>WAAB01013899.1:21559-77873 GCA_013389865.1 Piaya cayana
CTTAACCCCCTACAAACCTCCTGCATGATTTCTAGCCAGTCCCTTGAATTCTATACCTCTGTTTTCCATATGAAGAAAATGAGTCATTAGATTTCACCTCTGAACGCCTATGGCATGTAAACACTTCTGAGATCTTCCGAGATCTTCCATAAGATCTCAGTAAGGTAAGATGTTCTCAGGGCACTCAGCATCCTGAGCCAGAAGACAGGGAGGCGGAGCAGAACAAAGCTCCCATGATCCAAGAGGAAATGGTTAGAGACCTGCTTAGCCAATTAGACATCCACAAGTCTATGGGATGGGTGGGTTCTACCCAAGGGTATTAAGGGAGCTGACAGAGGTGCCTGACAAACCCCTTTCCATACTACCAGCCATCCTGGCTGACTGCAGAACTTCCACTTGACTGGAGCTTGGCAAATGTTACGCCCTTTCACAAGAAGGGAGGGAGGATCCAGGGAACTACAGGCCTGTCAGTCTAACCTCAGGGCCAGGGAAGGTCATGGAGCAGGTCTTTTTAAGTGCTATCACACAGCACATACAACAAAACCAGATGATCAGGCCCAGCTGACACGGGTTTTGTGAAAGGCAGGTCCTGTCAAACTAACCTGATCTCCATCTACGACAAGGTAGTGGACAGGTAGGACTGGGCTTGATGATCTCATTTTTTTTCCAATCTAGCGATTCTACGATTCTTAGCGATGGAGGCAACCTGGACACCTTGAAAGACATGTGAGCAGTTCTGCTCACTCTTCAAGAGAAGATCCGCATGCATTCCAGTTATTCTCAGCAGTAGGCTACATAACACCACAGACCTTCAGGTTTTCTTTGTAAGTATTGAGAAAAGATATGTTAGGCCAGATTCTGCACCAACATCAAGTTTGCCAGCAGAAATAACAAAGCTTTTGGATTAGATGGGCCTCAGACCAGGAGCAAGAACACCAGCATGGGGGACAAAGCCAAGGTTGTTACCTCACTTCAACTCCACCACCTTAAGCAGAAACTGCAAGGACTCATAATGTCTTAAAACATTTGCTGACACTAAGATATTTCTCCTACTCCTTTCCTCTCCATACAAAACTTCTACAAGGTCAAACTGCCTGCTTTGTCTGACAGTGTGGAATTGGACAGGGCCCTTTGCAAAGGCAACGAAAAATGCAGATACCTCTGAAATGCAATATAACTCTCTTGCACATCATTCAGCAAATCTACAGATTCTAATTGTTTTGTATATTTCGTTTAATACACTTCTGTGTTCAAGGAACTTAACACTGACCCTAACACACATTACTATTTATCAATACATGCTTTGTCACAAGAAAGCTCACTCAGAAGGATCCCTCTTGACATGCAAGCCTTTAGATGATTTGCTTTAATATTTTAAAACACCCTGCAAGCCGACTGTACAAGGAAGCATTAACAAAGATGGAGGAGAAGGGAAGTGACCAAACAGACTAGTACCAATTCAGATGTAAAGTTCATGCCTGTAGCTGAATCAAAGAAAAATCTTTGAGACAAATACACTGTTAATATTCCATTTGGAATATTAACAGCAGTATCCAGTCCTTCTATAAAGCACAGAGCCTGGAAAGCAATTTAAGAGGACAACAGCAGGTCTAGTTTCTTAGTTTTGGTCAGTACTGATACCTAATACACTAGTTTTGACTTCTGTCTATAGCTCTTGCCCTTGCCATTCTCCAATCCATAATTACAGTTAAGCACATGCCACAGTGTTTTCTACAACTACAGCACTGGCAGAGTCTCTTTCTGAACAAGAATTCAGATAGAACTTAATTGTTATTTAGATTTCTAACTCATTCCAGACTTTGAGCCACAAAACCACTGGGGAGGTCTATAGTCTAACATCCTGTTCAGAGTAAGGTCAGCCAGGAGTTCTCAACCAGATTGCTCAGGGCCATGTACAGTTTGGTCTTGAAAACTCCAAAGAACAGATCTTCCACAATCTCTTTGGGACCTTGTCCCACAATGTAATTTAGTTTAACTTCATCACAGAATTCAAAAATTACTTGCAGTAAATGAAAGAAGAGGAGATAAGCAGACAGCCGAGTTGCAAATGGCTTGTTTTGACAGAACATGGGCTGCGAAACAAATGCCAAAGCTATACAAATTTACAGGTATTTGTTTATTTATGTAAAGGAATTGATAATTATACTAACAGGTCTCAAGAGAGACATATATCCTAGCATTATGAAAGCAAATTGAACTAACCAGATTTCACAGAATTAGCTAAAGCTCAAGCATAAGTAAATGACAACTTCAATCTCTTTATCCTTGTTTATTTAAACTATAGAAAGCAAAACTTTAGTACACAAAGTAAAAACTTTGACTGTTTTTGCTAGCCAAACATATGCATCTTAAAAGGTCTAAAACACTATAGCCCTCTAAGGTATTATTTCACTCTTCAAAGTGTACACTGTCTTATATTCCTTTAACCAATATATAATCACTGATAAAAATCCCATTGCAAACTTAAACTATTCTAATAGGATTTTCTCCAGCTCATTAAAATTATACTTTTACAGTCTTCAAGAACAGGTCTAACAATTAATTCAAAATCTTCTTAGCAGCATCACCTGCTTCCACAGGATTAGAGTCCAGGAATGATCATGTCATGCCGTCCAGTCAGAACTACATAAAGAGCAACAGCTTCTCTATGTCACGGTAAGAGCCTTCTAATTTCAAGAAGCCAGATCTGCTAACTTGCAGCATTATCCAGATTTAGCCTCTGAAAATATGCAAGCCTAGATCACAAAATTCACCTCTGACAATTTAATTGCCACTGTCTGGTCTGTAGAATTATTGTATACATATGGATACAAACCACATTTCCATAGCGGCTTTTATTTACTTCTAAAAGAATTTGACCTTTTGCACTGAGCACACCTTCACTTCACATAAAACTTAAGTAAAATAAAACCAATGGAATTAAGAAAGAAACAAACAAACTGGCATAAATTTCTGCTCAATCATCAGTCCCTGTGTGGAAGCTAAGGCAGATACCAGAGTTTATAGGATATTGCACAACCTGAAGAGAATTTGCGTCTGGTATGAAGAAGAGACTTCTCTGTTGCCCTAGTAACCAAAGAAGAATACAGCTTGATGTCCTTCAAGCTAATAAAAATACCTTACAATGCTTATAAGACAACTTTGCAGAAAAATGCTCTGCTGAGACAGATTTTCCTCACAACAGTACAATGGTCACAACTCTGAGCATTTTTCAGAAGACAGACTATTTTACACAAGCTCTAGGCCAGTGGTCATGCTGCTATAGAGAAGCAACTTAGCAAAAAAACCAGTGCAAGTTCTACAATTTTCTTCTTTTACTTCAGCAGCAGAATTATGACTTCATATTCTTTTGACTATAGTCAAACTACAACTTGTTACCAACAAAGAAAAAACCCAGATATGAATCTGAAAGCCTTGACTAGTTTCATTAGCAGATGTTCTGAAAGCCTGCCCATTCCTGCTGAGTTTCTATCAGAGCACTTGACTCTCAACTTGGGAATGAAAAACATGCTGCCATGACTTCAGAAAGTTGGTGGCGCTTATCTTACCAAGTAATTTATCTAATTACCATAAGCCTGGTTTAGATAATTGGAATGTTTGAATGAACAGAGCACCAACCACAGTTTTCAGAAGTGACCTTCATCTTTAACAACTCAATTTTCTAACTCTAGAAATTTGATCCAAAACAGAGCATATCAGCTATTTCCACATCTAAACATGAATAAGCATAAAATACTGCCTTCCAGCAAACTTCCTACAAGGTGAATATAGAATAGGGTCTATTGATAATCTCTCCTCTATGCTGAGCAAAGCTTCAGAGATAATTTTCTTAGGGACATTTTTTGTTCTTTTTACAACAAGACAGGTACCAATTACAGGGGAAAAAAAAAAAAAGTCCAACAGACTACTTCATACCAAATCAGCATCCTAAATGTATTGGAAGACTTGAAACTAAAGCTTACACATTCTGGTACCTAGAACTTTCCTAATAAGAACTTGTTTATAAAATGACATCAGATATAGGGTATCTAGTGCATTAAACACTAAAGTCTAACATTTTATTCTTCTTTCAATATGTATGTAGATCTCAAATCTAATATTTGAGTAGCTATTAAAATTAAGCCAGGTGACCTCAGACAGACACTCAGATGTTGAGCCATCTGTATTTTAAGTACTGTATCAGTGTTAATTTCTGGCTTTAAAAAAGCTCCCTTCCCCAGCAGTTTTACCAACCTGCCTGACAGCCTTTTAATTGTCTATGAAGATACTTCATGGCACTCGGTCACCTTGAAGACCTTTTTATCTTGCACGTTTTAAACCCTATCAGCTATTAGACCATGTCTGCACAAAGTTAGCCTCTGGGACTCTGTCACCATGCAGCTGCCCAAGCCACTGCACCTCTGGGGCTTTAGGCACCTGGCTGCTTCAGCCAATGCCAAAGCTGCGTCAGTAGTGGAGCGAGTGCCCCAGGGTCAGAGCCCAGGGCTCTCTGCTCTCAGCATCCTTAGGGCACTAGAGCACCTCTGTGCTGGCATTTTCTTGGTGCCTGTACACTGGTTGATGACCTGTGTCAGCCAAAGAGACTTACTTAACTGAACGGATAGAAAGGATGGCCTGTGCTAGCTAGCACAAAAAGCAACGCATAGATGCATATCAGAGAGGGAGGGAGAGGTAAAAAGGTATAAAATCTTCATAACAAGAGACTGACTCTTGCTGACTTTTTTTTCCTCCCCAAGCCAGGCCAACCAAAAATTCTTTAAGATGTAAATTCCCATATGGACACCAATTTCAATATTGCGGCTTTATACTGGTTTAACCAAACTTTTCAGTATAGTAATACAGTGACAAAATTTTCATATGTGGACAAAGCCTACTTTAAACCATTTTGAATAGAAAATGATTGCAGAATCTGTTGAAATCCACATTTTGTTTTTTGTCTTGGCTCCTGACCCTACAGGCTGGAAGAACAAAACACCCCTATGAGTACATTCTATCTGCCTCTTTCCAAGTAAACTTATTTTTGAAGTAGCAGCATTTAGGTGGGTAACAGCTTGTAAAAGATGTTAAGCTATAACACACTTTGTTTTATTCTGAGAAACAAAATACTACCCCAATATTTAAATGGTAGTCACATTCTAGGTACAGAAAGGATGATAATTTGTATATTTAACCCTCAAAAGTGACAGTAATAATGGTAAGAAAATATTTGAGAAAGTTGGATTTCTTTTAAGAAACAGCCTATATTTAGAGGTATCACACACCTCTGTGTCCATTACACTTCCACTGAATCACTAATTAGTAACTAGTATTTCCTGAAAATAGTCCACTAATTATTTTTTCTACATTAAGTTGTCCTACGCAGAAAGGCCACCTCAAATAACAGGAAGGTTTGTGCGGGGGTGCGAAGCCTAGACTGTTCCCAGTCCTTTTAATCTAACCACATTTCTTGCTGACAGACAGAAAGTCTTTCAAAGGAAGGTGTTTTGATCATCTCTGGGAGAAGAATGCAGACTTAAATTACCACTCCAATTATCCCAGCTAGGAAGGCAATACAATTTCTTAATTTTAGAGTAATAAGGAACTTTCAAGCCGTGCCTTCTCAGCTGTCATCCAAGACTGAGTTTTCCATTGTCCCTCTCTGGCAGATGAGGCTACCATGACAGTAGTCACTATTTCTGAATAAAAACCATCTGGAGAAGAATTCAACACATGCAAAGTTCAGTGATTTCATACCTTTAAGTGGATTCTTTACTTTCTTGAATACACTCATCTCAACTTAAAAGAGGATGCTTTTTTGTATATTTAAGACAAATACAGTTTGAGGGCTAGAATAAGAAAAAAAAAGCAATATCCTGCAATAAACAACAAATCACATTGAATGCCCAAGTTCTTGAGAATCCGTGGAAAGAATACAGGGTGAACTTTTGTTAATTTTCAAAATCCTACTTTCACAGAACCACAGAATCATTTGGTTGAAAAAGACCTTTGAGACAAAGTTCAGCCACACCTATCCACTAGAAAACCACATCTCTGAGTACCTCATCTACCTGTCTTTTAAATAATCTCCAGGGATGGTGACTCAACCACCTCCCTGGGCTGCCTCTGCCAGTGCCTAGGAATACTTTCAATGAAAATTTTTTCCCCCCCAATATCTAATCTGAACCTTGCCTGGTACAACTTGAAGACATTTCCTTTCAACCTGTCGCACCCAGCTCGCAACAACCTCCTTTCAGGCAGTTGTGGGCAGTGATAAGGCCTCCCCTCAGCCTCCTTTTCTCCAGACTAAAAGAAATCCAGTTCCCTCAGTTGCTCCTCATAAGACTTGTGCTCCAGACCCTTCACCAGCCTCATTACTCTTCTCTGGACACGCTCCAGGACCTCAATGTCTGCCTTGTAGTGAGAGGCCCCAAACTGAACATAGTATTTGAGGTGCAGCCTCACCAACGTGAAGTACAGGGGCAGAATCACTTCCCTGGTCCTGCTGGCCACACCATTTCTGGTAGCAGGCCAGGATGTCATTGGCCTTCTTGGACACCTGGGCACACTGCTGGCTCTAATCCAGACAGCTGTCAATCAACACCCCCAGGTCCTTCTCTGCCAGGCAGCTTTCTAGCCACTCTTCTGGGACTGTTGCATCCCAAGCGCAGGATTTAGCACTTGGCATGATTAAACCTCATCCTGTTGGCCTCGGTCTGCTCAGATCCCTCTATAGAGCCTTCCAACCCTCAAGCAGATCCACGTTTCCTCCCAGCTTAGTGTCATCCCCAAACTTACTAAGTGCAAGCTACTTTATTTCCTACATAGAGTCTACAAGGTAGCATTTCTTCTCCGCAGCTAAAACTTTGTAACAATTTTTTCCCCACCTCGGTGCCTCCCTATCAGGTCTATAGATACATCATCTAACTGCAACACATGGTATTCATGTCACCTCCTTCTCTTTATGTTGTAGAGCAATCTGGAGCCTTTACCTTCAAGTACCATGACCCAAGATATCCATATATTTTATTTTCCTTTTCAAAACACAGTTATATCAAACTCTGGTAGGTAAAACCTGAATTATGTGCATTTGTTTAATCTAAGAGTAGTAAGAGGAAGCAGTTAGTAGACACCACCCTTCCATCATCAGATCAGTCTACCATGATGCTTATCTTGAGCTTCTCGTGATACGATTTTTAGACAGATAATGGCATTTTGCACATACCCACTGTATATTTGTAGTATGACTGAGGGTTCATACTGCCCACAGTATGACAGTGCCAGTCACTCGCTTCCCTTGAGAAAGGCCCCTGCATTTAGTTAAACATTCATATTATATGTCCTATCTGTAAACCATTACAGCTGTCCAGTAGTTGAACTCTGGGCAATTACAAATGTAAATGACAGCGTAAATCAACAAGATTAAAAGAACAGTAGCTCTGCTCCATCAGGAGGCTGTCCAAGGACTGCATTTACTCACTGTAGTTCCTGAAAACCACTCTTGCACAGATGCAGAGCAAGTCAAGCAGTCCTCAAATTACATGGTCAGTGCAGAACCTGAGGCTCAGGGCCTGGTGGCAGCAGGACCATTTCCACCATAACACCAGATCTTTTAGTGAAAACCGGTACTTGGAGTGGTAAATAAGAACAGCATTCCTTGCCAACAGTTGCTGACAGACTGATCATCTGATGGATAGCAAGCATCTGACTTCGATTGCTATGAAATCTGGTCACAGAGAACACTAGAAATGAAAGGTTACAAGAGGTTTGACTAAATGTGGCTAGACGGTAAATAGACTCATCAGATATTGCAGCAACTACACTATAAAAAGTGACACTTCGTTAAGCGAAAGATTAATCCCAGACAGAACAACTTTAATATATATAGTGCCAGGCTAGAGGCAAGGCCATTGGATATCCATTCACACAGTTCAAGCAAAATTATCATCTGATCCATAGCACTAAACTTTAAAGGCAGCAGAGGGTTCCTCAAACCTAATCCCATCAAAACATAGATGCTCCTTCATCACATCAACAGGCAGTTTCTCCACAATTTGAATAAGATATGGGAATATTTGGATTGAGTGAAATTCCAGAACATGCTGTCAGGCCTAAATTTCATGCAACGCTGAGGATCAAGGAGCAGAAGGTTATCTATTCTCACACCTCCAACCTAAAACAACTACTGAAGAAGCAGATCATGTGAAGATAACACCGAAAGTTGTGGATGCTCAGCAGGTTAAGTGAGGTTGCATATCCAAACTAGTGTAAACACAGAAGAGAGTCTGAAAAGACTAATTAATCACATTTCTCACATTTGATATTTAACATTAGAACTCCGTGGACTCAATAGACTATCACCTTTTTCTTCCTGCTTCCTCTTCCATTTTCTTCCTAGGAAAGTCTATCATCCCTCAGATGATATCATTCGTATGAGGACAGCCATCTAAGCAGATTCTGCTCCAAATTCAATGTTACAATCAGCAATATAATAAAGCCTGTGCATACAGCTCCTTTTTTTGAGAAGGAAGGCATCTGAAGTACAAGAAGTGTCAAGCCCATGCTGTGGATGAAACAACCATGAAGCATGTGCTCTACCTAACACTATACTAACAAGATCCATATGGAGGCATTCAGGAATCCACTGTTTAAAACATAAGGAATGACACTGATGTGAACAAAGCAGGAGGTATAGAGAGGAAAACATTCTGATGGCAAGTATTTCTGGGCGTGAATACAAAACTGAGGTAAATGAATACACTGGGACTCCAAAAGAATTTAAAGAACTGTGTCCAGGAGATCACTCCACAGAATTTCTGCCTACGCACTTAGTTTCTTGACAGGCCACATCCATCTGACGTTTTGGTCAAAACAAAGTAGCTGCCTGAAGGCCTTCAGCTGTACAAGTCCAGCTGAGCCTTACATTGGAAACATAACATGTTCACACAATGAAGCTTTCTTGAGACTGCATCACTGATCAAGGAGGTGAAAGATGTGCACCATTGACCTCCTTTAGTCACAGCAGTTTCACATCTGCTTTCCACAGAAGACCACTCTAACCACTAAGCTACAAGCGAGATTGAGAAAATACTCTTCAATATTATAGCTGAAGATGCACCACCATGAAGGCACGACAAATACATGAAGGCAAATTCACTGAATGAAAGAATCATTTAGGTTGGAAAAGGCTTTAAAGATCATTGAGTCCAATCATAAACCTCACACTGCCAAGCCCACCACTAAAACACATCTCCTCAAGCACCACATTCACACAGCTCTTAAATCCCTCCAGGGATTGCAATTCCACTACCTCCCTGGACAGCCTGTTCCAACACTCGATAACCCCCTCCATGAAGGAATATTCCTAATACACAGTCTAAACAAATCCTGAGACAACAACAGAAAAAGATCAGGTGTAGAAGCTGAAGAGAGATTAGCTAGAGATTCAAACCCAGGGATTTCTCAGGGCTCCTATTCACTATAGATTAATAAGTGGCTGCAAAAACTGCAAAGTAAATATCTCATACAGATCGCCAGAAGACTCCCCTAGTCCAGGTGACTGCAATATTTCAGGAAAGGTCAGTTGCTGCTCCATGATGACATACTGGCTTCCATTCTTCTCCCATCCTTTTCAGAATTTAAGTGCTTCGACAAGTGAGAGTGCCTGCCTCTGAAAAGGAGAGGCTCTACAAACATAAGGAGATGATTTAGGTGGTTTGCTGCAACAGGACTACACACCTTGGAGCAAAGCACATTCCTGAAGGACTGACACAGAAAAGAAACACTACATTACTTTGCAAGACCTGTTTCTCATTTCTTTCTCATTGAAATACAAGAAAAGAGAAGGTTGACACTGGAGAAAGAAATGAAAAAGCATTTCCCCAGTGCACTGCGTGCGTGGTCAGATCAATGCCAGGATTATCCACACCCACTCTGCTTTGGGCATCATTCTGTACACACTCGATACAAAATGAAACCAATCCCTCCTACCCTCAAAACTCCCACTGTATACAGAAGAGGTTATATGCTAAAGAATCCAAGCAGATCAAACAGGTTTAAGCAATACTACACTGAACCCCCTCACCATCCCTCCTTGTCAAAACCTAACACCACACCCAAACTGGCAAAAGCATTCCAAATTACCATTTGGATTTTGATTGTGGACTGCAGCATTAACACAAAAGAAGGTGACTCACGCTTCTTTCTTCCAGGCATTGTAGGGAGTAACCTGCATGTCAGCTACCAAGAATCTAACTGCTTCTGAGCCTAGCAGAGCAGATGCCTTCTTTAAGAAGGGAGGTGAAGAGCCTGGATTTGATTGGAGAATGAGAAGCACTCGGACTACTTTGATTGTTCTGGGGAGGGGTTGGGGTCGGTTATGAAACCCATCTCAAAATGCTCCAGAAGAAATAGTCCAAGGTGATCATCTTCAGCCCTTCAAATTATTTTCAAAACCAAAATGAATTCCTAAATTAAAAAAGCAAAAACTAAACCACAAAAACTCAAACTACCATTTGACTGGTTTTCAGCAGAATTATTACAGCGAAAGAGGGATAAATTTTGAATCTGGAGAAAGATGCTTTCTCTTAGGAAAACTCTTTACACAACATCAAATCCTTCTGGCAGTGAAAAGTAAGCCATAGACTGAAAAAAAACCTCTTTAAGAGGTGTACAAATAGCAATACAGAAAGAAGGACTGTTATCATCTAGTTAAAAAAATTCACATTGGGGATTCTGCATCATGACCAAATACAATTAAATACAGATGTGGGTAAAAAAAAATGCTGTATTTTCCCCCACTCATTTATAACTTCTGGAAAAAATGGTATAAAACGTAAACATCTCAGTCAATTGTTTCGTTTGGACAAAACAGACAAGTTTCTAAAATTTGGAAATTGAAATCATGGTAAGGAAACTAAATTTTTTGAGGAAAGATTTAATTTATACATTTCTGGATAAGTCTTCTAAAGTTCACTGCTTTTGCAAAAGAAAAGCATTCCAATTATTTACAAAATGTTTCAACTGAGACTTCGTACAAGAGTTAAAATGATGTTACAGTAATGTGGGAAACTGTAACCAGATCTAATCAGATAAAGTAGGTTGATCACTCCTGGCTTATGCTCTTTCAGTAAAATATATTAGGAGAAAGAGGGTAAACAGCACAAACATTCTCTTACTAAAACTTGCTCATCACAGCAAGCACACGTAAAGCCCAAAGGTGATCTATGTGGCTATTTCTTGAAAGCCTCTTTTCTTGCAATTAATCAGAAAGCCAGGACTGAAGCTCTTCTTCACAAGGTTTGGAGCACTTCAAGTCCAGCGCCCTTATCCAATTCATTTCCAGTTCCAATTAGGCTGCAGTTGAGTTGATCCTCACATGGGAATCTCAAACACTATTAATCTTTTAGTTAAGGTGACTACCTCTTAACTAGAGCAATAACAGAAAGTCAAACTACTGTATAAAGAAAGACTTATATTTTATTTTATCCCAGACCACCACCCTAAGCTATTACGTTCTAGGATTTTATAATGCTTTAATGTCTGCCACATTACCCTGACTTATTGCAGAAGATAGTATTTTAAAAGACATTCAATCTCAATCTACAAGTGATCTTTCAAAACAGGCTAATCAACTCCAAACACATTTGCTCCTTTTTTTGTCCTTCACTCGATCTTTCACTTGGTTTAGGTTCAGTCAAGACAAGAATTAAAATATTGTCACAACTGCCTTTTTTTTTTTAAAAAAAAAAGAGTACAGTATCAACTAATTGAGCTAGCCCCATGACATTAATGTTGAGAAAGGATAACGTGCTCGTAGCACACCTTTAATTCTCTTGTCTAGACTAGGATTTAAGACAACACAGCTGCTAAAATGCAAACCATTAACAAAACATTTGAGTTGCACTCATCATTGTAAACTGTGCCTACACTATATCGTTTGCCTTAGTGCAGCAAAAACTAAATACTAGTCCTGTATTGGAAACCTCTGGGAAAAACTAAATAAACAAAAAACAGACCAGCAGGAAGCTAATGAACAACAGAACATGAAGAAGCAGACAGCTATAGTTCTTGTTACCTTAAGAATCACATAAATCTTCGTGCAAGTCTCTACGTGCCAGGATAATTTAGAACTGCATTCCCCAATTGCTTCCCTATTCTCTCTCAAAATGTTATCATCACGTACCACCTACACAATTTACAAGGAGAAAAAGAAAAGGAGGAGGGGAGATATTTGAGCAGCACTTGTAATATTTGAGAAATTAAATAACGAGTAAACCCAGGTCTGTTCTTAGGTGCAAAAAAACCCCCCTGATGTTGAATTAAAGGGGAAAACTAAAAAAAGTAATGAGTTTAATGATTTTTGAGGGCTTCCCATGCAGACATTTCAAATTTTATTAATTCAAAAACTTCCAAGTGCAAAAAAAGTCTATTTTTGGAATTTCAGCAAAAAGTATGCCTGCTTGCTAACATAAGAGGTTTAACTAAACATTAAGTTACCCATAATGTTTTATGTATGACCAAACAACAAGGTTTGTTTCTATATGCACACTATCCAACTAAACCATAGAGAATCATGGTTATTTTGAAAGAAAAGATTCAAGTTACTGCCAACTGTGTTGGCTATAAAATATAGTATTTAAAGAATTGTTGTCCTCTAGGCAAAACAAATTCAAAGGCAAAAGAAATTATAATGAGAAATCAGTTTTTTGGACACATTTTTCCAAATATTCATTGCAAAAATCTGTATCAAAGCAGCTCAACTAATAGCAAGATAGGAAACACTCAGCCCAAGCATTTATGCTGTATTATTGTACTAAACTATGGAAGCCATTAAAGTCACTTGCATTTGGTCTTTTATACATTAAATAGTATTTTTACAATACAGACATGATCAAGCAACACCGCACAACTGAAAACAAATTTAAGAAGTCTTGCCACATACTATTCTACTATTCAACAATTGTAGCTATCCATATTTATTCACACACCTCTACAACAACATCAACTACCACAGCAATTAAGACCTGAAAAGAGAGAATGATGCTAAGTGATACAGGCATCATAAAAAAAAGAGATGTTATACTCTAAACTAGCACAATCTAAACTAAACATGCATACAAAAGGAGCTTGCCTACCTGGCTTTTTCAATAAAAGTCCAAAGAACACCTAAAAAAGCAGGAGGGGATAAAAAGGTTTATTTTCAGTGCCCACATACGGAAGCTACCATGTCACTTTGCCTTACAAAGAAAAATAAATAAGTCTTGGAAAAGAACGCCTATAGGATTAGTTGGGGGTGCGGTGTAAGGACAGCAGCCAACAACAACAAAAAAATCTATTAGAAGACTCTGGTTACAAGCACTGTCTCAAATTTTCATAATTTCCACATGAAGTAACTTAAAGTAGCCGAAATATCTCACATTATCAAGAAAGTGATAGTGAGGGGGGAAAAAAAGAGTCCATAGGGCTCTGTAAGTATGGATTTAATTCAAAAGCTTCTACAGGAAAACATTAAATGTAAAATAAGTTCCGAAGATGCGTGAACACCTTCAACATACAAGTTTAACAATAAGTAAAGCAACTTGAAAATAATCTTCTACAGCTTAAAATTGCACACCGCCAGAGACGGTTTTTAGAAGACTGTCTAGGTACATGTTCCCCAGTTAAACCAAGAAGCCTATAATTTTGTCTGATATTAAATTTCAAGTTAAAACAAAGCTAGAATAATGAATTAATTAATCAATTTCAAATTAAAATCTGAAGTCTATAAAGCCAGAAAGAAGCACTGTTAATTTATTTTAAGAGCACAAAAGCACGAAGAGAAACTAAAAATCTGAGTTTAAAACTAAATAAATTTTACTGTAATGTCTTGTATCCTGCAGATTTGTACTCATTCTGTTACAGTCATTTTCTATGGGATGGTCTGTGTATTCGTTCTGCAACAAGACACAGGAGATGGCCATATAGCATACACAGCATCAAACTGATGACCACCTACTTGTGTTTACCACTTCTGTACAGCTCTACAGATGCTTAAACCGTTGCTTTTTTCTAGTAAACTGATAAAGTTTTCAGCCAAGAAACAGCTACCCATAGATGTACCTTAAAAAAAAACTCCAAAAACCCAGTAAAAAATCCCAACACCACTCCAAAAAAACCAAGTGAGGCCAGTATAGCTGTTCTGTTGTACTTAACTATTTTAACACGACAGGCGATGTCTGCACCATGTCAGAATCTCATTTGACTTCCCACGTTTTCTCAGAAACACATACAAGTGTTTGACAGGATTAAAAATCTATTAATCTGCTCTTGCAATAAAGTGCTAAATTTCATGTGACGGGTGCACAGGAGTGGCTGGCAGCTTAGCCAGGCATCCTACAGAGAAGGAGGGTAGAGTTGTTACCTGCCTGCCTTTTTTACTGAAAGATGAGTACATTTAGTTGAGATTATTACAAGGAAAAAAACAAACAAACAAAACCCCAAACACATCTGCTAAAAAAAGACATCAGGACTTCAGTCTGTTCTTATTTCTAACATCTCTACAGAGCTAGCACCTAAGAAGGTCCCTAGACATTTGTCACCCTTTTGTATACAGCACTTCAGAAAGAATAGTATTTTTCAAATTTCACTTCCAAACTCTTAAGTATTTCTTCCTGGAAGGCTGGAGCCATGTTTATGGTTGAATGTGTCATAGCACCATGTATGATGAATTCTCTAAATAATTCTCAAAATTAGAAAAATATTTCTTTAAAATAAAAAAATACACAGAATTTCAGAAAAGTGCTAAGTCAAATTTGCTTAAAGTGTACTTATTAGAGAGAAGAGATGAAGAACTAACTAAACTAATTCAATTATCTTGTTTTAATCAGGATCTGGAACCAACATGCTAGATGATCTTTGAATGAAAATCATGCTTAGTTTTCATAGTACTTGGGAAGTAACATTTTCAAACTAGGCATTTGAGCAATTTGAAATTTCAAGTATAGTTTTTCAGACTTACTCACCATTAAGCCACTAAATATGTCAATTAACACTGACTCAAGATAAATGTCAACAGTTACCTTGGACAAGAGGAAATGGCCTCAAGCTCCGCCAGGGGAGGTTCAGGCTGGACATTAGGAAAAAATTTTTCACAGAAAGGGTCATTGGGCATTGGAACAGGCTGCCCAGGGAGGTGGTTGAGTCACCTTCCCTGGAGGTGTTTAAGGCACAGGTAGATGAGGTCCTGAGGGACATGGTTTAGTGTTTGATAGGAATGGTTCGACTCAATGACCTGGTGGGTCTCTTCCAACGTGGTTATTCTATGATTCTGTGATTCTACATCCCTAGACTAGGAGGTAGACTTTCCTTCACACGATAACTACCACCACCAAGAACACATTCAACTCAGAGGCACATTTCTATGATATTTCACAGCAATATACCTATATCATTTAGTGTGCATTCTTAAACACCTAAATTAATATCTTTTCTAGCCTTCATTTCCTAGAGAAAAGCAACAGAATAACAATAAACTTTATATTTTTATTCACTACTTGAGATAAAACATTTCTAAAAAACATTGCTTTAAGTAGATCTGTTACATTCTCCAAAACATCAACTGAACAGTCCTGTCTAAAGTACTGGTCAGATATCTAGAGAAACTATATCAAAGAACTGTGAATTAACTATGAGAATTATTATTTTTTGTGCATTAATTTTCTGCTTGAATGGAAATAATACTTTTCTATGTCACAAGGCCCTAATAAATTGACATATATGCTCTAGCCTCAGGAACAGATTGAGAAATTATGTTACTGAAGACTACAAAAGCACCTAGGATACATACCCAGTCAGGTCTAAACATACTTCCACGGGAGAAAGATACTGTCAAAGTCATATTCAAAATTAAAACTCAGTGTACTGTAAATATCAGCAGATTCTCCTCAGAGCTTTCTAATCACACAAGATAAACACAACAATGTTAGAAATTACCTAACCGATTTTTCCACAAACCAAGTTAAATTTTTTAATCTGCATACTCACTACTTCTTTCTAAACCTCAATAATCTAACTGGGCTGTACCGCTTCAATCCATTTCATTTGATGACTTCTGTTCTAACTTCACTGCAGACCTTCAATGGCACGGGCCCACTCACCCACTTTAGCTTTGCTCTTAACAAATAAAAGGTTTCTCCAGAAAACATTTCATTCTGAAACTAGTTCTGTCTGCAGCATAAGTAACAGACAGTTCTTTGCTGCCAAGCTGGCAAATCCATTTTGGAGAGAAGGAAGGTTCCAGAGCTGCAGGGCCTACAAATGCACAGATAGCACATTTTGTGTAATATCTCAGCAGGAGGCAGTAAAGCAGCACTTGGAACCCTTTATACCTCTTGTATACACAAAGTAAGGAGTAACCTTCAAAGCTATGATATAAAAAATGCTACACTTATGTACAGTCTGCCTTCCTAACTGTTCAAACCCTCAGGATTTGCCAGAATCAGAGGAAATTAGGCTTAATGTATATATTTGGCACAAGAGGGCTTCAAGAATGGGTACTAGATGCCTGAAAGATTGTGGGGTTGGAACAATGTGTTTCAGGCAAGCAGTGACTAGGAGCTTCTAAACTGTTTACTTAGCTATTATCATCAGTGATAACAGCTTGAAACAAGTACGGAGACACTCACAAGTTCCTAAACCCAGAGACCAACCCCATACCTTTGGCCTGATTCTTTACAATCCCCTGCCCTACCTTAGGACACAATCCCTTGTCTCCCTACCTTCTGATTAACCTCCTTATCCAGCAAAACAAGGCATCCACAGCTTCACTCACCTACAACACATCCCCTTTTCATCAGTTTCCTTGCCCCCCTACCTGTATTAACACACGTTCCAGATAAGCAGGGCTTGTTGCAAGCACTGCAAGAAGAGCTGATTGCAGAAGCGATTACTTTGAACAACGAAAGCTATAGCCAAAGCACCTGGAGGAGGAAGAATGGCAGCTAGCTGTGATTTTGTACCACCGAGATCCTTTATCCCATGCTGGCAGCAGCCTGTGCAATGGGAAATACTGGCCTAGACTACAGTAAGCACTTCTGAAAACTTTTGCCTAGTCAAAACAACTGGGGGTGCACCCATCTACTCAGAACTGACAGGGTTTCCCTACTGAAGGTAAAGCACCTTGACTCAAAGATCTAGAAAAAAACGTTTTATTTACTTTGAAACAAATAATTAGTTTTACATTTAAACCTTTTTCCAGGAAAGAACATTAATTACCTCTTTAAAAACTACAGAAGCATCCTCTACTTTGGTTAAAGGTGTGTACCATGCCTGAGAGGGATGCAAGGCTCCTACAATTCACAGTACACAAGGAAGCTTGACTTTATAATACTGCTATTAGAAGACTTCTCTACAAACTGGGAGACCTGGATTTCAGTCTTGTTTCTAAGCCTATTTATGCATTTTTAATATTAAATAGCCATTAAATGAGAGCAGAAACTATACTGGCAAGAGTAATCTCAACCTCTTCTAACCATTATCTTCAGAGTTAAAAAAAGGCTTCCTCTCTTTCATTCATGAATGTGTTCCTGATGCCTCTTAAGTAACTCATCAGGTCATCAGCTTCATCAGGTGGAGGCAACTGTACCCTTTGCTTAGTCTGGCCTGGTACATGGCGGTTAGACCAGGGAATCAAGATACAAGCGTGCATCTCAATTCAAGAGGGAATTTCACCTGGCTTTTCTATTTCTTGAGAGAGTAATTAAAATTACTCTCTAATTATGTAATAACACAGGGATTCTTTCATCCAGAAAAAAATGGCAAGGACAACATATAAAATGCAGAAAAGCCTACCAGTTAGAGACCTGGTTGATTGGTTTTCCAGGCACAATGGAGGTTCAGAGATTTTCAGATCATTAAGTAAACAGGACTATGATTATTTGACTCCAACAATAAATGTTTTTTTGCAACTGTAAATCATATGTATCTGTACAAGGACTTCTAAATTATTATATCTGTAAATATGCATTCTTCCAGTTTAACTGGCAAAAAGGATGCAGGCTTAAGTCAATGGCACATTAGCTCTTACACTGCTTGAGAACTTAAGTTCCAAAACACAGCAACACTAAAACCCACAAATGTAAGATGAGAGAAGCTGATAAGGATGTGGCACACTTGCTGAAACATCTTTAATATTACAAGTCAATAGCACATCCCTTTCAACTACAACTCAATCCACATTTTCAGGACTCGTGAAAGTTTTTGGGATTTCATCTGCTTTTAGATTTTGTAGAAGCAAAATTCACGATTAAAACATTGTGAGAGACATCTTTCACAAAGTACCTAACCAAACACTAGAAGTCCAAGACTTGTAGTAAAAGAAATGGCAGAAGAAAAATAAGAGCAGCATTTAGACCCACTCTGAGCAATGCTGAGTCAATGTAACTATGGAAGCAGAAGTTGCTTCCTATTCTGCTTCACCTATCCAGAGATTGTCAGCTGGGGTCTGAATGCAGATACTCCACCACAAGGCACAATACAAAGCTGCAAAATCACAGCTAGGCATTCAGAGACTAAATGAATTTATCTCACTGACTAAATACAGGAAAACCAAAACATTTATTAATGAATAAAGTCTACCCTAACTACTTAGGAAAAAACTGTTCTACCATAAGGTATTCGTGAATAATAAAGATCACGAGGACATAAGAAACACCGACTATGAGAAAGTCACAAGTTTCCAAAAATACCAGCGCTTTATCTCC
The DNA here is from genome assembly GCA_013389865.1 of Piaya cayana. Classification (NCBI taxonomy): domain Eukaryota; kingdom Metazoa; phylum Chordata; class Aves; order Cuculiformes; family Coccyzidae; genus Piaya; species Piaya cayana. Next base: position 40,297 of record WAAB01013899.1, read on the forward strand.
TCCTTTCCCCCTGGTTCACTCTCCTCCCCCAGTTTCAAGACAGATCTTCCCCAGGCCTTGGTCTCAAATGGCAGGATCTGTGAACAGACTATACCCAACCTTATGATTAGCCATTATCACCTTTTATGCTCCACTCTACATTAAGATGCAAATCCAGCCACTGTGGTCCAACTAACTTATTTTATGAGGGTTTCCCTTTCAGACGTCCAAGATGAAGCTACAACCAGTTCTGCGACATAATTACCACCTCTCTCCACGGGCAATAACAGATCTCTGCCTGCGATGATCTGGCCAGCGGCATTTTCTCATCCATGCTATGGCTCAAAAACGGTTGCTACGATTTCAGACGGTGCATCTACCCTTAATTTCAGCACGACTGACTGCATTTCAGCTGCTGACATCTAACTGATTGATGCAGATCTAAACAACCTAGCGGTCAGAAAAACAAACTGACATTATACACCGGTGTTTCACCACTGTGGATCCACTTGTGACAGGAGAGCTGGCAACACGACTGTGGGAAATTCAAGAGAAACGCTAGCAAACATAAGGCCTAACACTCACAGCCATGACCCCTTCACCAAGAAAGAGGCTTTGCCTTCTGCAGTTTTAAGAAAGGTGGGAAGTTGGCATAAATACCTATACAGGTACCTGAAAAGGCAGATCTCTATCTGCCTCTGAAGACGTGCGTGCTGCACGAAAACAGAGGTACTTCCCTTCCAAACCAGCTTCCAGCACCTCTATTGGGAAAGCACACTCGAGGACCGACCCCCATACAATATTTGGGAACTGATTTTCCACCCGCTGTAACAGCCATGGCGAAGAGTGCCACCACCCCAAATTTACTGCCCCACAAAGGCAAACAGGGCATGGGGATGGGAAGGCAAGCAGAGGGAATCGCTGGAGCCCTGGGCCCCGCCACCCATGGCGGGAAGGGGAAGGGAAAGGGGAAGGAGAACGGACCTAAGCAGGCAGGGCGTGGGCAACCCCCAGGGCCAGTGATCTGGGCATGGCAGGGATGGAGAAGGGGACCACGGGAGAGACTGGATGGGGCAGGAGAGGAACCGGGAGATATGGTGAGAGGCAGGAGGAGGGGAATCAGGAGACAGAAGGCAGGGAGGAAGGGGTGATGGGATGGAGATGAGACCAAGGGAATGGGGTGGGGGGTGATGGGACAGAGGAGGGAGAAGGGGACAGAGGGAACGGGAGCGATGGGACAGAGAGTGGGGTGATGGGACAGAGAAAGGGGTGAAAGGGGCAGAAATAAGGAGGCAAGAGGAGGGGGCAGAAGGGGAAAGAAGGGAACAAGGGGCTATGAGTGATAGGACAGGGGCTGATAGGACAGAGGAGAGTGTGGAAGGGGCAGAAGGGAAGAAGTGGTGATGGGACAGAGAGAGGAGCAGAAGGGAACGGAGCTGTGGAAATGGCAGGGATGGGACAGAGAGAGGGGTTATGGGGCATAGGAAGGGGCGGAAGGGGCAGAAGGAAAGGGAGGAGGACGATGGGACGGAGGAAGGGGCAGGAGGAAAGGAGCAGGAGGAGGGGATGGAGGGAGAAGGGAACCGGGGGGAGATGGGAGTGATGGGACAGAGGGGGTTGATGGATCAGAAGGAAGGGGGCAGGAGGACTGGGTGAAAGGAAGAGGAGGAGGGGATGGAGGGGGAAGAAGGGAACGGGGCGGGGGATGGGTGTGATGGGACAGAGGGGGGCTGATGAGTCAGAGAAAAGGGCGGAAGGGGTAGAAGGAGGGGAGCAGGAGGACGGGGCGAAAGCGGGCGGAGAAGGGGATGGAGTGGGGAGAAGGGAATGGGCGGGATGGGAGCGATCGGCCGGACGGAGGAGGGCGCGGGAGGGGCAGAAGGAAGGAAGGAGCAGGAAGAGGGGACGCAGGGGCGAGCGGGCGGCCCGCAGGTGGGCGTCGGGCGCGGCCGCCGGAGGAGCGGCCCGGCGGGCAAGTCACCTCTTGACGCGGATGATCTGGTCCCGCATGGGTCGGATGTCCTGGAAGCTCTGCTGGTTGACCAGGCTGTAGACGAGGATGAAGCCCTGCCCGTTCTTGATGTAGAGGTCCCGCATGGAGGCGAACTGCTCGGTGCCCGCCGTGTCCAGGATCTCCAGGACGGACGGGGAGGCGTCCACCTCGATCTCCTTGCGGTAGAAGTCCTCGATGGTGGGGTCGTANCACGGCAACAGCCAACCGGGGCCGCCGGGGAGGAAGAAAGAGCGGGGAGGGCGGGCGGCGCCTCGTCACGTGGCGCCTACCCGCGTTTTTCACCCCCTCCCTCCCCCTCCCCGCTTCTTCCTTCCTGCGTTCCCGCCCCCCCCGCCGGGCAGCCAACCGGCGGACGGCGCGGCGTCACGTGACACCACCGGCTGCGAAGCGATTGGGCGCCCGCCCCGCCCGTTCCTACCGGCCTCTCTCTCTCGGCGCTGTCGCCGTGGAGACAAGCGGCCCCGCCCACCCCTCCTCTCAAAGCCTTCGGAACGCGACGCTTTCGCGGCGAAGGAGCCCGACGGGCCGGCCAATCAGCGGCGGCGGGGCGGGCGCGCGCCTGGGGTAGCGGTGTGTGAGCCAATGGGGAGTGCGCGCGGCGGCCCCGCAGCCGGAAGCGCCCGTGAGGGGCCGCGATGGCGGCCGTGCCCGAGGGTCGGTGCCGGTGTTGCGGGCTCGGGCTCGGCGACAAGCGCTCCATGTCGATGCTGGGGCCTCGGTAGCCTCGAGGAGGGCGGCGGCGCTGGGCTCGTCCAGGCCCTACGGGGGTGTTGGCCTCGCATTGGGGTCGGGGGTGCGGAGCGTTGTCTTCCCTCCCAGCCCATCGTCCTAATAGGTGGGTGGGAATGAGGGAGGCCTTCCCGAGGTTCCACTCTCCGGCGTGTTTGGGGAGGGGATTCTGCCGTGGTAAGTTGTGGGTGCTTTAGTCCTGGCAGAAGGTGTGTGTGGAGAGCTCGAGGTCACCGTGTTAATCCCATTCTTGTGTACAGAAATAAATGGGATACGTGAAATCTAACGCACCAATCCTGTCATTGTTCCCTTTGGATGCGCTGTGATCATCGTTATGGCCTGTGGTTGCAAGGGATGCTGTTAGGAGTGAGTGTCACCTGCTTATACCCTTTATGTTGAAGTTGAGGGCCAGGAAAGATGATGGTACAGTTTGAGAAAAAATAAGACAAATAAATAATAGCATGGATTAAGCTGGCTGATGAGGAGACATAAAAAACTTAGCCTGGCAATGGTGTCACTCTGGAAAGATGCTCACATTTGTGTGCTTGTCTTTAAACTATGACAGTGACTCGAACACTTGTTTTCTTTTCACTCAAACACCCTTGGTTGGAACAATTTGGTATTGGAAGAAATTATTTCCATTAGAGGCCTAAGGTTCAACCAGAGCTGTTGGTCTGCTGTTCAGATGGAATGTTCAGATGAAATGTTAGGATTTTCTACCGGAAATCTGTCAAAAAAGGAGGTTGCTCCTGGGACTGTATACTTGTTGCCCTGTTTTTCCCTTCGTGTTGCCACGTCTTCATCTTTGGTAAGGCCTAAGGTGTCAGCCTGCTTTCTGGACAAGTTGGGGTCTGCTTCCTTGGGGGCCTGTTTTCATGTTTCTGAACCTAACTGGGAATTTTTGAGTGGCAGGTGTATTTCTGGAGCACATTTGTTCTCCGAGTCTGTTGGTTAAATGCTTGCCATGTGCGATGCTTTGAGCTTTCTAGTGTTTTGCTTGGGCCTTCTGTTAGAGTTTGGCTTTTCCTCTGTGTTTTGAGGGTACTTGAGGAATTTTTTTGAACTGTAAAGCTTCAAAACAAGTTTGGCCTAGTGGGATGCCTGTAGTTTTGGTCTGTCTACACACATTATTTGCTGGCTTCTTGTAATACCCACAAAGCTAAAAACGACCAAAGCAAACCTGTCCCCACCTCCCACACTCATTTGTGTGATGTAAATACACTCAACACCAAAGAGATACGCAGAATTTTTTTTATGGGACTGTCTGAATCCATTTGTAAATGTTGCAGAGCCTGGTCAGTCTAGTCAGTAATGAGTAATAATTTCAATGAATAATCTCACTTTTCTTGGTGAGTTGAGGCCTTTGAGCAATAAAAACGAGCCTACAAGAACATGCAACAGCACAAAATGCAAGATACTACCTGTATGGATTAATAACTTTTTGTTGCATAAATCCAGGAACGCTCTGGCAGAGGAATGGGAAAATACCTGTGTGTATCAGTTGACAATGAAAGGAAGCTGCCAATTTACTGTAGTTGTGAAAAAAACAAATACGACTGCGGTGTGCACAAAGTTCTGGGTGACTAGTGAGATGGTTCTGATAAGCCACGTCCAGGAAAGAGGAACTTGCACAGAAATACACCCAGGAGGGTTACTGGAAAAGAAGAAAGCTTATCTGCAAGAGTACAGTAATAATATTTGTCTGATTAATTTAGGGAAAGCAAATGCAGAGGAGGTTCGTGAGTAACTGACAAGCTGGGGTAGAGTCAAGCACAAGCAAGGAGGCATTTAAGCTGATGAACAATACTGATAGAAAGGCATAGATCTACTGATCATAATCTAATAAGAAAATTAAGAGCTATCTCAGAGAACTGGGGGTTTTGCCTTCCGCTAAGAACAGTGAAAGATGAACGTGTCTAACAGGCTTTAATATGTTTTGTTTTTCAGAACAGGAAGATGGTGTACAATAATTCAAAATAGATTTAAGTGATCTGTGTTGAAAGGAGATTTGGGCTTGCTTTGTTACTCATCCTGAGACTGGAGCAGTTTCCTGATGTTCAGTACTTCTCAGAAAGAAGCTGTCAACTGCCAGTTTGTGATGAGGATGATGATTAGAGTGAGAAGGCAATGGTTCAGAAGAAGGTAACAGGGATGTTCCCACTGGAAAGATTGCACCAGGTGTTAAAGCCTTGTAGATTGCCCAAGTTAATGGGCAGTGAAGCGTTTTTTTCAAATAATGATAGTGGGATGGTGTGTGCAGGGACTGAAGAAACATGTACAACACTGAAATACAGAAGGACAGTATATATAGCATGAAGGATGGAAGGAAAAGGTAGGATGGTCAACCAAAGGAGGTGCTGGATGCCATAAATGGATGGATGTCTGTTCCCTAGGTTCTCTGCCACTTGATTGTTGAGGCTGAACACCTTACTATTGCTCTGTTTTTCTAGCCTTCACCCTTGGCTGATTTTGATTAATCTGGGGAAAGGACAACATTGAAAATTCAGGTGATAACCTGCTGGAGGCTTGGCCCTAAAAACAAATACAGAGTGAGGTGGAGAACATGGGGCTGTTTAAGTGCCGCCAGCCTTTCCTTTATGCACATTGCTTATTCTTTTGCCGTTTACCAAAAAGGTGGAGGGGTGGTGGAGGTGAATGAATAAATTTCAGTGGAAGAGAAGCTTTCTGCCATGAAAGATTGAACTGGTGAAGGATCACCATGCAGATATCTCAGGCCACAGCTTGCCTTCCCAGCATGACTTCCTTTGCAGCTTCTCACAGGACACTCGGGAGTCACCTAGTCCTTCTGTGCTGTAAAGTTTCTTCTGGCATCCTGGGGTTCAGAAAATTCAGTTTTATTGCTCACTTCTCAAGTCTTTTTATGTCTTACATTGAGCTGTCTTATTTCAAACTTCAGCAGCCTGCAGCTAACCACACTGTCTTATGATAGGCTGGAGTTTCTCAATAAATATTGAATTTTTATCTTACGCAGAAACCAACATGCTGTTTCCTGAGGTTTTTTGCTAGCTGTTGTAGCCTCTGACTGCACAGTAGAGTATGTATATAAAAGAGGAACAAGGCTTTTAAGATCTATTTTCATTTCAAAGGCTGGGTCTGCTAATTCCTCAACAGTAACAGTGCCAGTAGCAAGTTGTAAACTGAAGCGATATGAAAAACAAGGAAAATCCATAACCCTCTCCCTTTGAAAGCTGATGATGATCTCCTGACACTGAAGCATAAGAGAATGTGTGAAATGGGTTCTGTCTACTCTTCTAGGATCTATTTGTTCTCCATAGTAAAGAGCTCTTTTAAGTGCATATGAGTAGAACAACAGTGATTTCCTATCTTTGCTTACTGTCATCTTTTTAAATCCAGGCTGGCAGTGCAATTCTGTCATCACATGGATGGCTCCTGACCATGTGTCATGACGGTATTTTCGGAAGTGCAGCCAGTGTTAAGGATTGCGATTACAGTTAGTCTTTAATATTTTTTGCTAAATTGATTGTCTTATTTGAATTCTCTATGAAGTTGTTACCAAATTCAGGATGCGACTAAATGGAGTGAAAGGTGGCTGACTTTACTTATGCTGCCCTTAGCATTTTCAGGTGATCACGCTGTTAATTGCCCTTTTAACCAGCAGTAAGATTGTGCCTTTTTTTTTTTTTCCTACCGACTGCAAAATTGTAGGTTTTTGACATCTTCATTCATGAAAATAGCTCCTTCCTAGAGAACAGGAACCACCTGAGTGCACTTGTAAAGGGAAAGGAGGCTGGACCTCTCCTTCCTGTTTGGCAGCAGTGGGGTCGCAGCTCTGATGGCCCAAGAGCCCAACTGGTGATGGGAAGCACCATCTGTAGCCTGGTGAAGAGCATGGAATGGGATTTAACTCCCTGCACTGGAAAAGCGTGTTATGGAAGCTAGGTTTCATTAACTTCATTGCTCGCAGACCAGTTTGGGTTTGTCAGGTTTTTTCTTTTGTTCCTAGGGAAATCTAAGCACTTGGTTTTGAAAGTGTAACAGGCGTGCTTTTGTTTTGTAGTTGTAAAGCCTAATGCAAGTGCTGAGGTGATTTTTGTGTCTGTATTAAGCCCTACTGAGGTAAGGGGTGCTCTGTGCAAAGAGGAGGTAGCAGCTCTACATAGACCTGATTGTAAGAGTCAAAATTTGCAGCTTTGAATTGCAGTCATCAGTGTCTGCATTGGTTGGGGTTAACAGTTCTCTCAGCACAAGGAGTTGTCTATTTACTGTACTGGCCTTAGCACCCCAAGATGGTAAACTGGGGTGTATGGGGACTACATGAGTGTAGGTGATGAGCATTGCCATGCTGTTGTTCTGGTACCTGGGTTTGGGAAGACAGTTCACGAAGCTGAGGTAAGCACTGCAAATTTCTTGGCAGAATTGAGATTTTGGCACTTGGATTCCCAGCAGTCAAGCATGCCAAGCAGGGAGATCTTAAATCAGCTGATCAGAAATGTTGCGTGGGCAGCTCTTTTCTCCTCAATTTAAATTACTTACAGCCTTCATTTAAGCATGTTTAGAGTCAGAGCGCCAAACTCTGAATTGGTCTCTTGCATTTTTGGCGACTCTGTAGAGGTGTAAGCAGACCGTGCCTGCTTGCTGTGTTAGCTCCCCAGGTCTACCCGGGCCCAGACTGCCTTTCTCCCACTTAAACCTGTTCTGGGCTGTTTCAGCTCACTGAATTTGTACAAAGTGAATCCAGACTAGAGATGCAAATCGTTTCATAATTGTTAGCTGCGAGGTACTCAACCATGAAAGAGGAACAGAGTTAATGTCATCCTCAGCTTGAAACAGTTTAACCCTCCCCACCTATTGCTTCCCAAGAGACCATTTTGTGTTGTGAAGGAAAATAAACTAGATTATATTCCAGGAGAACAAGATTCAATTAATGTGTTTTACCTTACAAGTAGAGAGGACAGCAAGTGTGAACACAATTACTTTGGCTCCATCGATAGATACTCATTAAGTTGCCATACCTGCCACTTTAAATTGTGTGCTCCAGTCCCCAGGGTTTGGGATTTTTGGTTTTGACAGTTTGAAAGAGATGGAAACGATAGGAGTAGGCATACTAATGTCTCCTCTCAGTCATAATTTAATTTTCTAACCAGAAAGGAGCATTAAGGCTTCAGTCCCGTGGGTTTATTTCAGAGGATGGCCGGTTTGGTAGCTCTGCAAACCAGGACAGCTTTCTGTTGCTATTATCTCATTGATGTTCTTTCCTGACGTTGCAAATTAACTGTTCAAAGGAAGGGGATCACTTGTTGAAGTGTAGGACTAATGGGTTTTTAGCTACTTTATACAGTCAGATGGCCACCCCTGTCGTGTTGTAAGGTCATCATGTTTAATTGAAGGTGGTGTTAAATTGAAAAAGAATAATTGCTCCTGGTCCCTCTTTTTATTAAGAGTAAAAATTTGATTGAGCCATTCCCCAAAGCATCAAGAAATCCAAGTGACAATATTACAGTTTAGCTTGTGACCTGATTTTTATGTTTTTAGTGGAGTTTTGGTGGACTTCTGCTGATGTTTTATGGCATTTCAGGACAGAGTTGTCTTTGCTTCTCATGAAAGCAAACAAGAAACCCTGATGGTGTTATTAATTTTAATGAAAAGCTTCCTTTGCATGTCTAACTTTTGTAAGAAATACGCATCTGCCAATAAAGTTGTGTTAGGTAGCTGTTGTTCAGATGTAGGCTCAAAACAAGGGAAGTCAGTTTCAGAATATTAAAAAAACCCAGTAAAATAAACTAAGAACAGCTAATCTAATATTCCATTTGGCTCTTTGTTTCTCCTTATGATGTTCAAAAATAAATCAATTCAATCACAAGACTTAAGCCAAAGTGAAGATAATAATAGTCTTTTTTATTAAGGTACAAGTGTCTTGCAATATCTGTCACAAGTCACACAACCATTTTTTTTTCTGAGTCAGACTTGAAAGGAAATAAGTTTAACTCCTCCTTTTTAATAACCAGAGCACAGGCATCAGGGACTTGTCATTAGATTTCGTAGGCGTCAACACAAATTTAATATTGCAGTTACAATAATGTTTTCTTTTTACATGGTTATTTTGAACTGAGTTAAAGTTATTTCAGAGCTGAATTAAATCATAAGATGCTTAATTGCCAAATTACACTGTAAATTAAAATAAGATTTCCAATACGCCTTTCACATATTTATTTCTTACATATGTATTTTTTTTTCAAAAGGGACAGCATTAATTCTTCACCTCATAGTCAAATCATAACTGAGATCAGTTTTCAGTACGTGTCCAAAAAACAAGTAGGGCAGTTGGGTGCACATCCTAATAGATGCGTTTGTCCTGGATGTTTGGATTTGCATCTTCTGTTCTAGGTGATGAAGCTGGTTGCTTTGCAGAGCATCCAGATAAAACAACAAAAGAGCCCCTGAAAGGTCCCTGAGGAAGGTAGGTTTTTAAGGACAGACCACAAGGAGGTAGGTTTTAAGGTGGCTGACCACGGCCTGAGGATGTAAGGTCTCCTGAAAAAGACTTGGCAACCAGTTTGTCAGTAAATGCTGACCGCATCAGCCTACACAAATAGTGGGACAAATGTGCCCAGATCAGGCATGAGCCCAAAATCCCTCCCTCAGCGCATGTACTGGTGTAGGTAGGAGGTGATTTGGGGATATGGGTGTGGGAAGGCAGGTCTCACCTGTAGAGTAGCTTGTCTCTTTCTACCTGAAGGTCTTCTTCTGGAGTTCTTACTTCTGGGAGCTTGTTGAGCGCAGCCTATAATTAGCAGGAGAGGAAGTTTTAACTAAATGCTTCAGAATCATGAGTTTTCATTTATGATCTTTATCAGCATAGGAGTTGCTAGCTGCCGGCCTTCAAAGATAAACATTAAAGGCCTGAAAGTCATAAGGGTTTGTGCCCCAACACTGACTGTTGGATTTGCCTTTTAGTCTTTTGATATTGTTGCTTCTTTTCACTGCTTCCTTATGCGTTAAATGTATGGGGGTTTTTTAACAGAAGTCAGGAGTGTCCTGTTCTTGACTCCAGTAGATGGTGCTTTATGAAGACCCGAACAAGAACAAGTCTTATGAGGAGTGGCTGAGGGGCTGTTTAGCCTGGAGAACAGGAGGCTGAGGGGAGACCTTATTGCTCTCTACAGCTACCTAAAAGGAGGTTGTGGAGAGGAGGGTGCTGACCTCTTCTCCCAGGTGACAGGGGACAGGACGAGAGGGAATGGCCTCAAGCTGCACCAGGGTAGGTTCAGGCTGGACATCAGAATCAGAAAAAAATTTTTCACGGGAAGGGTCATTGGACACTGGCACAGGCTGCCCAGGGAGGTGGTTGAGTCACCTTCCCTGGAGGTGTTTAAAAGATGGGTGAACAAGGAGGTGAGGGGTACAATTTAGTGTTTGATAGGAATGGTTGGACTCAATGATCCTGGGGGTCTTTTCCAACCTAGTGATTCTGTGATTCTGTGATATCATGCATTCATGATAAAATCAGAAGTTTTGGCAACATTGTCTATAGATGGAGTAAAAATAGCTCAGTAATCATTCTGAGCCTGGAGAAAAGATTCATGCAAGGGAAAACAAAAAATAAACTGAATTTATGAGTTTTACAAAGCTCTCAGACTCTTTAGGTCTTCAGTGCTGTACATGAATGCAACCTTGTGACTACTGCTTTTGAGTAAACTTTAAGAGCTGTGTTACAGTGGGAGGCCTATCCTACAAGCATGAGATAAATCTATGCTACTTTAAAGAAGAACTGCAGCTCATTTCTTGTGAAGAGAAGAGCATGAAGAATTAGCTCCAGCCCCTTTGTATTTTCTTGTGGGTCTCCAGTTTGGGCTCGTATAATTGCAGGTAGATTCTTTCAAAACAATTTGGGAGCAACTCAGGACACACCAAACAAATCCATAAAATTAGGTTTTCCAGAATTATTCAGAAGATTTCATGTAGATTTGATCCCACTGCACAGAGCGGAACTTCATCAGGATAGCTTTAGTGGAGCAGATTCTAACAAGATTTCCTCATGGGTTTGGAATGAACATGCTAGAAGACCGATGAATCTAATTACTCTGTGACGGTCTTCTCAAGGCGGTCAGTGTCTGTTAGTTTCTCTCTGCTTCCTGGTTCTCCTGTCATCTTCCAAGTCAATACTTTCCTGACACTTTGGTCTCTTTTTCCAGTTACTCAGCAGGGGGGGAAAAATTACTTAACATTTTGTATTTTCTTAAGGGAAGAGTTTGATGCAGCGGTGCAGCAAAATGGTTCTCTCTCCTTTTTTTTTTTTTTCATAGTGTCATAATTCTCCGTTCTACGCTTGCTGTAAACTTCCTCATGTGGGTTCTTGGCTTCCTTCTCTTTTTAAAGCAATGTCCTCACAACTCCTTTTCCCCAAGGCAATGCTTTCATGGTATGTTAGCTATGACAAGGAAACTAGATGACTGAATTCTTACTCTTTCCCCGTAGCTACTCACCATATCATCCCCCAGCAGTAGCTCATCCAGTTAGCACAGAGCCTTTGGTCTCCACCACACCACGGCTCCTCCTCATTCAGTCACTGCCTGCAGGGCTATTGCTGCAGTTTGGGGAGTCTTAAGGATGAAATTGGCACTATCCTGTTTTTTTTTAATTGTGATTGCATTTGTGATTGCTATTTTCTATCTCTTGGTACAAAACCCCCAACAATTTGATTAGTTCAGCATTTTCAAATTCTTTGGCTGTATCACACCATGATATCCCAGCCCTACAAACATTCACCAGTTCGTATAGCTCTTGGTGTCTGAAATCATCCATGAAGGGGACTACTTCTACCCCTACAGAGGGACAGCTCTGAAGTGCCTTACTCAGGAATGTCGACATACTTGCCACAGGCAGCTACAACTGAAACAGATTGGAATTTCTGTAGAGGCACAGAGAAAAATAGGCTGATGAGTGGATTCTGAGATCACATAGGTCATGCTGTCCTGTAAGGCAGTTTGAGTGCATCAGGGTGAATCCTGATGAATGTCTACACAGTTGCTTCCTAAAGACCTCATGTGATAGAGGTGCCAGACAGCCCTAGGCCTCTGCCTGTGCATTGCTCTGTACTGCACTAGTCTGAGGTCTGCCTTGAATCTCCCATTCTGTAGTTTAATGCTGTTACGCCTTGTGCAGTTCACTCAGATTGTGAAGCTGCATGTCCTCTTTTTGGCAGACTTTTAGGAACCTTAATAAAATCAGGTCTTCTCCAGGATAAAGGTTCCATGGGTAATACTGTCTCGACCTCTGATCGAATTTACATCTTCACTGGAGCTTTTCTGACTACAGCATCCTCCTCCTGGAGCAGAGCATCCCAGACTGGACATGATACCTCAGCTGAGGCCTTCCCAGAGCATGAGTAGGTAGGACTCACCTTATTGGCAGGCTAGGCTTCTACATGTACCTACCAATATAACCTGGGACTTCTCTTTACAACAAAATCATGATAGAATTAATTTGTGTTAAGATTGTGATCTGTAATTAACCTTCCCCACCCAGCAACTTCATGAAGAATTTTTGCTCATCTAGTTGCATCTCTTCCTGATTTTGTGAAGCTGATTATTTTTTATCATAGAATCATAGAATAGTTTGTGTTGGAAGAGACCTTAAAGATCATCTGGTTCCAACCCTCTGCCATGGGTAGGGACACCTCCCACTGGACTAGGCTGCTCAAGACCCCATCCAGCCTGGCCTTGAACACCTCCAGGGATGGGGCAGCCACAACTTCCCTGGGCAACCTGTGCCAGTGCCTCACCACCCTCGTGGTGAAGAAATTCTTCCTTATGTCTTACTTTTATGTAAGTGCAGTACCTTGCATTTGTCTTCACTGAATTACATCATGGTTTTTGTACTCATTTTTTTCCAGTTTGACAAGACACTTTTTAATTCTAATTTATTCTCAAATGTACTTGCAAGTCCTTCTCAGCTTTGTATCATCCTCAGATCCAATAAGCATCATCTGTTCCATTGGATGCAACACACCAATACATGACTGGTTGCTGGATTGCTCCATAATCCATTAAGTATTTATTGTCTTTGCTGTTATTAACGTAAAACACCTAGATTTCAGCAAGTCCAGCAGCAGTGTGTATCGGATACAGCTTAGAGGTATCTACTCTGTGACCACAGAAGTGATGGCAATGCAGAATACAGAGACCTGAGCCCCAGCATAGGTAGCACGTAAATATTTACTAACCTCGAAATAGAAATTAGTAGCACAATTTGCAGTTCCCCATCTAATTCTCTAAGTAGTGATGGGATTGTTTTTTTCCCCAAGAAGCTATAAGCAAAAACTTGCTGCCCATTTATGTGTGGCTGCAGCATTGATCATGCACCCACTGAAAAAAAAATCATTATTTAGTTAAAAATAGTGATGGCTCAGCTTTTTCATGGGATGGGACATATTTTGCCTCAATAGCCACATACCATCCAGACAGCTGTTAGTAAAATATCATTGTTTAATAAAAGCTTGATTAATAATACATGTCAGCGTATAACTTTCTTGTATTTACTTTTGCTTCCTAAAATTTGCATTGCTGTGTCATCAAATGTACTCTTAATTCAAAGCTACCGATTGCTTACATATCAAATTATTTTGCATTCATACAAAAGAAAAAAAGATCCTGAAAAAAGTCCAGAGTTGTTTTTACCACTGTCTTTGGATAAAGATGCGAGTCTCCATGTGAATAGAGAGAGCCACAGAGACTTAAGGGAGCCCTGTGGGAGACCCACACAGAGTCTGAAGTCCTCGGACCATGGTTTCAGATCCCTGTACTCACTCCAGATCTGCTGATTTGGGGCCTGGAGCCATGTAGTGGCGCTTGCACCATCCTAAGGGACTGAGTTTGTTGAGGTCTGGCATCACACAGGCACAGTGCTCTTCGCTTGAACTTTCCAGTGGTCCAGGCACCTATCAGTGCTCCTCACCCTCGTAGGATGCAAGGACACCTGAAGGCAGGGGCAAGTCTGTAGGGAAAATCTGCTGGAGGCTGAACTGTTGCTTTATGTCAGTCATTCCTGTTTTTTCCATTGTTAAAAACAATTTAACAGGCTGTTCTCAATAGTTTCAACTGGGAAGGCATCAGATAATACACAGGCAGTGGATAATCTGAGGAGCATGTAAGCGTCCAGGGAAGAAGTGTGGAAAGTGGTTGTCCAGAGGGAAGTTGTCATGCATGTAGCATGCAGCAAATGAGGTCTGCTTGTTGGATGAGAGCTGGAAGTAAATTGATGCGAATTTGAACTGGTAGAGCCACAGGGTAAGGGCTGTTTCCACGTGGGGGTCTCCTGCAGTAGCCTTACGTCTCTCAACCTTCAGTGTCTAAATAACTGTGGAGGTGGTTCAGGACCCCCCAAGTCATTCAGATGTTTGAAAGCCATTGTCCTACATAGCTTTTTGGCTACAGTCTCTAATGGGATGCAGCAGGGAATTTGTGTCCCTGAAGTAATTTAAAAGTTGTTTGGAACAAAACCCAGAAAATAACCATTTAGGTCTCCAAAATAATTATTTGCAAGAAGAAATTGCTGAATTTAAGCGTGGGAGGAAGAGAAACCAAGTCAGCAGTAGCTCCAAATCAACCTCGAACAAATGCTCTAGATCACAGCACTGTACCTATATGTCTCCACTGTGGTATAGATATGATTGCAGTTGATATTGCAGCTAACTGTGCATGTGGGGACTTTGGCCATGCAGCCTGGCATGTGTGTGTGTCCTAGGAAGGAAAATTGTGTCCCCCCTGCTTCTCATCAGGTGCTTTATATCCTGGAGCTCCATCTCACTTGAAGGTGTGGTGGGAGTGTGTCTTTGTTAGCTGTGGTTGTCTGTGTGACACTGTGATGCCATGCCCCGTGCCTGTTTTAGAGAAAATACATTTCTATCAGGTAGCCTTAGATTTTCTTTATACAGAGGGAGATACAAACAGTAAAAGTTACTCGTCACTGTGGTTGTGACATGTTCTCTAAACCATACAGATCAGCTGCTGCATGTCTAGTTAAGCTTTTCATAAAATGGTCTTAAAAGCAAAGTTTGGAAATTATTAAAAGTGTGCTGGAAAAAAACAAAATCAGCATTGTATTTTAAAAGTTGGTAATTCAATTTGCATGTATTACCTAAGTATCTGTGTGCATGTATGTGTAAGTGTAGTGGGAAGAGTATGTGTGTAAGTTAGTAAGTAAATGGGCTCACACTCCATGGAGTTTTATATAAACGAGGTTGTGATCCAGAATTGATTCCAGAGTCATTAATTCTTACCCATTTGAACCAGAAATATTTTTTCCTCCTGCTCTGAATTAGATAGCTGTCCAGATAAAAATTATTATAATACCATTAACACACACTAACAAAATCCAAATGCAAAGAAAAGACAAAGCAGTATGTTTTGATCAAATGGACTATTCACAACTCTTCCTGTGCTTTTTCATTATTTCCTTCATTTTGGTGTTTTAGTTAAGGCCTAAGAAATGGATTTTCTCTTGTGCTGATACATCTTAACACAGAGCCATTTGATTACAAGAAGAAACGTCTATTTAGCAACACATAAAGGAAATTAAGGATCAAGACAGTATTTAGCTGCAGTATTTTCCATGGCCTGGAAAACCAGTCAGAGTCTCAGCTGCTATCACTTTGCATAAACTCTAATATCTTAAAGCTGCCTTGGTTTATGTGACCCCAGGAGATGGCTTCTGGGATTTGTGGGGCCACTGTATAAATACCAGAGCTTTCTGCCTGCCAGGGTCAAAATAAATAATGTTTTTGGTCCAGTCCTGGTTCCACGCTTACATGTCACTGCTTGATTTAAGCAGCATCATATGGAGCAGCAGAAGGGAGAGGGGGAGCCTTCAGTGGCTCTTTGCTTCTCCCCAGCAAAACCCCTACCAGGGTGTTGCCATTTCCATCTTTCAGATGAGAGAACTAATGAAGAGGAAAGCAGTTTTAGCTGAAGGGGTGAGGTGCTGCTTTTGTAGCGCCACAGTGCTCCCCTTGCAGCCACATGGATGATTCATTCATGTGAAGGCAAAACAAATTGAATTGTTGCTCCCCCACCAGCTCTTCCCAGGCCATCGTGCCCTTCTGCAGTGGGTGGGCAGATGGGACACACAGGGACACGACTGGACAAGCTAAATTGTTAGGAATGTAAATGCCTGTGGAATGAGATTTTTTTAATTATGTTACTTTTCCCCTGAGATAAAAGAGGCATTGATGAACTCAAACCGTGGGAGCTCAGGACTGGCAAAAGGTGCCACTCAGAGCTTTATCCAGAGAAAATAAGCAGTGGCCTGTGAGGTGCCAGGGATGCTCCTGGCAGCAATGAGGAGCACAGAGCAATTCCTCCTCACGGCAGGTTTGCTGTACCAGCAGGCGTAGCTGCAGGCAGCTATCATCATCAACCTCCAGTTATTTTCATTTCCTAAAAACAAATGCAAAGTTTATCCCTAAACAGGTACAAAATGCTCTAAAAGGATCTTAGGCTTTTTTTTTTTTCTAATGCTGGAAAGATGCAGCAAAGCAAGCCCTGTATCTTATACCTATGTGGGGAAGGGTTACGGAGGGATGCTGGGAAGGGCTGAAGAGCTTTTGCTGGGGACCTTGGTTGAAGCTGTGAAAACTGCTGAAGACATGAGCCTCTGTCACAGAATTGTCGGGGAATGGTTTGGATTGGAAGGGACCTTAAAGATCATCCACTCCCAACACCGCCCCTGCCATGGGCAGGGACACCTTCTGCTAGAAGGTTGTTCAATGCCTCATCCAACCTGGCCTTGAACACCTCCAGGCACGGGGCATCCAGAACTTCTCTGGACAGTGTGTTCCAGTGCTTCACCATCCTTATAGTAAAGAATTTCTTCCTAATATGTAAACTAAATCTCCCCTCTTTCAGCTTAGAATCATTACCCTTTGTCCTTGAAAAGGAACTGCTCCCCAGCTTCCTGTAGCCTCTTTTCAGTACTGAAAGGCTGCTGTAAGGTCTTCCTGGAACCTTCTCTTCTTCAGGCTGAACTATCCCAGCTGTCTCAGCCTCTCTTCAGATAGGAGGTGCTCCAGCTTTCTGATCACCTTTGTGGCCTCCTCTGGACTTGCTCTTGCAGATCCACGTCCTTCTGTGCTGAGGGTTCCAGAGCTGGATGCAGTATGCCAGGTGAGATCTCATGAGAGTGGAATAGAGGGGGAAAGTCCCCTCAACCATGCTGGTCACATTTCTCATGCAGCCCAGGATATGATTGGCCTTCTGGGCTGTGAGCGCACATTGCCAGCTCACATGGAGCTTCTCAGCCAGCAGCACCCCCAAGTCCTTCTCTCCAGGGCTGCTCTCAATCCATTCTCCATCAAACCTGTAGTTGTGCTTGGAATTACCCTTGTCTTGGGGCAGGACCTTTCACTTGGCATCAAGAGAGTAGGACAGTTGCGGGTTTAAGGGGTAGGGAAAGGTATTTGGGAAATACAAGGGAGTAGCCTGGGAAGAGGCTGGGGCAGCACCAGTGCCTTACATGAAGCAACCATGCCAGCTGCAGTACAGAGCAGTTCAGATAGGGATGTGCCAGACAGGTCAGGCTGAAGACGTATACCCTGGGCTGAGTCGTCTCCTCTGAACCAGCCCATTGCTTCCAGCTGTCTTTCACTTGAGAACCTGTTGGGAACTTCCATAGCTTGTACAGAGCCAACCTCGTCATCCGTGTGCTGATTACCACAGACAGACACCATAGGATCCTAAAAAAATATAAATTACACTTAGAAAGTTGAGATGCTTTCTTCCTTTTTCAACAGCCAGGGTACTTTTCACTGCAGAGCAGTAACCCCCAGCTCCTACAGAGCACAGGCAAATGGGCCGTCTCCATAAATCCACACACTACCTTATCCTAATACCCTGCTCAAGTAACCCAGCCCAAGTTTGCTACTTACAGCTGCACATTCAGGTCCAACGGTAAATTTCTAATCCCAGCAAAACACAGCTACCGAAGATCCCCACCACATCTCGAGCTGGTTCAATGGTCATCAGCCCGATTAACAGGAGCTCCTGACACCACAACGCTGCAGCATATATTTTTAGATAAAATTCACGGTGGGACAGGTTTCCATCACTGAGAACAATGAAATCCAAGTTCTACAAATACCAGATCTTATCAAGGCTGGTTTCTTTATCAGCTTTCTTGCAAACTGGCTCAAGTGTATGGACTCTGGAACATGAAGCCACGTGCAGTTATGTCTTAGAAAGAAGCTGAAAAATAAAGGAAAGGCAGCTGTTTCTTGCTGCAGTATTTGTGAGGTAAGAATAGTAACAATAAAAGGAAGTAAAATAGAGCAGCTTCATTGTGACTTTTTTAAAAAAGTAGGGGTTCAATTGGATATAAAATGATCATTGATTGTAGGCACTTTGACGGGCTAGTGTTTGATTCTAACAGTCATTTTCTAAGACGAACAGAAAGAAAGCTGTGTTGAGAGGAACCAACCCTCACTTTGTACAGAGAGGTGCTGCTGAGTAGCACTGCCGGAGTCCTTTATTTAAACATGAATAATTATACTGCACAGGAAACTTGGATTTGAAAGCAGTTCCTCTGATAATTACTCCTGAAGAGGAATGTATCTATTGCATTCACCAAAGCATGAAGGCTGGTCCCATATCACAGAGAATCATCTGCATTGTGGCTAAAATTAGAGTAAAGGGAGAGGGAACAAACAAGAAAACATATAGTTCCCAAGTGCCATGTCCAAAAATAAGTCTTTTCCACCAAGAAGTAGTGAAATGTCTTATATACTGAACATCTCATGTAGGCAGAGGTGAGAGGCAAATAAGAGAATAATCATGTCAGACTTGGTTTCCACTTGAAAATAAATCCCTACTGGAGATTGTAGAGAGGAAGGAGCTGGCCTCTTCTCCCAAGTGACAGGGGACAGGACAAGAATAAATACCCTCAAGCTCTGCCAGGGGAGGTTCAGGCTGGACATCAGGAAAAGAATTTTCATGGAAAGGGTC
Source organism: Piaya cayana (assembly GCA_013389865.1). Lineage (NCBI taxonomy): Eukaryota > Metazoa > Chordata > Aves > Cuculiformes > Coccyzidae > Piaya > Piaya cayana. The sequence goes on from WAAB01013899.1 coordinate 58,993, forward strand.
ATTGGGCACTGGCACAGGCTGCCCAGGGAGGTGGTTGAGTCACCTTCCCTGGAGGTGTTTAAAGGATGGGTGGATAAGGTGCTGAGGGGCATGGTTTAGTGATTGATGGGAATGGTTGGACTCAATGATCCAGTGGATCCTTTCCAACCTGGTGATTCTATGATTCTATGTCTTTGCACTGCTCTACACCTTCTGCTTTCCACTGGGTTTCCACCATACCAACTAATCAAAGTCTTTCCTATGGACAGCTTTCATTGTGAAAGACTGGAAAATTCCTCTGGCCAAATACTTGTAAGCAGAGAGCTGCCTCTGCTGCTGAAGTGAGATTTCTTTGCAGTCAGCCTGGATCACAGCTTGCCCTCTCCATCTTCTCCTTGACATTAAAATGTCAGAGCAGGTGAAGCACTGACTGCACGAAACTTGGATCCTCTCTCGAAAGGTTTAGACGACTCTACCTTCCATGCGAAGCAAATCCTTAATTAAATGATGCTTTAAATGCTCAGACTGTTCTGGTTTCCTGCTTTAGCTATGAAAGGAAGACCATCTGGTCAGTCCCACTGGAAATGACTTTCACACAGGCTTTTGTAAGCTTGCAAGGAACTTCTTTGCATGGTCAAGAACAGTGTGGCTTTTAATTTGAATCCAAGGGCCTCCTAAGGAAGGCCAGCAGAATCAAATGGTTGAAGATGGAAGCCTCTGCACACAGATTATATCAGGGTTGGTTAATACTTCTTATAAGTAGCAAGAAGACATTTTCCCCCTGAAGCCACTCTGTGCAGTGAAGGATTTGTATTAACGTGCGTGTATAGTGGTGAGGAGAGGTCGTTGATTACAGCAGAACAGGTCACACAAATCACTTCCTTGCCTTCCAGGCAGGATGTTCAAACTGCTGGAAAGAACAATCAATTCATTGCCACTAATGGGCCTAAATGACCTGTTCAAACAATTGCGATAGTGCAAGAACTGAAACGTGCTCCTCAACCCTCAATCATGTTATGGCAAAAAAGCCTATGTCACCTCTAGAATGAAAATCATAGAATCATAGAATCACCAGGTTAAAAATGACCCACTGGATCATCGAATCCAACCATTCCTATCAAACACTAAACCATGTCCCTCAGTGCCTTGTCCACTCGTGCCTTAAACACCTCCAGGGAAGGTGAATCAACCACCTCCCTGGGCAGCCTGTTCCAATGCCCAATGAACCTTTCCGTGAAATTTTTTTTCCTAATGTCCAGCCTGAACCTCCCTTGGTGGGGCTTGAGACCATTTTTTCTTGTCCTGTCCCTTGTCACTTGGGAGAAGAGGCCAGCACCCTCCTCTCTACAACCTCCTTTCAGGTAGTTGTAGAGAGCAATAAGGTCTCCCCTCAGCCTCCTCCAGGCTAAACAACCCCAGCTCTCTCAGCCACTCCTCATAAGACTTGTTCTCCAGCCTCCTCACCAGCTTCGTTGCTCTTCTCTGGACTAGCTCCAGAGAAGAGGAACAAGAATCCTTAAAAGAAAAATGACCTTCAGACAAAAATAAAGGCACAGAAGCTGGCAGAAAGAATGCTGCACATTTTAATGGATGGCATGCACCAAAGTTGTGAACGGCTGAAATTGGCCCAATGCCAATTTCCAAAGGGCCTGGGACAGAGGCCCCAAGGCCCCTCCTAACCACGGGCGGGGGGGGGAAAGAAAGAGAGGAGAGAAAAAAAAAGAAATTACAAGCTCAGTAGGATTAAAGCAGTTTATATGTGTATATATATATGTAGAAGAACAAACGAAAAAAAAAGTTCTCACTTCCCTGTTATCCAGCAAAGTCTGTGGCACGGCCCACTTTATCCAGCCGAGTGACAGCAGAGAGCTTCTCTGCTGCCTAACCCTCCTGGAAGAAGAAATAAAAAACCACCCACTTCCTACATCCCTTTTATACCTCTGCTTACGTAAAGAAATGAGATGGAATACTTCCTTAGTTACGACCTTAGTTACCAGGAAGATAAGCTAGACCCACTACAGTGACTTAGAAGAAAAGCTCATGTGAAAGCCAGAGCAAGGAGGATGTGGCTCCAGGTGCAGGTGCTACGTCTGGCAAATGCAGTGGTTGTGTATGACATTCAATAAGGCCAAGTACCAAGTTCTGCACTTGTGACCCAACAACCCCATGCAGTGCTACGAGCGGCCCAGTTCAGTAATGGGCCGGTATGGTTGGACCTGATGATCTCAAAGGTCTTCTCCAACCGAATGATTCTACAGTTCTAAGTAAGAGAGTGCAGAGTTGGCTAATAATTTAACGTAATTTGGTTTCATTTGTTTTATAGGCTCTCCGTGTGTGTTATTATGAATTTTTTTTTTTGGATTGTCCTTCATAAAGCAGAATATTTGAAATGCCTTGTCTCAGAGTCAGTTCTGTCAAGAGCAAGAGGAACTGATCTGAAAGACAAATGAGCACATAAGTATCCTGGCCCTGAAAAGTTGCAAAAGACACATGATCAATCTAACAAATAAGTCGGGGAGAGAAACACCAGCAAAAAAATCCCTGTATAGACTGCCAATTCCAGGTAAAGTTGGACTGGAAGAAGTTCAGCCTCTTCCATCATCTGATTAAAAGGAAATAAAATGCAAAGGCCACAGGCCACCAGAGGAGTTGCCAGTGCACTTCTGCTGCCACCCATAAGCACTTACCGTGGACTTCAAGATGACAGCTGAGGAATGGGCAGTGCCATCCGCCCAGGGACTTCTCCAGTGATTGGTCTGGATCCGAAAGTTCACACTCACGGAGAAGGGCACTGATTCCCTATCAGAAGAGTTCAAATCATTTATGTCCTTTAGGATGGCTGCAAAGTAATTACTTTTAAGGTCAGCAGAAAGGGAAAATGCTTTTGATCACATCTTGTAGTTAGAAAGCCTACTAACATCTGCTCAAGACTGACCATTGAGTCTTCCTTTACTCATGTTTGCTTGCATGGCTTTTCTTTAGAATATATTCAGCTTAAAGAGGACACAAAATAAGATTCTTTCACCTTTTATTTCGAACGTGGACATGAATGTTTGGGCTCTACCCAAACACCTGTCAAAGGACAGCTGGTTAACAAGCCTTACAGAGAGAGAAATTAAAACAACGTAACTACATTGCCTAGAGTAGGGTATCATTGTTTCATGTGAAACATTTGAACATAACACTTTACTTGCATACAGGGCCAGCCTATCCCATTGCAGCTGCATTCAGACTAAGTTACACTCATAACAGGACACCTGTAATGTATAATAGTAACTGAATAAAGCCCATGTGAAGGTTAAGCCTGAAGAAATGCTGTTACATGCCAAAGGGTTACCCTATTTCTTTATTCCTCCCTATAACATGGTAAGAGATAAGAACAGGTTGGATTCACCACATCTGTAAAATAGGTGTTATCAGTTTTGGAGACTTTTTTAAGAATGTTATGGGCAGCTCTTTACCTCCAAGAGCACATGGGCACCTTAGGTGACACGAAGAAATTTCTAGGCATCATGGGAGGACAGAAAAAGCTTAACTATGCAAACTGAATGTACTCTAAATATTACATCCAGAGATGAACATGGATTTTAACTATGAAGGCAAATTCAGGATTGTGTGATTTCTTGTGCACGAGTGTTTTAAAGCCCATCAAAACCATTGTTACCATTGATAGTCCCTTGTGAAAACAGGTGGGGATTCACTGACTAAATTCATTGGAGATCTAGTGTTTCTGAGACACTTGCATGGGGCTGGCAGACTTAAGATATCCAGCCACACCTGTGCTCCTCCACAGCACCAACTTTAAGCCAAGTGGGTACCCTGCAGAGCTTGAAATGATACTCATCAGCTACTTTCTCTCTTTTCTACAGAGAGAAAGCTGGATCCCACTCTAACAGCTTTCCACATGGGAAAAACTTGCTTGCTTGCAGTCCTGAGCTGTGTTATCAGATACCAACTTTAGTGTCTCTGAAAGCTGGCATTCAGTGTGATGACTACAGACATAAAATAAGGAAATAAAAGTATTTCTTCCATCTACCCCCCCCCCCAAAGGAGAAGCATTCATGGCACATGCAAACACAGCTCAGGTTTAGCACAGGCACACACCTGTGTCACCATCCCTGGGGGCTCTTCCTACAAGATGAACCTCACGCTAATGTGGTCAACCTCATCGCCACCACATCCTGGCGTAGGTTTGGTCCAATGGCCCTCTGAGGAACCACCTACCATGCAAGCTACGTCCTGACTGTTTTGTGACAATTAAGACTAAGGTAGACACTCACCAGAACTTGTTTTCCTTAAAAGTAGTATCCAAATCCAGCTCTTTGAAGATGAGAGGAGCCAGGCGTCTTTCCTGTAGTGATTTTCCTAAATCATGAAGTCACTTGTATTTTCCTTAGTCTGCAAGAAGCTTTGGTGGAAATAATGCAACTGCAACAAAACGTTGCATAAGCAGCTCAGACCATTCTCTGCCTTTCACATTTCTGAGTGCCTTTTCCCCTGCTGCTACAGCAGAAGGTATTTTCATAGAATCACAGAATGGTTTGAGTTGGAAGAGACCTTAAAGATCACCTAGTTCTAACCCCAATCCCCAAATGGGCAGGGACACCTTCCCTGTCCCCTCCCAGCTTTGATTAGTTTGCTCAATGCCCCATCCAGTCCAGCCTTGAACCCCTTCAGGCATGGGGCATCCAGAACTTCTCTAAGCAACCTGTTCCAGTGCCTCACCACCTCACAGGAGAAAATTTCTTCCTAATATTTAATCTAAATCCCCTTCTTCCATCTTGAAACTGTTACCTCTTGTCCTATCCCTGTACTCCCCAATAAAAAGCCCCTCATCTTTCCTGTAGGCTCCCTTTAAGTACTGGAAGGCTGATATAAGGTCTACTGTGAGCCTTCTTTTCCCTAGGCTGAGCAAGCCCACCTCTCCCAGCCTGTCCTCATATGGGAGGTGCTTGAGCCCTCTGATCATCTTCATGGCCCTCCCCTGGACTCTCCAATAGATCCATGTCCTTCCTGTGCTGAGGACGCTAGAACTGAACGCAGTACTCCAGGTGAGGTCTCATGAGAGTATTTTCTAAAATTTCTTGTGGTTTCTATAACCATGGTATGAGAAGAATACGAATTTAGAAGAAATTTCTGTACTTTATGCATTTATGGATAATCTAACTATATATCCATTACCATTCCATACCAGCAATGATAACTGCTTTAATTAGACAGCTGAGATGGTATTGCCCTCACACACACAGCCACCCAGCAATAAAAATCATCTTGACCCATACAAAAAGCCTTCAGAACTGCCAATTATATGACACTAAAAAGGGAGGTTATTTGAAAAATAGCATGATTAGAGAAATTATTTCAGGCATAAAGAGCATGATATGCATACTGTGAGAAGCCAAGGGAGGTTTCTGGCAATTTTAGGAAATGCATTTCTTTTGGGTTCCATGAATTCATGCAATAATTGTCACCAGCAGAAGTCTCAATACCCACCCTACCCTGTCAAGGAGCTTTGCCCACAAATGCTTTATTGTGTCATCACTCACAATCCAGAAATGTCAGGTTGTTCCTAGGCTCTCTTCTGGAGCGAAAAAACTCTTCCTGGAACAAAACCAAGCTGCTGTTCTGGTAACTTGTTCAACAGGCTCCCAACATGCCGCACGGACAAGGCTAAACCAGTTTTGGCTTCCTTTGCTACAAGATGCAAACACGCAAAGTTCTCCCAGCAGGTTCTCTTCCCTCAAATGCCACCTTTTGTTTCAAGGTATGAATTCTAGTGGGCTGCAAACCCCCAGCCCTCAGATTACTTCAGGTTTTTGAACTGAAAAAGGAAAAGGCTGAAAGGAATAATTATGTCTTATGGCGACAGCTACACCCTGTGTGGCCAGAGGAGGTCCACAGCCAAACGCCGCTAATGTGGACCTGACTGGTCTGCTCTCGGGAAGGTTCATGTTAAGCAATGTGAGGCATTGCTCCCTGAGGGCAGCAGCCTTTGGCATCAAATCTGTGGCCAGCGGCGGTCCACGATGGCAAGTGTGGCTGAAGGAACACCAAAGGTTTCTAAAGCCTCTTCTCTAGAAGTATCTTGCTTTATTCTGGAAACAGTGCTGTTATTTGGAGGGGGTAGACCCTGCACACAGAGGTTTACAAAGATTTCTGGTTTGGTGTGGCTCCCCAAAGCTCACAGCTCCTACAAGTGCTTCTCCACTGCCAAAACTGTCAAGAAACAAAGCAGCTTTTAGACAAGAAAACCAACATATCCTGACCCTTTACGGTAGCTGACAACTGTCCAGAGTGGGGTCTAACACATGAAAATGTGAACAGACAAGGTTTCTACTCCTGAACCGTTAGGTCTTGAATAGGAATCCTTTGTTGCTTCTACTCTACAATGCCCCTGCAGCCCTCTGGTGCTTCAGTTCTTCTCTGTCTCTGGGAGTCATTCCTGTATCTCCTCTCCATCTCAGTCGCTTGTTCTCAGCAGGCACCTGGCTCAGTATGCTCATGACGCAGCCAAATTGACTGGTTGACCCGGTGGTTTTCCACATCACTTGGGCTCCTTTCAAACCGTGCCTATGCTGATGCAACAATATGCAACTTTGTGGCACGAACTCTTCTGGATTCTGCAGGAATTTTACTTCCTTTCTTTAAAACATTAAAGAAAAAGAAGAATGAGAGAATATTGTGTGAAGAAACCATGCAGCTGCAAGCCCAAAGGTTTTAATCCCCCCATCACTAGCTTGCCATGCAATCTGCCCTTGGGCATGCAACTCCTCTGCGAAGCCACTCTCCCCTGAGGAATTAGTAGCTAACAGGGATTATTTGATGGTGCAATACCATTCGAGATGCAGGCAAAAAAAAGAGGATGCGCCGGAGCTAAAAATCCCCCAATAGTTATCTGTGAGCCACATTGCTGAGATAACCACTGCCTGCCTGCAGCCCAGCAGCGTGGACAGGCAGAAAGGGCATAAAATAACATTGTGCACCATGGTGTCCTCAGTACACTCTGTCCAGCAGGAGAAGAGTAAGTGCTTCCTCATATTCCATCTGCATGTGTTCCAAGTGAGGGGATCGCACTTAAGGATTTTGTGAAATTAAAGAAAAATAAAAGACTAGACCAAAACTTTAAAAAAAATTACATCATTTTAAAAAAATCCACTTTCTTTTGACTCTTTTTGTTACTCCATGTCCCTCTTCCCAGAGCCGTGACACAAGAAAGGATCGTCCCCAGTCCGCTCTCACTTTAAAATGCTTCTTTTTATTTCAGTGGTTGTACACTGGGTGAATGAATTTAAACGTTACAACAGAAATAGAATGGCTATTTAACAGACCACTAGTAGTTATATGCTGAAAAAGAGTGGATGGAGGGGTTTCTTTTAACTGTTACCGAAATATTCATCGTACACGTCGTCAATTATGCTGGATGAGAGAGGCAAACGAAAAGATATTTTGGTGAGGTGCTGTATCCTTTGAAGAAAATAAATACTGAGACATCTCAAGTAACTTGAAACCATGTCCCAGCTACAGTATTCACTGTCTCTGTGTTGGCCCATCTCATGGTTCTTTTAGGGGGTTTTATTTGTTGAGGTGTTTTTTGTTTTTTTTTAATTAAACAAAGCATTTAAAATTTAATCATTTTCATTAGACTTTTCTTTTTTTTTAAAATATAAACAAAGTTTTGGCAAATAATATTTATACAGAAAAATAGTTTTAGATCTTCCCAAATTTTGAAATAGTCTATAAAATTACTTTATAAATAAATAAAATGCAGAATCTGTTGTACACGCATTTGCACATCTCTGTAATTGCCTCCTTACTGTTAGCATAGATTTGTACTTGTACAGTTTTCAGGAATATTACAAAGTCATAAAGTCGGAAAGTGGATCTCTTATTAAAAATACATTTTTCTCTTTTTTTGTCTGTCAGTTTATCTGGATGAAAGACCTGATGTATCTGAAGCTTCGGCATCCATGGGCAAAAAATAGTAGTATTGGATTAATTGTAAAAAACATAGAATAACAGTTATTTTGAAACATAAAAAGTTCACACAAAACGATGTCTTGAAGAGTTATCTACATAAAATATTTAAACAACATGGATAATTTACCATTTAGTATTATACAATAAGCTACCCAAATGCCTAAATTAACTATTATAAAAAAATAAAAACAACTTTGACAGATATAGGCAAGTTGCAGTGTCAACTACCTAGTTATAATGACTGAGAAAGTCTACAAATATTAGTGTTTTAATAGTATATAATGGTGATACCTTAACTGCTAGAGTAACAAGTTAAGATACGGTATTTTTCCACAAATTAAAACTAATGCAACATTACAAGCACTATGTTAATTTTACAATCGAATTGTGATTATTTTTTTTCCTTTCGGATGATCAAATCTCCAGCTTTATATATAAATAGATAGTAATTAGACATCGGACAAACAAGATTTAGCCTGGACAATAATTTCTTAGGCAAATAATTATACGGTTAGTGCCTTCAGTCGTTCAGAACAGGCAGTGCTGCCAAAGTTTCAAATAGTTTACAATCAATCTGAAGAGGTTAAGTTAAAATACTGCAATCACTAATAATGTCCACATAGAAAACTTATGCTGCAAACAATTATACATAATATCCACTTATAACAGCTGTCTTGTTTTTTTTTTTTAAAACAATAATTTAAAAACTATGTCATTTATGTGATACATGTGCAACATATAAAATGTGAAATATGAAATATTTGGTACAATAGTGCTTGAAACAATTTTCAACTCAAACAAATGAAATTTTAATTATACATATATAATTACCTTGTAAATCAACAAAGTATTTAAAAAAGTAAACAACATTAAAATCTGCTTCATCCATATATATGTATGTATGTATATATAATATGTATATAATTGTATTAAAGATATCTTCATACTTTTGTGACATAAAATATGTTTTTAAAGAAAAACAATTAAAAGAACTATTTTTTTTCTCCACTCTAATCTGGTTACAATCTTATAATCCAATTAAAAAAATGCAAATACAGTAACGATTTATTAAACTGAATCTCATTCTACATTCTTAGTGTTCAGTTAATAGCCTAGATTAAAGTCACCTATGACGTTTCAGTGACTCAACTGAAGTTTCATTAAATTAGAGTATCAAACAAATCTCTCTATCTACAGCCTTCTTTTTTGCCTTTTCTTGCATTAGTTTGGTCTTTTGTTTGCTTGATTTTACACTTCTAGAAGGTACTTCTTAACAGCTTGGATCTTTTTGGTAACCTGACTAGGAGATTGAAGGATTATTTGCTTCTGGTGAGATTTGACTGTTGGCATCAGGCTCACTTCCATCAAGTCTGATGTGACAAAATTTAGGCACTTCTGCAAAGTCTCTTTTAAAAACATTATAAATATACTCGTAAAATAATATTCTCAAGACTTTTTTTTTCTTTTGGGGATTGAAAGGGGTATGAAGCTCATACTGTGCAAATCGTTTTGAATTTTCATCTGCTATTCTGCTATGATTTGAATGCAACTTCTCCATACAAGTCAGACACCAACCATGTGCATCTAAAGAATTTGTGCTTTACTTTGGACTTCTGGCTAAAAATATTCAGATTGGCAGGGTGATGTGCAGGACACTGGGCTGTGTTTCACTTTCTCTGCCTTGGATTTGACCCACTGGGGGAGCAAAACCAAGGAGTATTTTTTAAACTGAGAAGAAAAACCCCAAATTTAGTTCAGGTGAAAATTAAACCTGCAACTGGGATTAAGTTTTTAGCCAATACAACTTAATTATTGCTGAGCTCGAGAGACTCATAAACCTTGACTCTCACGAGACTAACTTAACTGGACCGTTTTGTTAGGTATAGTTATGGAGAAAAGATAGTATTTGCAAGAATTAAACTATGTTTAGAAAAATCTTTAAACTAAATGTTACCCTTTATGTCTGGAAACATCACAGCTGGTATCAGGTAGTTAACTATTTTGGGTTGGAGTATAGTAAGCATACCATATTTAATATTCATATATGACATAGCAGCACTAGCTTTTTCGAGTTTGTGATTTGTCCATAAGAACAAATTCTTGACTTAGCATGCAGTTTGTGGCAACTCTAGAGAGGAGGAGACGGGGTAGTATGTACAGTAGCCGTGCTTGGCCGTCCGCAGGGAGGCTTCGTGACACTCTGTTCCGCTCCTGCTGGTTATTTCAGGATTATCTGTTAAAAGAAAGGAAAGCGTGATCACGCTTTTAGGTGACGCATGGAGAACGGTTCACCCAGATGGCTGGTGCTGGACTAACTAAGCTCAGGCACAGCTCGTATGGGACAGCATCGCGTATCTTCACGCTGCCTGGGAGGTGTTTGCATTTCACAAACCTGGTTGTCCTCCTCCCACATATGGGAAAACACGCTGAGGGGGTATTTTATGTGTCAAAATACTGGAGACTGCACTGAAGCCACAAAGGAAGGGCACTCTCAGTGCCCTGGCTGTCAGTGGATGGGGAAGCAGCCCCACGCCTCTTGAGAAAGCTCAAAAGTTGTGCCTGGTGTGATTCTCCAGCTCCGGCCCTGCTCCCGCAAAGTCAGGAACAATCAGGGGAAACATTGGAGGCAGGACCTCTTGCCCCTAACAACTGAAAAAAAATGTACGGGACTGGGTGTTTTCAACAAGCTTTTCAATGCACTTTCAGCAGCTACTTATTTCCTGAGAAAATGATCTGAAAATTATTATTATTATAACTTCAGTGAACTTGAGGTTTTTTTTCGTGCTTCCTTATGCCAGGGGACTCAGAGGTATGATTGTAACAGTACCTCTGTGCACCTAGCTAGTCGCTAACCTTGCTGCTTTACCTCCACAGTGTCTCAAACTGAGGGTGAAGTAACCATGTTACAGATGCAAACATTCACTATTCTGGTGCTGTGAAGGTTAAATGCACAAAGTGCCCAGGAACCACCTCAACCTGCTCAAAGAATTGGAAAACAGTCCAGATTTCCATCACCTGCCTGAAACAACTGTTGGTGAAAGTGATATAAAAACCTGGGGTGTGATGTTTTATCACACCACGGCTAATCTGTACTCCAGACTAAAGCACGAGTCAAGGAATTAAGAGTGCATTGCCTGCTCTTCCTGTTTGATTTGGCACTCGACGTGTTTTTAAGCTGTATTTGCGGGTGGTATGTGAGACAGCCATGACAGCACTTTGACCTACTTGTGTATGACGAAGCTAGACCGCTGCTTAATGCAATATTTATTGAAAAAGGTAAAATAAATCGTTGTGAAAATAACTTCAGCAACATACTACCTCTGACATACAGATTGCCAAAAAGAAACACGCTCAGCTCTGCATGGAAGAATCATAGAAGAGCATCATAGAATGTCCTGAGTTGGAAGGGACCCTCAAGATCATCAAGGATGCTGACCCTATAGAGGACAACCCCAAAATTCACACCATGTGTCTGAATGCTTCTCAGCCAAATGCTTCTTGAATATTGTCTGGCTTGGCTCCATGACTGCTTGCCTGGGGACCTGTTCTAGTGCTTCAGCAACCTTCTGGGTGAAGAATCTTTTCCCAATAACCAGCCTAAGCCTCCCTCAGGACATCTTCCTGCCATTCCTTTGGGTCCTATCACTGGTCACCAGAGAGGTGAGATCAGCACCTGTTCCTTCTCCTCCCCTTGTAAGGAAGCTGTAGACCGTGATGAGGTCTCCCCCTCACATCTCTTCTTCAGGCTGAACAGACCAAGTGACTTTAGCTGCTCCTCACATGGCCTCCCCTTTAAACCCTTCACCAACTCTGTGGCCCTCTTCTGGACCCTCTCCAGTAGCTTTATATCCATTTCATACCGTGCTGCCTGCCCCATCACACCTGCAGCTACTGCATAAAAGCAGAGAGGATTGCTTTGTTCTAGGTATGGCATGGCCAAGCGTGCCATCAGGACTCTTGACTTACACAAACAACTGCCCACAGACCTCAGTTCAACAAAACCATGGCCAATGGGATTAAGCATTTGTAGGAGAGACGTAAATCATAGAATCACCAGGTTGGAAAAGATCCACAGGATCATCGAGTCCAACCATTCCTATCAATCACTAAACCATGTCCCTCAGTGCCTTGACCACCCGTGCCTTAGACACCTCCAGGGAAGGTGACTCAACCACCTCCCTGGACAGACTCTGCCAGTGCCCAATGTCCCTTTCTGTGAAAAATCTTTTCCTAATGTTCAGCCTAAACCTCCCCTGGTGCAGCTTGAGGCCATTCCCTCTTGTCCTGTGCCCTGTCACTTAGGAGAAGAGGCCAGCACCCTCCTCTCCACAACGTCCTTTTAGGTAGTTGCTGTCACACCTGAGTGTTGCCCTCTTGGAGAAGGAGGGAAAGAGCTCAGTTCTGGAAAGAGGCGCAATGTGCAAAACCTGTGAACCTCAATTCCTGCAGCACCTACAACTTGTCCCTTCTCCCTGACCTTGCCATCCAAATGACAGGAATGACACCTCCTGTTGCTCTGGGAGGCCACGGGATTGCCTCCGTTGCTGTTCGCTCACTGTACAAAAGTACCAGCTCTCTGACCCCACCGAAACTTGCTGGTGTGCCAAAAAGTCACCTTTGATTACCATCAGCATTGAAAAGCTGGCGACACGCGAGGGCCCATTGTAATGACACTGTACAAACACCTGCTGCTCCAAAGGGCTCAGCATCTAAATGCATCATACATACAACAAGGGTATATATTTTTAATGAACTTCCACCCATTGTGAGTTTGTTAGCTTATCACCTATCTTCTGTTTCCTATTGAAATAACAAAGAAATACCTCTGCTGAAATAATAAAGCCCTGCTGCCTGTGATAACCCCAGTCCATCTACAGAACAGTAGTCGGACAGTATGTACAAAAAATACAGCCGTGCTGAAAATAAGAAGTGACCAAGATTATCAGCACTGATATTTTTAGCATGTTACAACCCAACATGTCAATGTAATTAATAAAGCAGCTTTAGCTACACTGGGTTAGCCATAATCACACAAGTGTATTTAAAGGATCCTAAGGTCTAATTTAATGGGACACAACCTGAAATCTACTCCGTGTAAAAAAAAACCAAACAAACCAGAATTTCAGAGAGTGCAGCTGCCTACGTTGTCTGCCAACTTTTGAGGGGATAAACTTGCCTTTTCTTATAGGTTTTTTTCTCCCTATACAGGGAGACTTACCACTGTCCTTTATGCCAAGATGTTCTGAAAGGTCAAACACTCCCACAAGACTGATGCTCCCAGTTCCCCCAGAATGCATGTCAGAGAAGGCAGGTAGCCTAACCTCAGGCTGTTTCTTGGGAAAAGGGTAGGACTATTCTTGGTGCTTTGAATAACGTAAGTGCTACTCATTGTGCTCTGTGCCAGGCAGGCTGGAGGGGCTCTGGGCAGCGTGGCAGAGCAGGGAGCCCTTTTTCTCTGCCCTGGTCTGGAGAACGGCAGAGCCCAGGTTAGGACTTCAACCACCTCGTCCCTATTCTTGCCTTTTTCTCCCCTCCTCCTGAAATTCAGGAAACAGCGGAGACAATGCTCCTTTTGTGTATGAGCATGTCCTGTTTATGTGGCTGTGGGTGCAGGAGGAGCAGCTGGAGATATCTCTGCTGTGGGCTTCTCCCACCGCCAGCAGCGATGGAGCTGGCTTGCTCCCACCGCATCGTACTTGCTGTGCCGCCGCTCGTGCAAGGGATGTAACTAGGGCATGTTGCAGCCTGGCTATTTCTAGTATGTGTAGGAGTCCTTGGAAAAAAACCCCTCAAGTTTCTCCTTCAGAACAACCTTCTCCAGTGTGGAGATGCAGAACTGAGGAGCAGTGGGGTTTTTGGTTTGTTTGTTTGTTTGTTTTTTTTAACCCTAGCCACAAAGTGTAAAATGTATCCCGTAGCCTTTAATTATATGTTCACACCTTATTTCTCACAAGATATCACAACTCTGCCATAGCGACATACACATGCAGCAGCTTCTGCAACTGGTTTTTTTCCACTGTGTCTGACAGAAACATGAAATGCTAAACTACTTTACAGGGAAAACACACTGTGAAACACTCCTGTTTAATCTGCTAACAAACTAATAGACTGTGGTGGAAGACAGAGGCTACCTAAGTCTGCATCACTGCTAATTGCTCCATCATTTGCATATTGAAAAAAGAGAAGCTGTACAGAACATACTGACCAAGGAACAGCCCTGCAAGCAGCTATTACAGAATATGCACTTCCTCCTTATTTTAAATAGGTCCAACAACCTTTGTGACTGCTACTGTTTTATGAATTACATCTCAAACGTACATATGTATGATCCATCATATTTGCAGTGGTACTAGTATATCATTTAACACGGTACATATAAGCACAAACCCCTGAAAAATAAGACTACACAATTAGTGGGGATTGTTCCGATGTACAAAGGTCTACAGGCCAAGCATGAGGAAAACATTTTCTTATGTTCTGTATGCATAAGATCCACAGGTATGGATACAGACATGCTAGAAAACATACCTCGTGCAGGAAGAGATCTAATAAAAACACTGTTTCTAGCAGAAGTAGAATGGCCTGGCATTTACAGTCTGGGGTAGTAATGTACAGACGATTTAATAACAGGAAAGGGTATTTTTTTGAGGGAATCACAGACAGAGGCTACCTTCTCCCTTGCCTTCTTGCTTGGTACCTGTTTGAAATGCCAGAAAGCTGGCTATGCTTTAGACTCAAATCACTAAAATTGTGCTGATGGTAGTTACTAAACCTCACTGAAACTGCAGATACAGAGTGAACTTGAATTTCTGCAAACTACTTTCTACCTGCCAAGAAACATCTACCCTTCCAAATTTTCCAGCTCTTCAGAGGTGGCATTTCCAACTCCCGAATGCCACAACTTTCTCTCTTCTCTATCAGACTGTGAATCTTTTAGACTTTTACCTTCAGGACCTCTGAATGACCACAGCCGTCATTAAGCCCTGTGTGTAACACAGAACATCCCTCAATTCATCCAGGAATGTTCCTAAGGGTGATACAGGTCTGTGTGTGGTCCATGGGAATGACAGCCAAGAGAGATGTTACTCCAGTGGTTTCAGCTTCTCACCAAACTACCAACCCATGATACGCAGCAGATGGACATCAGTTTGGTATTTTCCTCAGCAAAGATGGCTGTGACCAGTTATTGCCTCAAGAATACAGAGGTAAAATTGAGAATCTCTGTTAAATTAAGGTGGAAATTCCAACCTTGTGAGCTCTCTTCTGACACCCAGGTTATTACGTGCAGTGCTTTACGTTCACAGAATTAACCAAATTACCTAGAATCACAACTGCATACTATGAATTTAAAGAATATAATTTGACTTCGGATTTTCTATTTTGAAGCTACAAATTGTAAAGCTTCTTTATGCCTTCTGCCTTAAATTCTGTTTCCAGCTGCAGATTTATTATACAACGATGAGTACAGAAAATTTACCATTCCGCATGAATTCAGTATACATGAACTCTTGTTCAACCAAAGACCTGTCAGAGTGGATCAGCTGGAGAACACGACTTTGTATCTGCCTCCTGAGATGTTTTTCTTCCTGAAGTTTTGAAATTATTTCTCCAAATTACACTTGCTCTATAAGTGTTAATGCATTTTAAGGGGGGATTAAGATCATATTTGACCTTCACACACACTGTGTGAAGGACTTACTCCTCCAAAAATGAGCTCATAAACACTAAACGTTTTAGACTGCTTGGCTTTTCATTTTAAGTGCAATGTAGTAGTAGCGGTTTCTCGTAGACAAGATTAATCTCAGATGATTTCAGACACGTACATCTCAGCTGATCACCTTATTTTACATCTTCCTAGCCTACCTAAGGCAACTTATTTTAGCATGAGACAGATTATCAGCTCATGATGCTTTCCCCCTCTCCTCCCCAAATATAAGATTCTGCAGCAAACAGTTCACACTGAGGTATGTAGCTTTTAGACACCTGTGTCAGGGCAGATGAATCCCACCAAAGTGACAATTTCTATTTTCATGTTTTTCACATGAGCAGCAGACTGGTCAGATATAGCTAGAGTATATATTAAAAATGATATTTTCAGACAGCCGACTCATATCACACTGTCTCATAACTTCTCCCACTTTCTAAAAATAAAACTAACACCAAGTATTTCTTCCCTTTGACATGAAACTGAAGACTATTTATATTTCTCCATGCCTTTGGGAAATGCCTCCATCTCCTTATTTTTCATTTTCTCTTAGAATGCTTGTTTGTGGCATGCGCCTTGTTCTTTTTCTTCAAAACTAATCAGTTAGGGTTTTTTTAAAATCAAATTGGAAAAGGATGAGTAAATATTCAGACATTTAATGAGACTATTCACTATTGTATCAGTTATGCTTGGTCCTAGTTAATCTTTACACAGCCTTACAGACAGACTTTTTTTACCTTCTATTTCTCCATGGCTTCAGCAGCAGCACCTCCATGAAGCACAAACCTGAGCTTTCCAATCCCTGCCCCAGGACACCCACCGACACTCTCTCACGGGATGGGATTTGCCCCGTCCTCAACTGGGTGACAGCTGAGCTGGCTCCAACTCTCATTTGCATTAAAAGCAGCCTGCCTGCTCCCAACACTGAGGGTGAAAAGGTGTTTGGGTACACATGCCTCACCTCTCCCACCTTAGCTGTGGGCTTGGCACCTTTCCCAGCTCTGGCACTAGCTGTAATCTCCCAAGTTGTACTCGGGTAAAAACACTGCCCAATTAGTGCTTTTTCTACAATACGAGAAGAAAGACACTGAAAAGAAATATACCCCAAAAATGTATCACCAAACAAAACCTAAAGGAACAACTAATAGGGGTGGAGGGACCTGCTAAAAGCAACATTACCCCTGCTATCTCTGCCAGTCACTTAATCACTTCTCATAAACACAGAGTTCCACCTTGTGTCGATGGCTTCTCTCCTTTGCTACCACTCGTCTCCTGATGGCCAAATTCCCCATTCTCATTTCCAGCACATTAGGATGTAATGTCTATGAGCTTTGCTTTTCTCACTGACTGTGGATCTCTCCACAATTCAGGAGTGAAGAAGGATTTTTTTTCTTATTGCTTCTCCATGAATCCAATGCATCCCAAATGCATCTATCTAGTTTGCTCATCAATAAGGTGACCTCTGATTTGCATATAATGGGTGGAAATGGCTGAGGGTCAGATGTCCGTGCTGAAGTGGACACGTCTCCTAGCACATTTTCTTTTCATCAGGCACAAGCTGTTGGCCATCAGGGCCATAAAGCTGATAAAGACCTTGTCTGAATATAATGGCATGTTGAAGCTAGATGATCTTTAAGGTCCCTTCCAACCCTAACTACTCTATGAATCCAGCTTTTCAAGATGATCTAAAGATCAAAGCACCTATGGATCCCAGAGGACTCAAAGGTTCAGCAGCATCATTCTTTTCATTTAACATTCACGATGTCCTGAAAAAGCGTCCAAAGCCACTTGTGCTGCCAACTCTTTAACATGCTTATGAGCTTCAATACATATTTACTCAAGTAATAACATAATATTTAGGTTCAACTTAATAGGTATTTACTCACTCTGAAGAATCAGGACTAGTTGTTTTAAAAAGTGAAAGCAATCTGGCTTTATTTATTCTTCTTTAAAGCAATAAATAATGCAGCACTAAAAATTGATCATAACATACTCTAATATATTCTACCAAAATCTATTTTTAACTAATCACACAGGCAGCAGACGGACTACATAGAAATGAGAAAATCACAGCTCCTATATTTTTAGGAGCACCCATACAGTGACTGTTTTGAGTAGCCACTCAATTTTATCTTTTGGCAGAGCTGAGTTAATGCAGTCATCTGTGGTTTTCAAGTTTCTACTTTCAGGTCATTTTCATTCTCTTCTTGAATTTTAGAAATTTTAGCAACTGCCAGAATAGGCTTTTGCAGAGGAACCAACAGCACAAAGGAGTAAAAGGCCAAGCATGAGTTGTGCATTACCTGCGTACATGCCTGCATTTCTCTTGTAGGGATGCTGCATTTTGAAACCTGCATTTTCTTAGGTGTCCTCACCTAGTCCTTTTTTCCTTTTTTTAAATTCTTTTAACAAAACCTGTTTTATATCTTCCTTCTGAATGCAAAATAAGATTGTCACTACACATGCAGCATCCTTTTAGGTGAACTCTGCCACTCCATATAGAGCAATGCTACCACTTCTCTGGTAATCACCACGCTGAAACTCCTCCTCTCATAAAACCTGGCATTCCAATCCAGACTCCCTTCCACACAGGAGATGGTCCACTGCAACATCCAGAACTTAATTCGAACACAGTAAGGCACCAAATTTATGTTAATCAAGGTTTCTTATCTGACATCATGCTCATGTTGGTTTATAAAATTCACTATACTTACAACTAATCTGAGGAAATCTTAATGTTCCTGAGTTTTACTTGCTCACTGCTTCCCTGATTTTCTTATCTGAATGCTCTCACATAAACAGACATATATACTATTGTGTGCCACTGCAGATAATATTGCATCAAAATTAAGTGAGACAAAGCTAATAAATCTCTGCCTCAAGCTGAAAGGCACAACAGGTACAGCAAATAAATAAACGCTTCCACTGAGGTTACATCAGTAGGCTTCTGCACACTCAAAGACTGGCATTTCTGGTGGGTAATAAATCATACACTGAGATAAAAATATGATATGTGTTTAATTCAAGGGAAAATAGTCAGAGATGTCCAGATACAAGTATTTCAAAGAACAGAATCTCAAACAAGTACGTCTGGAGCTCTGCACTGCCCTGTGTTAAAATTTTATGATGGAAAAAAACAGAGTCACGTGAGTTGTGTGTACATGCTAAGCAGAATGAAACAAACTCATTTTTCCCCAATGCCTACAAAATCAGTTGACCT
>WAAB01013899.1:78312-125588 GCA_013389865.1 Piaya cayana
TTTTTTTCTTATTGCTTCTCCATGAATCCAATGCATCCCAAATGCATCTATCTAGTTTGCTCATCAATAAGGTGACCTCTGATTTGCATATAATGGGTGGAAATGGCTGAGGGTCAGATGTCCGTGCTGAAGTGGACACGTCTCCTAGCACATTTTCTTTTCATCAGGCACAAGCTGTTGGCCATCAGGGCCATAAAGCTGATAAAGACCTTGTCTGAATATAATGGCATGTTGAAGCTAGATGATCTTTAAGGTCCCTTCCAACCCTAACTACTCTATGAATCCAGCTTTTCAAGATGATCTAAAGATCAAAGCACCTATGGATCCCAGAGGACTCAAAGGTTCAGCAGCATCATTCTTTTCATTTAACATTCACGATGTCCTGAAAAAGCGTCCAAAGCCACTTGTGCTGCCAACTCTTTAACATGCTTATGAGCTTCAATACATATTTACTCAAGTAATAACATAATATTTAGGTTCAACTTAATAGGTATTTACTCACTCTGAAGAATCAGGACTAGTTGTTTTAAAAAGTGAAAGCAATCTGGCTTTATTTATTCTTCTTTAAAGCAATAAATAATGCAGTACTAAAAATTGATCATAACATACTCTAATATATTCTACCAAAATCTATTTTTAACTAATCACACAGGCAGCAGACGGACTACATAGAAATGAGAAAATCACAGCTCCTATATTTTTAGGAGCATCCATACAGTGACTGTTTTGAATAGCCACTCAATTTTATCTTTTGGCAGAGCTGAGTTAATGCAGTCATCTGTGGTTTTCAAGTTTCTACTTTCAGGTCATTTTCATTCTCTTCTTGAATTTTAGAAATTTTAGCAACTGCCAGAATAGGCTTTTGCAGAGGAACCAACAGCACAAAGGAGTAAAAGGCCAAGCATGAGTTGTGCATTACCTGCGTACATGCCTGCATTTCTCTTGTAGGGATGCTGCATTTTGAAACCTGCATTTTCTTAGGTGTCCTCACCTAGTCCTTTTTTCCTTTTTTTAAATTCTTTTAACAAAACCTGTTTTATATCTTCCTTCTGAATGCAAAATAAGATTGTCACTACACATGCAGCATCCTTTTAGGTGAACTCTGCCACTCCATATAGAGCAATGCTACCACTTCTCTGGTAATCACCACGCTGAAACTCCTCCTCTCCTAAAACCTGCTATTCCAATCCAGACTCCCTTCCACACAGGAGATGGTCCACTGCAACATCCAGAACTTAATTCGAACACAGTAAGGCACCAAATTTATGGTAATCGAGATTTCTTATCTGACATCATGCTCATGTTGGTTTATAAAACTCACTATACTTACAACTAATCTGAGGAAATCTTAATGTTCCTGACTTTTACTTGCTCATTGCTTCCCTAATTTTCTTCTTATCTGAATACTCTCACATAAACAGACATATATACTATTGTGTACCACTGCAGATAATATTGCATCAAAATTAAGTGAGACAAAGCTAATAAATCTCTGCCTCAAGCTGAAAGGCACAACAGGTACAGCAAATAAATAAATAAACGCTTCCACCGAGGTTACATCAGTAGGCTTCTTCACACTCAAAGACTGGCCTTTCTGGTGGGTAATAAATCATACACTGAGATAAAAATATGATATGTGTTTAATTCAAGGGAAAATAGTCAGAGATGTCCAGATACAAGTATTTCAAAGAACAGAATCTCAAACAAGTACGTCTGGAGCTCTGCACTGCCCTGTGTTAAAATTTTATGATGGAAAAAACCAGAGTCACGTGAGTTGTGTGTACATGCTAAGCAGAATGAAACAAACTCATTTTTCCCCAATGCCTACAAAATCAGTTGACCTCAGAAAAAAAATTCCTATGTTTAAATAATAAATATATGCCTCGAAAGACTTTTGCTCAACTTGTCCAAGTATTATTTGTTGAATAATTGAAAGCAAGAGCACAAAAGGAAGTTATCATATCAAACACAAATACATTTATTTAATTGCAATGATATGAAAGCTAAAACTATCTATAGCAGGAAAGGGAAATATATCTCGCTTTTCGTTATATAAAGGAATTGAGTTTGCCTTTGCTGGCTGCTCATGTTATGTGATACTGCCATCTAGCAGGCTATCAGAGGAAGTCAGGTTTCAGCCCTTCAATGAGGAATTTCTATGAAAAAACCCCACACAAAACCTAAACAGGTTTTTTCATTTCTTCCCATTGGTTTCTTGTATAGGAACATATGATCTAAAACTCTGTATGTCAGCCTGCCAGAAGTCTTCATCATCTACACAGAAATCCCCCTCTATCTTAAGAGATCAAAAAATGTTATCAAAAGTAAAACAAAGACTTGAGTTAAGTTCACTTGAGACTTAAAATGGAGGAGTTCTGAATTTGTCAGGGTCATCTTTGGCTTTGCATCTTTTCTACCTTAAAGGTTAAGAAATCAAAGTTTTGCCACATATTTTGTAAGGTTAGTCTGTAAGGGTCTTTTCTTGACACTGCTTGAGATTAGTTGTGGCCTGCAAGACCAGAAACTCTCACTTCTTAAGTCTGCAAATTGTTGATTCTGAAAGTTACAGCTGATTACACCTACTAAGTAGCTGTGTCTTCAGACAAGTTAACTTGATTGAACTGAGGCTTGTGATTCTCGGGTGTCTATCATGAAAGACACAGCAAGCAGTAAATTTGCCCTTCCCACCATGACAAGCTACTGCTATTCAAATACCTTTTCTACAGAAACAACTCTTCATGACCAAGGATAATTCAGATTCACTTTTCCATTTTGGTGCAGGTACAAGGTGAGATGCCCAGTTCTGCATCCCAGATGCCAAGACTTGTCAGTAGCTCTTCATGGAGCCACATAGCACCATCCATGGGCAAGCCAGATGCTCAACATCGTTCTGTTGAGTGCTTGTTCCCTGAAAGCATCCCCTCTGATAATATGCTTGAGAAAAGAACCTGTTCCTCCATCTCCTTTTTATGACTTGTTCATGTCAGATTCAAATTGCTCTTTCTGTTGCTAGAATATAATTTTCTATTGGAGTGTTAGGTTGGGACTACGTGGAATTTTTAGACCAGAATTTTCAGTTAAAAAAAGACAAAAATTGTTTAGATACTTATTATTTGCAGCAGCAGAACTTTCCTACTTGTTCCCTCATTCCCTTAGAAACTGCTTTTCAAATCACTAACAAGAATTTTGCATTCTGTTGTTTTATATTGGCACTAAAGATATAAATAACATTTACTTGCCCTTCTCACCTTCCTTCTCCAAAGCTTGCTTTTAACCAAAAAATAAGGCCGTTTCCTACTACCTTCCAGATTTTTCGATTCTTTCTCCCTCAGTATATTACTACTCTTCTAGCCATTTACAAGTTCAGCAGGTTTCCACAAGGAAGTAAGGGACTGTGAGATAGAATCATAGAATCATAGAATCACCAGGTTGGAAGAGACCCATCAGATCATCGGTCCAACCATTCCTATCAAACACTAAACCATGTCCCTCAGGACCTCGTCTACCTGTGCCTTAAACGCCTCCAGGGAAGGCGAATCAACCACCTCCCTGGGCAGCCTATTCCAATGCCTAATGACCCTTTCTGTAAAAAACTTCCTCCTAATCTCTAGCCTAAATCTCCCCTGGCGGAGCTTAAGGCCATTCCCCCTCGTCCTGTCCCCTGCAGCCTTGTCAGCAGATCTGAGGACAGCTCTCTTGCCCTAGCAGAAGACTTTCTGGGGTTAGAAGGGTAGACTGGAGAGGAAGCCCTTTTGGGGGACACCACGGACTATTTGCAAGAGGGAGCAACTAGTGCTTCTGCTTTCTGCAGGAGGAGAAATTAGCTTCAGTAGGTGCAACATGACATTTCAGTCTAAGGAGAATCTGCTCCCTTCGGGAGTGGCGGCTGCCTTTGCAGGCACCTTGGCAAGCAGAGATGCTCTGTTGCTGCACGTCCTGGCTCCTTTCCCTCTGTCCCAGGGGAGATGCTAAACACAACATCTCAAATCCCTACTAAACATTCAGTTTGTATTTTAACTACTTTTTTAAATTCTGGGGCAAATATTTTACTTGTCCTTTTGTTTGTGGCATTCGAATGCAATGTAACTGTTTTTATTTTTACTTCATTGTATTTTTACAGATTTTGACACAACTGAAGGCTACTGAAAGATTTCATAATTAATGTCTGCATAATTGCCACCTAATTTAGTGTGAACGCTGGTGCATAATTTAAAACAGCTGTGCTAGATAATCACAAGCCCTAGCATGAGATAGCCTGTTGGTCTTACATTTCTTTGCAGGCATGGCCTGTATTTAATTTTTCTACTAGATCTGCCTTTTAATTTCTCCTTCTTGGTTAACTGGCACATAACCAGGAGAAAAATGTTGTCACTAAACAACATCTTTAAGCAGCATTCTCTGTAATGCTATTTTTATACTGTCAGTCCTTGGCCCATTTTCATTGCTACAGAAAAGAAAGCCATGTACTGTTCTGCACTGAAAAAAATGTGAGCAAGACAATATTTAAAATAAAATCTGAAATATGGTAATTGCCCTGTAATAACCAAGAACTAAGGAAGCACCCAGGGAGATTAAGGACATAGATTAAGACACAGAAATGCCGGTGTCTGACCTCCTGTCACAGTCAGTGGGGTGATAAAACCTAGTCAGTAAGCCAGCAGAGCCTGGAGATCACTTCATGTGATCACTCACTGCAGGCTCAGATGATTGGCTTACCAGGCTTTTAGTACCACTGGGGCTAGGGTCTCCTACCTGTCGTCCACCTGCCAGTTCAGAAGCATGCAGACTTGTCTGTGGGTCCTGAGTTGCATCCTTCCAAGCTCGTAAAAATGTCTTAGATAATCTGGACATCCAAGGTTACTTTAGGACAATCGTAAACATCAGTAAACACATGTTTAGGCAACTGAACCAAGCCCCACATGACTTTTGAAGGGTGAGCCAGACTATTCTCCTGACTTCATCTGACTGTGCTGATAATAACCTTCCTAGTGTACAATGGGCACTTCTAGCTTGCATGTAGGTATCCACACTCAGACAGCAACACTATTTAGATGTCTTAATTTTGGGCTGAGTCCTAACCTTTTAACTCTCGTAGGACTCATCAATGCATTTATATAAAAGAGGCAATAGTAAGACTTTCTGCTTAGAAATTTCAAGTCCCCCAGAACAGGTGCTGGCATTATTCAAAACAGAAATTCAGTGCCAGAATTCAGAATAACACCTCTCACAAGCGGTGTTAGGATAGATCATCCTCTGTGAAATCTTATGGCTACCTGTGAGCAAAGCTGAGCAGGTAACAGTTTCCTTTGCTCTAGTACTGATAGTGCACTAGTGACAGGAGTAATAATTAAAATCTTTGTTACAGACCTCTGAAATATATAATTACACACAATTACTGTATTAATATTTTAAATAAGATGTTTTGCATGCCTCTGCCCACTTGTATGCACTAGAGGGAGCTAGGGCCAAACTCTCAGCATCCGTGCCCTAATGCTGCTTACCATCATTTCACACTTTGGGAACTTTACTGGTTCCATCTTCCAGAAAAACATTGTCAGCATCCTCAAAACAATGGAAGGTAAGTTCATTAAGGATCTAACCTTGAGGTAAGGTTAAGCACCTGTAGCTTCCAGCCCCACTTTGGTGGGAACAGCTGGAGAAGTTGTGAAAGCGTGAGAGGAAAAGGGGAAGAACCTCTTGCACAGCTCTGGAAATCCACCTGCCTTTCATCGGAAATCTCAAGCTGAAGTACTCCCTCCCTCCCCTCTCACCACAGCCTGGCAGCTAGAGTAAGAGGGACAACCCCCTCACAAGATGTCCACACACAGTGAACAGCAACAACGCCAGCTCTCTCATCAACCGAATCATTTTTTAATCAGGATTTGTAAAACAGTTTGCTAAAAGCACTTTTGGTCCCCCTTGGTTTCATGGCACTAAGTTGAAGTAGTTTTCCCCTCTGAAGTACACTGCAAGAAAGTAATTTGGGTTTTAAAACCTAGCTTCCAGAAGTCAGGAAAAGTGAGAGACTTCCAATTTTCCATATATACCTATGTAGTGTCACCCAGCATGGATGTACTACTAGCCTTTAAACCTACGCAACCTTCTCAGGTGCCTTGTGCAACACATGGAACATACAGTGCATAGAGGTACTGGCCAACCATGACCAACTGCACATGTGTCAATGTGGGCACATTTTGAGCTGCTACTCATGCTATTTTCAGAAAGAAAGGGCATGAAGAAGAGAGGAGACAGTTAATCTTTTTTCAGAATACCAGCTGACAGCACACACTAAATAATTTACTGGACCTTACAGGGTTGTTAGGATTTTTTTAGCTGTCAGCTGAGACTCCATGAATTGTGGGATGTTGACTTTTCCTTCCACTGATGCTTCAAGGGCACCTGTATCATCACACTCAACACAAGGAAGTCCAACAATCTTTCTATAGGCCAGAACACTAAGCTAAATGATATTGAGTTGAATGATTAAGGCCTGCTACAACTTTCTTATCATGCCTGGCATGTGAGGAGAAGCCACGGTAGTTGAAATAGGATGAGTTGATGGCTGCTGGTTGATTTAAAATGTGTGATAGAGACACTGGAAAGAGGAAATCATATCCCACTGATAGGTAAAGCTGTGTGGCACAAACTAGGAAAGGAAATTTTACCTAGATGGGAATAAAAAAGCCCTTTTCTGAAATAAACAGCAGAGTTTAACAACTCAGGAAGGGAACAAAAGGGAACACACACAAAGGATGTTTTGACCATGAACAAAGTCTTAAGTGAAGTTAATTACCTTCTCCCTCTGTTTCCTGGGCTAAAGAAGCACTGAGAGTTAGGAGCAAAGAGTTACTTACTATGGCACCTTTCCCAGAATTGTAGCTTTGTCTCCAACTCTTAGGAAGTTGTAAATAACAGCAGACTTGGAGATCTGCCTCCTATAAAGAAGTAGGAACTACTACTTCTTTTCCTGCTTTCAAATACAGTGTTTTACAGTAGCTTTTGAAGATTTGCAATGACTAAAACACAGACAGTTGTGAGAAGAAAAACACAGCAATGGCACACACTACAGAACTAACATGAAAAGCTGCTGGAGTGGGACTCATCTCCTCCATGTGCAGTGGTGCAGAGCTTCAGTTATGCACCGACACTCCTTCTTCAGACAAGAGAAAGAGGCAGGACCCTTCAGGGCAATTTACCTTGCCCTAACATGGACTTTTAGAAAAGTGGATGAACTGGATGCTGAACTTCCAAACGGCTTAAGTTAAACAAGTGGAAACCCATCCCCATATTAAAACGTCCTTCAACTTCATCATGGAGTTATACGTATACACACACATAAATATACGCAACTAAATAAATACAGACAGACACTTCTTAAGACTCCTGTTAAATTGTAAATGCTCTACTCCTCCAGCACAAACAAAACCTGCATTGAGAAACAAGGGGTTCAACCTGCCATTCTGCTAGATGAGAAAGTACATTAAGGCCCACCTATGCCTCCTTGGTGGCACTAGTTACTCGTGTGTAAGTATTCACGTTGCCTAGAAGGAAGACGGCTTGTTAGTCCTGTTGTAGGTGTATTTATTCTACTTCAGCCACAGCTAACCCCTGTGGAGCTCAGGAGTGTGGGTGGCAGAGCTGTCCCAGCAGCATTCCCATGCTGGAGAGGGTCTCCAGCCAACCCACTCCCCAAACCACCCTCTTTTCTCATAGGCCCTTTGGCACCTTGAGGTCCCTCTGTCATCACCCCAGGATCACAAAACCACGCTGGATACCACCAAACAGTCTGTTCTGGGAAGAACAAGGAAATACACCAGTTGCCTGCTGCCCTTTCCTCCTTTATCTCAAACAATTTTTCATTAAAACAAGCTAGCTCTCAGAAAAGAACATACACAAAGCAACAACTCTCTTTTGATGAAAATGCTAGAAGCACAAACATCACAATATTGGCAAATGAGCTTTAAAAAAATAGAGAAAATGGACTAGTTTGTGTTTCTTTAGAAAGTAGGGTGTATTTCAGAGGTAGTATATTTTTCCTAAATTATTATCAATAAACTCTTTCAGCAACTTCTATTTTTCCATGGGAAAGCTGAATACTTCTGGGATCAACAGTAAAAAAAAATAAATCTGCTGGTATAACATTATTAAGCAAAACATTTTCAACTGACTTCTTTGTAGTTCCTTGGCAGGTGGAGAAGAGTGGATCAGTGGGTGAGCGTTCCTACTCAATCTGTAGCAGCTTGTTTGTCTGGCTAGGAGCAACACAAGTAAAGGTTTTGGGCCCTTTGCTTTTGCTTGGTGTGCAAATCTGCTTGCTCCTACTCACTTTGGCCTCTCAAAACCTGAGGGAAAACAGCTCTCAGGTGGAAGTGCTGAGCGTGGTCCCAAAGCAACAGAAAAGCCAGAGTGACCCAACTGCTGTGCAAACCCCTCTCCAGGCAGGTGCCAGGTGCAGCAGGACAGGAATCTCTACAGCCCCAGTGAAAGAGGCAAAGCTAAACGCTCAGAGCTGTAATAGATAGGTCCTCCATGGGAACCAGGTTCTATAGAAGGAAGGGGAAACCCTACCAAAAAGAAAACTGCCTTTAACATAACAAACCACAGAAGAAAAGGAGAAAGTATCATCTTTCTTAGCCTGCTTCGGCCAATAAACCTCAAGATTCTTTGTAACCGTGTCTTTCCTCAGGGAAATATAATTCCCACGTTGAAGACACACTTTCAAACATAAAGCAGGCTTAGTCATAAATATCTCGGGTGCTGTTTTGATCCCTAGCATTTATGGAAACCTTTCAGTTTTGTTTCCCCCTTTCTTTTTTTCAGCTACTTTGTCCCGCTTGTGATTTTAGCTTCCATGCTTACTAGTTGGTCAGTTCCACACACTGAATGGAGAAGACTACATGAACACACCTGAACGTTTGAAACCCGTGATGATATTCCTTTTGAACTTAGGAGTTAATAATAGACTTCAGTAAGTAGTCCAGTACTATGGTGATTCTAACTCCAGCTGGGTTAATTACACAGTAATTAGGTACAAACATAGCAACACAAAACACAGCTACATCATTATTTGCAACAAATGTTAACTCTAAATAAGTGCAACCTGTCCCACAAACACTTGCTATAAACGACTTAAAAATAAAAGTAAAATTTGATGGGGTAAACACAGAAAAAAAAAATTCTCCGGGAGAATTTTTTTTGTTAAAAAAAATTAAAATAAAAATCTCAGCACTCATTTAGAGTTCGGGATCTTGTGAAAGAAAGCTTTAAAAGGAGCAAACCTGATTTGCTGTGGCTGTTGCGGCGAAGGGAACACTTGTTGCAGGAGTTGTTGCTGCAGAGACAGTGGCGGCCGTAGCGTTGTGCATCATGGGTACTTTCAGGAGGGGAACCATGGAAGCAATGAACAGGAGGGTGCAGCATTATGGTAAGAGAAGTGGTATTTTTGGCATGGTGAATATCAAGAGCAGCAAGCCATCGTCATGGGTTAAACCGGCAGATGGCATGCAATCACAGTGCAAAGCAAGAAAAAGCGTGGCGGAGAAATAAAAAAAAAAAAAAAAAGGGAAAATAGCTTATTACAAGTACAATTAAAGGAAGGTTGTCAACACAATCGGCGATTCCCAGAAAAAAAGAGCAAGGACCATTGAAAAAGTGGGCATTACCTTTTAGAACAGGATTACTTGTGCAAACAGAGGCTCTACCAAAACAGCCTGTTACGTGAGATTTGTTACATGGACAATTTGCTTTACCCCACCTTTGATATAAAGCACTGCAAAGCAAAATTCTACTAAAAAAGAAACCCAGTGGTTTATACTGGGAAGTAAACTGATAAATGTTTATCTTATTTTTTTAAATACAATTACAAATGGAATTATTTTCATGTATCTTCATTTTGAAGTAAGCCAGACACTGTCTTCCTTTATAATGCAATTTATACATTTTTTCTACTAGCACTGTATAACTCTTAGACTTTATCAGAGTTAAATTACCATCTGCTTTGAGGCAAAAATCAGGAGAAGGATGATAATAATTTTCCAGATTTAAATACTATTTTGTTTGATCTAAAAAACCAAAGCTGATTTTGTGAAAGTTGCTGCTTTCACTCATTTTAAGAATGAATTTTAATCAGCACCTTCATGGGCAAATTATTAACTTGATGTTTTAAAGGCTTGATGTTTTTACTGCTTAGCTGAGTAGCCCCACAAAATAAAGTCATTGGGACAGGGCTATTGAATAGAAAAAAAAATTACTTTTCTGTCTTAGAGGCTGTTGCATTGGGCTTCCATTCTGCATGCCCTAAATGTTAATTCCAAGCTGCAAAAAATTTTAAAGGAGGAGTCCGATTCAGACTAAGGGTTTCAACAGAATTTTTGTGGATCAAAGTAAGCATTTCTGGGAAACGCTGATAAAACTTTCTAACACACAGCAAAAAGGAGAAATAGGCACACCACTATGAAACTTCAAAACACTGATGAAATTTGCTGGCTTCTTCCAGTATTTTATGATTTTATAGTACTAGACAATATAAAATATAACGAGAAATAAAACTTTAAAAACTGAAAAGCAGACCAGAATTTATGGTATTATGCTTTTGCAGTGTAGTTGTTATAGCAGGTGATATTACATCTGAACTACAGCTTCCATCTACAAATCTAAACACTCTGCAAAGTCAACCGGAAGGGCAAGTGAACCTTGAATTCTAGCCAGTGTCTAAAACCTTGCCTAGGATTTTTGAAACAAGTGAATATACATCATAGACAGTATAAAAAGAGATCAATAAAGAAATTTGGAACCTACCAATACTGGTAGCGGGTGTCATGCACAAAACTGACCCTGCGTGTCATGCAATGATAGGTGAAAAAAGTGGATAAAGGGAAGAAACAGGTTAGCTGTTTAGAGTTAACATTCAAAGTGAGATTCAAGCATAACCACAGAGAAGTAAGTTAGTTAAATGAGACTGTAAGGTCATTCATAGTTTTGCTTTAACACAAAAAAAGGCGATTATGTTCTTACTAAACTCCTACATGAATATATTGTGCAACTTTTGGCATGTTTCTGTATACATGCAAGACACTTCATAAACTTTTTTACTTAGCACTTTTATCCTTTCACTTAGTACTTTTGCAGCAACAGGTTTTTGTTTACAGAAACGTTTCTGGTTAAATACCACATTATTTGGTGATTTTAGAAGTCATTGTGTAACTCAGCTCAACTTTGCATAGATCAACTTTCACCGGCTTTTTGAAGTGCGGTGCAGAGCAAAGTTAAAATGGAATTAGCTGATAAGCATTCTGCAGGGGCTTAGACAAATTTGCATTTGAAGTTAATGTAATCATTCTTAACACAACACCTGAGGTGGAGAAGTTCTTCTGACCAAGAAAAGTGACAAGTCCCCATGTTCCAGCAGAAGGCTCCCAGCACACCTCAAAGATGCTCTGGAAAGAATGCTCACCTACTACAGTTTAGTTTTGGTGCCTGGTTCACCTGTAACCTTTCTGGGAAGACAGACCAAATACAAAAAAAAAAGTACACAGCACATTTTCAGTACAGTGCACACAGCAAGCTGGTGAAGGCGAGCAGGTGAGAAGACTATTCCCACATACACAGATATTTGACACACAGTTCCTACTTGAATAGGACCACAGCCCCTTATCAGACCAGCACAGCAATGGTGTAACTATGAATGACCCTACCCAAGAACAGTTCCTGGAGAATACACAAAGTTCCTCCTCTAGAGGCTACAGAAACACTAACAAACAGCAATGGGAAGAGAGAAAAGATCTGTTGTTTTTAAGATCATTCACCAAACAATAAGGAGAAAGTGACAAAGCAATCAAACTGATGTAAAACAAACAAAGTGCAGAACTTTGGAGGTAAAGCCATGCTAAGTCAAGCCCCATACTTTTTATTAGGGGAGCAAGTGGTTAAGAAAGCAGAAAGTTATATAAAACAATTAAGTTTTATATATATTCCAGCAGCAAAACTTGTCTTAAAATTTAACTTAATAAACACACACACACACACACACAAAAGAAACACATTTGAAAATTATACCAGTTCAGAAAAATATCACATAGTCATTTAAAATTCAACAGATAATGTCATGCGTTGCTCCTTAGACCTGGGTAGCATGACAGGCCTTACATCCACCAAATCCAGCCTTCCCAGGAAACACGGGAATATCAGATGTAGCATCTTTGACCAAGAGCTCATGATACCCACTCATATAGTGGGTGTTCCCCTTTCCTAACCTCCTCCCACACCCCACTCCTCTCTCTAACTCCCCTTCTAGGTGATGATGGTGTTCACAAAGAGCAGGAGGTTTAGCATTGTGAGAAAGGTTTTCTACTCCGGTCTTGGGCTCTGTCTGCTATGTTATCACTCTATTTCTTCTTTTTTCATGCACCTGTTTTGAGGTTTGCCAATAGCCTGGTCCTTAAGGTTTGGTTCCAAGATAAACCCCTCCTACCATCAGAAATTTTCAAGATAAAACTGTAATTGCAACCATTAGTTGGAAAGAGGGATGGGCAATAAAATGCACAAAGAACGAGCTACTTGAGGACGCATGAGCACTCCTGAAGTCTGGAAAATATCCAAAAGCTATTTCACTGAAAAAAGGCTTAGACTATTGTATTTTCCATAATTAATTAAAAAGCTTTGGCAATTGCAAATAATACTGATAAGCCCTGAAAGGGAGTACTTAAGAGAAGGACTGATGCATATCATATTGCAAATTCTCAGGGTTACAGTGTAAAATAAATTTGTGGAAATTTCTGTACATTTGTAAGCGCAGGGCAGTCTTCCAATCATATCCAAATATGCGGTCTCAAAATTTATTTATTTTTTTCAAACACTCATATAAATGTCAGTATTTTTTCTGCTACAGATATTCTGGTGCACCAATGTGCTAAAAATACAGAATGCTATAACTTGCTATTATAAATATAGGGGTAGGTTCCAAGGTTGTTACACAGGCCTTATAGCAAAATTCCATGAAGTCAAAGCCATCTGTGTTTGGTTTTGCCTTTAAAAACATATGGGAATTCTGATAGATCAGCAAATCATCATGTATTGCATTTCATTCCTTGTTTAACTGACATTATTTCTATAAACTAAAATAACATCCTTGAAATGTTGAGTGCATTTGCGTACACATAGCGTTAAATGATGCTGGAAGTTCACAGTTGATAACATAATATACTAAAATATGTAATTTGTTAATTACAGATGAAATCACAGAATACATTAGGCAGGATATTTACCTCTGGGGAGTTTGGAGTGGAGGTGACTGATATAATTTAGAGCGCTACGGTGTTATTGTTTACATGAATACCTAGCACGTTCTTTCTCTCTCAGTGTTAAAGAGAAGCCCTGCCACTAGCCATGGTGTGGTTCAAGCCATCTCTGAATGCTCTGATTTTTACAGAGCTGTGCACGCTGAAATGCAAACTACCTTTGGTTGTCTTCAGATCACCCTGATGCAGAACTACAACCCCAGCTATTAGCTGTAAATGCTAGGAAAAGTCCTTGTGGCGTTCCAAAACGAAACCCACAAAAATGCATCTGACGCCTCAAAGCTCTTTTAGCACATCTGTGGGAAGATATGTGTTTTGCCAGTGCTTCCGTGCAGGTATTGACTGCAAGGTCCTAGCTGCTGCTCCCTTTCTTGTTCTGCTCGTGTGCAGCTAGGGTGATCCCCACAGCTGCAAAACAGCTCCCAAGGGAGCAGCAGGATCTGCCTTGCCCTCAGCACACTTCCCATGTCATCTCTGAAGCATGATGATTCTCCCAGCATTTTTGTTAGGAGACTTTCACCCTCTTGTCTCCTAGGAGAGCACTGGCAGATAAAAGTCAAAATAGAGCCAATTTAAAGTAGGAAAAAAAGAAGCAAACTCCAGACAGTGATGAACAAGGCTATAAGCACAAAAAATAGCCTAACAGCATGCTGAAATTTCTGCTCAAATTCTCATACTTTGCAGGAGGAATTAAAATCGCAAACATCTGTGCAGACTTCACCTCAAGTGGGGCAGGGACCGTAATGAAGCCTTCTGTGAAGTGCAACTGCCTGACGTAGAGGCTACCCAAGGAACACAAAATTGGTTCAATGTGGGGAAAACATACCTGTTGGGATAAACGCTGCATGTTGCTGCAACTGAGCATTGGCAAGAGCCTGTTGATAGTGCAAGACACTGGGATTGAAAACGGCACTGGCACCATTGCTTTTTTCAAGTGCTTGTCTCTTTGGTAAAGGGTGAAGAACACCAGGAGGAAAGGCCTGTAAATAAGAAAAGTTAGTTAAAATGGCATCCCTCTTAAGACTCTGTCTGTAACATATACATAAATACAATAACTTATTATTTTTTTAAAGCAGCTAAAGATGCCTCGCCATGCATATTAACTCAAAGCACAGCAATGTAAAATGAGTGAAATTTTGTTATTGATAGCAAAAGCATGGTACTATTAACCTAAAACTGTAGCAGCACAACTACTGAAAAGAAAGGCCTTTAAAGCAACGAAAATGGCATTGCCTTTAAATAGGTTTTCAAATATTTACAGGGAGAAAAAACCACTTGTGTTTCATTGCCAAGTATTTTCTTTTTAAAATTTAAATGTTGTTTCCTATTATTATACAGATTAATGGATTACATTAAGCGTTTTCGATTACAGAAGCAGTTTTATCTCAATTCAACTTTTCATGAGAGGATATTTAAAAAAATGAAACCATGTTAGGAACCAAACTAAATCATCTGCGTTTATTACGTATGAGAATGAGATGGATAAATAGAGTTTCCGGTAAATTAACGAGTATGTGAAATCATTTCCGGTTGATGTTCAAAAGTAAAGCGATACAAATTTCATTAGTTGCTTCTCTGAGAAAAAAATAAAACCCAAAGCTACATGCAAAGCAAAAGGTGAAAGGTCAAAGTACCAGGTCTACAGTTGCTTCGAGAGGTCGCTTCATTGCTTTGGCAGTCGACTGAGTCTTTTAATAACAGGCAGCGAGCACATGATGGCAGTGGGCCAATGGGATTCAAGCGAATTAACATACAGGTAAACAGCAAGCAGAGGTGCATCATGGGAACGGCATTGCATTTGTGGATAGGTGAGAAGGAAAAAAATATTCTGAATGCAATATACAACATACAAAACACTAGGCATGCACAACAACAAAAATGTCTTCTAAAGAAATGAATATTACATTTTGAATTAGTACCGAAGCAAAAATGCATCTACTATACCTTAGTTAAAAGCATATAAGAGAGTAAAATATAGATGTTTGAAATTCAGGAAAGTTGAGTAAAACAGCAGCTTGCAGACACTATTAAGCATCGTATAAACACTTCACAGAGATGCAGAAAGTTTTAAGGATACGCCTATAAGAATTCCTGATAAGTTAGTTAAGTCACATTTTAAAGCAGAAAAAATCAATTTGGAAGGCTACATTTTCAGAAACAAAGCACTAGTGAAAGTTGTAATGCATTACAAATGCTATTAAGTATCAGTGCTTGCAAGGTGAGAGTCTTTTAATTAAGACAAGTACATCATTCAATAGATGAAACCAATGGGTTCAAAATGAGAGAAGTTCTCCTTTTGTGATAAAAAGCAGAATAAATAATACATCTAGTTACACTAACTTATCATTAATTCCTTTTTTTCCCTACAGATGGGTCATTTATGGTTTTTTTTTTCCTTGTAACTTACCACGTTACATTGAGAGGGAAAAAAATCTTTCAGGATTTAAAACATTTTCTAAATTTTGCTAAACCCTTCAGTACTAGCTTCAGTAAAGAGCAGGGAGTAAAAATACTGCTCTCGGTTTGTACGTGAACATTAACACATGAGTTAAGATATTACTCCAGCATTACTAATTTTTTGAAAAGAAAATATTTAGGTGTAGTACATAAGCATATACAATTATGTATACTTCCATAATAAGATCAAATTCATGGCTGATGTGTTGGTATTCTGTAAAAAAATCTTCTCATAAAATATTACTTCCAAATTTTATAGCATAAATAATTCTTACAAACCTTTAGAAGGGAAAGGCAGACTTACTTAGAAATCAGATTTTTTTTTATATAAACACAAACTGAATTTAGCTCTTTTTAGGATATGCAGATTATGTCTATTTTGCATCACTATGTGGAAACGGGGAAAAAGAGGATAATAAACTAAATGTCTACAAATAGCTTATGGCCCCAAGATCAGTTAGTGCTAGCAGGGTATTTTGCAGAATCACCCTTGCTTTGCCGATTCCTTGTTCCTGGCTCTGCTGCACCTATGTTGCATAAGGCTTCTCAGCGCCCTTCTCCATCTCTCCTTTAGCACATTTCTGGATTGCGTACCCTGACCTACAGGATCTCCTAATCTATCTAGGGTCCATAACTCAGACATAACAAGGAACACTTGCTGCAAAGTGAGGATCTGGAGAGCCTTCTTGTGTCTAAGCAGGATGTTGAGCAGCCAACATGTGGTAACCCCCAAGGGCATCCCCATGACGGATATCGCTCTGTCTGCACGAGGCACAGCCTCATATCAACTCTGCATCCACCACAGATAGAAGCCTATACGGAAGTGAAGCACTATGACTGAACTCAGTATTATAGCATGATGAAGACCACAAATTCAAATTGACACCATGAAGAATAAGGCGTTTCAGTTAATTATCTTTGTTATCCAAACACAGATCATCTGTGGTCTCACTTGTTAACTTATTGTGTTATGATTGCCCTTCTCCACTACTTCTCCATGCACTTCTTAACCTCACCTGCCTACTTTGAAGATCACGTTTCACAGCAAGTTTAGTCTCATGTCTTTTTCAGCCTGAAGGCTTTAACTCAATCTATTTCTAGACCAACTTGTCATGTTTCCATGTAGCCTTCCTCTCTTCTCAGGCTTTCAGACTGACTGTCCATTTTTCTCTCCCACCTTAATTTTTTTCTTTCAGTTTTTCCTGTTAGTAAAACCTTCTTCTCCTTTTTCCATCAGGTAATCTCCTGCTCAACATTTGATCTCCTACATAATTAACAACTAAAAAAATCAATAGGAACAGACTGGAAATGAAATAAGGATAATAATAAAAATGAACAAACACACTGAGGCATAGTATTTGTCTGCCACATGTCACATTGGTATGCTATAATGTGCCCTGGAATACAAGTGAGATCCACACAGTGGAGGCCTGTATGGATGTACAAGCTGCTCCTGACTAAACTCAAACACAGGAAGGGAAGTACAGAAGAGGTGGAAGCAGGGATGGATGGCCAGGATGAATAGGAACACAGCCTGAGTGTGCAGGGATAGGTTAGGAGAGCCAAGGCTCACCTGGAGGTGAATCTAGTAACGGATGTGAAGGGCAGCAAGAGCTTCTACAGCAACAAAAGGAAGACTAGGGAAAACGTGGACCCAATGCTGAACATGGGAAGAGACTGAGGAAATGAAAAAGGCTGAGATACTGAACATCTTTACCTCAGTGTTTACTGGTAAGACTGGCTTTCAGGTCACAGAGGGACCAGGGGGAAAGTCTGAAGTGAAGGTTTAAGCCTGGAAGTAGTAGATCAGACTAAGGACATTTAAACAAACTGGATGTACGTAAACCCACAGGACCTGATGCACTAAAGGGTGCTGATGGAGCTTGTCAATGTCACTGTAAAACCATCCTTAATTATCTCTGAAAGGTCACTGTGACTGGGGGAATTTCTCAAAGACTTCAAGAAAGTAAATGATGCTACTATCTTCAAAAAGGGAAGAAGGATGGTCTGAGGAATGGCAGATTGCTAGCCTCATCTCAGACTCTAGGAAACTGATAGAGCAAATCCTCCTGAAAACCATCTCCAAACACATAAAAGCAAAGAAGATGGTGGGGAGTAATCAGTGTAAGCTTATGAAGGGGAGATTGTGCTTAATGAACCTGACAGCATTCTAAGATGAGACTGGCTTGGTGAGTGAGAGGAGATAAATGGATGTTGTTTCTCTTGACTTCAGAAATGTTTTCAATGTTGATTCCAATTTTATCCTCAGAGACAAACATATTTAGTATAGGCTAAATGTGAAACAGTGAGATGGACTGAAAATTAGCTCAAATGCCAGGCTCAAAGGGTTGCAATCAGAAGACAAAGTTCAGCTGGAGGCCAGTTACTAGTGGTATAAAATTAGGGGGAGCATTTGATATACAGGCTGGATTAATGGGCTGAGGTCAACTGTACGGGGTTCAATAAAGCTAAGTGTTGAGTCCTGCACCTGGGTCACAACAACCCCATGCAACTCTACAGGCTTGGGAACAAATAGCTGGAAAGCTGATGTCAGAAAAGGACCTGGGGGTATTGGTTGACAGTCAATATGAGCCAGCAGAGTGCCCAGGTGGCCAAGAAGGCAAATAACATCCTGGTTTGTATCAGAAATAGTGTGGTCAGCAGGACTATGGAAGTGACTGCACCCTGTACTCAGTGCTGCTGAGGCCACACCTTGAAAATATTCAGTGTTCAGTTCAAGTGTTCAGTTTTGGGCCCCTCACCTCACTACAAGAAAGATATTGAGGTACTGAAGTGCATGCAAAGAAGGGCAACAAGGCTGGTGAAGTGTCAGGAGAACAAGTCTTAAGAGGAGCAGCTGAGGGAAATACACAGAAATACAGACCAGGCATTTCCCGCTAGGTCCCAGACTGCAGAATTCATTGACCTTTGATGGTCGCACAGATTTTGCCGATATCCACAATGCTCACCCATATGAGCACCCACTGGACCAGAGCAATGGAGCCAGTTTTCCCAGGAAGACAGACCTCTTGGACACTATTTCAATCCGGGTGCAACCTGCAAGTCAATTCTACAAGGAAGCGTTTATATTTCTGCCTTACTTTTGCTCTCAAGGCCCAACTGAGCATTCTTGGTCATCCTTCGGTGGCCTTGCAGGCATGTGTTTTTTTACCACTACTTTGCTGTCATTGCCATTCCAGTGACTGCTCATTCACTTCATCTGATTGTTTCAAATAGTTATTAAACAAAGAGTAGTTGGACGGTAAAGCATCTGTTCTGTTTGGTAGCCTAAATATGTTATTAAAATATTTTGTACATAATTTACTTCAAATAGTTACCCTGAATTATAGGTCCCTGCCCTCTTCTCCTGTGATATTAGAATGCTAACCTTTCAATTCTGTTTCCAAAGATCCTTCACCTTGCTTTGAGGCTAACGCAATTCCAATTACAGTTTATTTAAAAACGACAGGATATATATCCAGCCATTGCTGAAACGCAAAAATAAATGAATCCCCTCAACCCTCTCCTTTCTTCTTTAGAATATTGCCTAGAAATAGTACATTCTCTAAATAGACAATAAATATTGTACTATAGATGCTAATTAGAATTTTAAAAAACAATCTAATTTGCTTTAATTTCTAGATGGTATTCAATTTCCGCAAGCACAGAAAAGTTTAACTAAAAATCACCCAGTTTGAAAACAGTGACTGGGGATGCCATAAGAGAAAGAATATTAAAATTTAAGAAACATTACTCTGTTTGGAGGTTTACTTTCTTGCATAACTTACCCTTTGCCTCACAAAAAGTCTGGTCTTCGCTAATTTGCTAAATACAATAGTTTGGGGTAGTTATATACTGTACAGTATTGTGTTTCTGGTAGGCTTTTTACCCAGAGAATAACTGCATTGTCTGTAACCATTGTATGCAGTGCCCACAAGTCCACAAACCACATCTGCTTAATTATTCGTCCAATGCCAGCAATGAGGACAATGGTTCTTTGATTTGTCGCCAGCAATTTTGCTTCCCAAGTCAGATCCTGCATGCTCAATTTATTTCACTTTATCAATACCACTATATCTAAATTTATCAACTTCCCTAGTAGCAACCACATGAGATATCCAATACTGGTAGATAGATAGGCTGACCCTTCTGAGTAGTTTTCAATAAGACCTTAAAATATTTGAAAATAGAAAGCCCTCAATCTCTTTTTTTTGTGTGACTACAGTTGCTATGCTTTTTCTTAATGATTTCCCTTTTAATTTACCACTTTTAAGCACTGTTTTTCTAACAGAAAAAAATGCATTATAGAAAGAGATTAAAATTCCTTGCCCAGAACAGTGGGATAAGGTGGGGCAAGTTGAATCCTAATATAGACTTTTTTTTCTGCTACTGATCTCCAAGGCAAAAGCTCTGTCTTTGCTTTTCTTCCTTTTCTTCCAAATTTCCACATGTATACATGGAATCAAAAAGAGCTAAAACAGTGTATGTGCCCCTGTTTGCCAGGGACATTGAAGTTTATCAGTTTTATTTCTGGTTAGAAATGCTAGGGGCAAATTTAACATATAATCAAGGCAGAGAACAGAAGTGGTATAGAGCGTTATTTGCTTCACTGTCTTGGATAGAAATACAGCACTAAAACAAGGGTATAAAGAAAAAAAAGTGCTTCCTCACATCAAGCAACAGTAATAATTTTATAATTCTTATAATTTACAAAAAAAAAGAGGCAAAAGATAAAATAAAAGTTTAAGCAAACAGCATTAAATAGAAGCAAAATAGGTATCAAAGAGCTTCTGTCAAAAAAAAAAGGCAGCCATATATGCCAGCACTTACCATCACAGTCGCAGCTGCCGCAGCTGCCTGGGCTGCCACCGCAGCCTGGTTGGCTTGGTGTTGCGCCGCTTTGATTTTGGCCTGCAAATGTGCAGGAGGGTGAAAATACTTGCATTTCTCCCTCATGCAACGACCTTTTATGTAATCCATACACACGGTTACGGTGTTGTCGTTTGTGTCAATCATTGTGCTGTCTGCTGGATGCGCAAAGCGGCAATCAGTCTCTCCACGCGCACAGTTTCCCCGCTGGAACTCCCTGCACACCTATGTGCAAAACAACACGCGTTGCAGGGGAAAAGCTTGACGCAACGCGAAAGAGCAGGGAGAGCCCCACACCCCCAAAAGACAGACCTGCCCCCTTTCCCTGGTTAGTTCAAGTTTTTTCACCAAATTCAGTTTAATAAATCCTTCATCATCTTTTGTGAGATGGAAATGCATCTATTGTAGCCTTAGGTGCTTGGCCCCTCAGGCAGCTCTGCAGTACAGCAGCTACATGAACCTGACATGCAAGAGAAGCATTCACAAATGCTTTTCCTTTTTCCAGTACAGAAAACACCCAGGTAGGACACTTAAGTAAAGTAACTGTCTCTGCAACACTATCTGGGAACCACAAAACATTCAGTTCTTTTCTGACTATACTTGATATTCTTGCAGCTCCACTGGTAGGGAAGGAGTTCCTCTTGCTGAGGCTCAGGGAAGATAAGCACCAGATGCACTGTATTTTTTATGGAGTCTACCAACCAAATGGAAAGCCTCCTAAAAACAATTTTCAAAAATGTGCAGAATAAACACAACAATTTTCTTAAGAAGAAATGTGCTCTAAACACTGGTGTTTAGGCTTTTGGGAAAGGACAATCATTTTTGCAAAAGCCATTTGACCTTCTTGTGTACTTGGATCACAGATTCCACTGAACCCAGCCATGTGGAGATCTATCAACACCAGAAAGGATCTGCACATACCTGGAGGCAACATTCAGTGTCTCCATTTGTAGCTTGGGGCTGAAGGGTTACACCAGTCCTCTAACATCACTATATAAGGCTATAAAATTCCCCTAATATCAATACATAAAAACTGGGACAGAACTAATATTGCAATACAAATGTGCTTGTTAGATATTTCAACAAGGTATTCCCTTACAGGCACGTATGCTTGAGGTATTTTGGAGATCAGCTTTATAAAAGATGAAAATTCACGTTGATGCCTGTGTATTCAATTTGAGCAAACACACTACTTTAAAAATAACAGTGTTCAATTACATTGGCTGCAAGTGTAGTGCAGAAATCCTGCCTGGTAACATGGTCTGGATTTGCAGCAACTAAATTTATGCACGGTTTCTAAAACAATAGGTTTTTTCCCTCCAGCATCTTTCACACAGCCTAACAGAGGATTGTATTTACAGTCACGACAGTGTCTACAGTACCTCCAGTTTATCAGTCCTGAGTAGTTTCTGGGTAGCAGTTGAACCGGGGACTGAAACCGGTGGACTTCCAGGAACAATGACAGGTGGCGTGGGTAAGATCTCAGTGGGGACTAAGCCAACTCCCGGTGTTACTGGCGTTAGGTAAGGAGCAAAGCTAATAGCCGTGTTCGTTCCTATTGTGGGACCCACTGGAAATGTGGGCTGCAAAAGGAAAACACAGACCAATATGAAAAAAACAACCCCTTTATCAAGAGCTTATTAGTTGTCTTTTGTGTGTTCTTTCTGGTGGTGTTTTTGTTTTCTTAAGGAAAAACATTCAAAGAGCTGGCAAAACACTTTCTTCTTTTAAAGATGTAACATATTCCAGCGGCATATGAAGAACCATCTTTGTAGCTCTGTTACTGGAAAAGAGGCTGCTGATGCAAAGGAAGTCATACTTTGAACCTGAATCTCCATGGAGGTGCAGCTTACATTGCAGGCTTATTTTCACATGTAAAAGTAGAAATAACATAGACTTTATTGCATTTTTTTCAATACCTGTTTTCCTTGGGGAAACAGGCTATTTTTCATAGTACCAGATTTCATAGGTGAAGTGTTATTTAACTATATTAAAGCCATATTTCTACTAAAAGTATATATAATGAGCTCTTTGGCATGTAACTTCCATCTGTTTGCATGCTGGTTTTTGCCATCTCCTGCAATTATATATCACTATGGTTCACACATTGAAAACTCTCACCTTCGCAAATGTTTGTGTGCTCAGCTGTCACCAGCGGCAAGCAGAATAAATATTATAATCTCAGCTGGACACAATATTTAGAAAGGGATTATTCAGGCTTAGCTAGAGTTCATCTTCGAAAAAAAATTTGATTGGAAGGAATGATACGGGTCTAAAAATCTGTTTCATGCCTTCCTACAGTGAGTCAGTGAAGTCATGACCAGAAGAAAGACCATTTGTGTGATGCTATAAAGCAACCCTACCAAGGCAGAGTGGTGGGTTTGTTACCATCAGCTCCATGGGCGTAAAGGCAGAACATCACTGTGGTCTGACCGTGGTCTGACTGGAAAGTGCTGATGTTAACCCCAGAGAGTGAAGCTGTAATTGTAAGTGAGGAAAAACCCGTGGAGAAAAACAGGATGAATGGCAGATTAGCTTTGTCAGAAACTGTTTTCACAAATAAGGCAGCAGCTAGAAATGAACCACACAACAGCAGGACACTAAGGGAAGACTTTAAAACATTTAATGAAGGAGGAATGTCTTTCTGATCAAAGTGGCCTGCATGGTCTCTGCTGGAGAAGGGAAGCCAGCCACGCAGAGTACGTAGAAAATATGTAAGAAAAAGCATATGAGGTAGAAAGTTTATTTCTATTTTGTTTTGAGTTTCTTTTTTATGTCTTTACAACCCATTAGCAAATTATAAATGAATATGACTTTTACCACGAAGATGTTTTGAGTGGCAGACTAGCCAGGACACCCAGATGTACCGAAATGTCATCTACTTGCCCTAGAGAGTTAAAAAGTGAACAATGTTCTGGTTTTGCCCGAGATCAAAACTGCTTGATATCAAACAGCCCAGTTTGTATGTCAAATGTGAGCTAAATTCTTTACAGCATAATTATGAATATTTATATGAAACAACGGTTCAACTATGTTGAGAACGTGTGTTATGTAAAATATAAATAGCAGTTTTGTATCAGCTATAATTTTAAGAATAAATCCACATGTCAAATGACTTCTATGGAATTTTCTTTCACTTTTTTATCCATTTGATCAAGGCTGAGTCATCTTAATCTGGCAATTTATGCAAGACAGAGAAATAAACCCCAGCACTTTTGCCACAGCAATCAGTACAGAAGGCACTGCGTCAATGAAACTGTAAAGTTCAAATGATGAAATGGGCGAGTAGAAAGAAGCATAATTGCCATTTCAATTTTTCTCATAACGCTAAGAGGTGGAATCTATTACTTCATCAACAATTTTTTTCTGGTGAAAACTCAAGCAGTAAAACCCCAAGGAAATATCAAAACACATTATGTCAATATACCATGATGCATTTTGATGAATGTGTAAAAGAAATTCAAGGACTCCTGACATCCAATTTTTGTCCATGCCTCACACCTTAAAGCAGGTGTTTCAAGTGTAAAAACACATTTGAATATGGCATCTGGGGTGAGCTTCCCGTGACCAAATACAGATGTCTTCTTCTGAGATGCTTACATTTGGCTCTTGTGATAGCCCGTGCAAAGACAAAGGCACTTAAAAAACCAAATCACCTAAACCAAATGCAGACATCTGAGACCAGTCAAGCAAACACTAATTAGAAGTGCCTATGACTTTGGTAAACTATAAATGGACCTTGGAAGCCCAATGCAGAAGTTGACGCCAACACTACAGATGCCTCAAGTTAGAGAAAGAATTCCCACTCCCATGGGATGCCTTACACTAGGCGTGCAGATGGAGAGATCATTAGCAGCCACGTGTGAAAAGTTTAATTCAGATTACTTGCCTAACCATGCTCTGGAAGCCTGGTACAATGAGAAGTTCAACTATAGAGGCAGTCAAGAGCAACAGATCATTTTAATGTACATCCAAAGAAGCTGTGAATGCATGCAAAACTCTAGTTTTATGTCACCTTCAGGATCTGAAGTGTCCCAGGCATCACAGGCATTACCTTAAGATAAAAACTGCATGCACCAGTGATTCCCTGTCTTATTCTGGGACACTTCAGATTTCAAGAGAGTAAGAAAATGCTACCCAGAATGACATCAACCTTTGTTACTGGTACCAGGATTAAAGACTATTTTAAGCAACTGAAACCCATGGACTCCTGAGAAACTTGTATTCCTACTCAAATACCTTACTAATTATTAGTATTATATGATTTTTTACCTCCAAGATTATAGGTAAAGACCTTGTGAATCTAGACTAAACCTAACATGAACTGAATGAAGGAAAAAAAAAAAAAAAAAAAAAAAAGAGAGGGGAAAAGAATTGCAAATTATTCTGGGATTAAAAAGTATACCAAAACTACAGTAACACTCCATTATATCTTCAAATGGAAATACAAACACAAATATCTCCAGCACCATGGCAATCCCTTAAGTCAACAGACTGGGGCTATTTTTGTTGATACTAGCTTAGAGACCTTATGCAGGTCAATATAGTTTTCAGCTTCAACTTTACTTACCATTGACACCACCAGAGAAATATACTTACCACTGGCTGTAGTGGTGTCCCTGGAAACATGAACTGCATTTGCTGGGCAAGCATTGCTGCTGCAGTTTTTTGTTGGATTAAGTTGTTCCTGCCATTGATTTCCAGTTGAGTTTTTAAATGCGTTGGTGGATGAAGGTACTTGCAGTTCTCCCTTGTACAACGACCCTGGAAAAAGAAGTCACACTAATTGGTCTGCTGCTTTTGATGATGGTTTAATGCCTCCAAGCAAAATATTACACCACAAACTAAGCAAGAACTAAAGAAATACAGGGTGTTTCCTGGGAACTGTGTAGCAGGCTGGGAGGAGCTGATGGCCTTGAGCTCTGCCTCAGCTCACCACCTCTGGATGATCATTAAGGTTATTAACCACAGTAAAAAAAGAGAAAGGCTCTGAAACAGCATTCTCATTGTTAAGTACAGACTACTGCTATACAATTCATACTCAGAGTATTATCTGGATTGCCTAAACTGCCTCTCAAGCTGCCCAAAGTATCTGGTGTTGGCATAATATAAATG
Source organism: Piaya cayana (assembly GCA_013389865.1). Taxonomy (NCBI): domain Eukaryota; kingdom Metazoa; phylum Chordata; class Aves; order Cuculiformes; family Coccyzidae; genus Piaya; species Piaya cayana. The sequence continues at coordinate 104,049 of WAAB01013899.1, forward strand.
TTTTTTATAAATGACCCTATATTATGAATAACAAATCTAACCCTTCTTTAAGAGAAACGTGGCTTTTAAGTACATTATATTAAAAAATAATTGCCTGCTCATGGCAGTAAGGATCTAGAGCAGCCAGTCTCTGCTTGTGTTCTCTCATACATTCACCCTTATTCCAGCTCACTGCCTTCTGGCCTCCTGTTTTTATTACATCAGCAAAACTTTGAACTATTTCCATTCAAGTATAAAAGAACTGGTACTTTCGCAACCTAAATTTAGAAGCGGTGCACAGAGCTAAATCTGAAGGTACACAGCAAGAGGAGAGCTCCCTATGCATTGGAAAGAAGGAACTTTTTAGACAGTTATGAGACAAGAATAAAAATATGGGTGGGCAGTCATCTCTGAGATGTCTTGAGTTGGAAGAGATGGACATGGAGAACACCTGTACAAGCGGTGCATGCTGATAAGTTTTCCCTTGGAAAGGGCAGTCGATGGGTGCACCAGCAGGTTGTGCAGCTGCAGAGCTGGACCTGCCGGGATCAGAAGCTCCTCGATGATCCAGCTCACAAACAGCCATGAATTTTTAAGAGCTGTGACCAAAAGATCCAGAGCATTAGTCAAACTGTATTTGACACAATCTGTGGAAGGTACGTTTCCAAACCGAAGCTTTTAAAACTTTCCATTCACTGGTATAATGGCTTACAACTTGTAGTCAAGCAGGAATACCCTACTGTAGCTAAGAAAATATTAAGATCCCTATGCAAGAACTTCACACAGTACACGTGTATGCTAACTCTGTAAGCATACGCACACACATTGCTACAAAACCTTCAATACTTTTCAAAAGCCCCCAAATAATTTTCCTAACATTACACTTTTTCACTCAGACACCAAAACACTGCTGATTCTGCCCCTTATCTACTATAAGGATGTAATAACTATCTGCTCAAGAGTCATATAAACATGTTCAGGAAGGTTTTCCTGCACCAAGGCCAATGGGAGCCGATGGGAATGCAAGCATCTATTTCCACAACTATCCAGAACAGCGCTTGGCCACTACTCAGGAGTATGCTAAAAAGCAGAAGCCAGAAGAGTTCAAGAAAGCTACACATTTAAGAAATTGGTTTTGGCACTCAGGAACACTTCTTGAAGCCTTCTTAACTTGCTAGTGTAGATGCAGCCATTTTCAGGACATCATGCCTTCCTTCTGAATTCTGTTGTGCGAGTCACTAATGCTGTATGGTTAAACGGAGGGCACAAAAGGAACATTAGTTTGCCAGTTGGCACAAGCAGAGCCAGAAATAGTCATGATTTGGTAGGCATAGAAAAAGGCTGGCTCTTCCATTCAGGGGGAACAGGGCCATCATTGCCTTCATAATGTAAAATCGGAGCATGCTTAAAGCAGCCAATTACTGTACATTTTTGTGTTGGCTGATGAGGACAACCGATTAGGAAATTTTTACTTGAGATCTAGTTAATTTTAATCTATTTATTTATACAGCAAATCTGAAAATAAAAGCAGCAAAATCAAATAAAACTACTCTACCTGATGGAAATATCTACCTAATGGAAATAAAAGTGCTCCTCAAACAAGGATTGAGGGCAACTCTCAACCATGGTGGCTTTTGAAGTACCTTAAGCCTGAAGAGTGTCTTCAGCAAGCCCTCTACTCTCACCTCTGAAAGCACACAGCTTCCATATACCATTACTTCAAGCTCTGCAAAGCAAGCCACAGTGCACAAAAGATTGGTTATTTCAGAAAGCTTTCCAAAATAATCCAACCATACAAAAATGTACTGTCCTCTCTAAAGTTATTCATGTCTGTGCCTCATTTACTAGATTTTTGAGCTCCTGGTTAGCAATGAATGTACTATAAAAGAACTGTGTGGCCGTCACGCTACTATAGAAAGTGCTGTAAACAGATCAAGCCTTGTTGAAATTAAATGACCCAAAATAAACTGCAGTGGAATGAGCACTGAAAATAGGGAGCAGATTAATCCAGCTCTTGCTACCAAAATTAAATAAATTCTGAGACCGGCTTTCACTTTTGGACCTTTTGGATTGTGGGAAAACATCTACAAGCAATTTTTCATTCCTTTTTTAATAAATGTTTCACGTCCCTGTGAACTCCTGATGAGATTAGTTTCAGAGAGGAACTGAGCTGATTCCCAGCTACTGATCATTGCATGAATAAAAATTCAAACTTGTAGCATCATCTCAGTCAAATGGAACCCTGAGGTTTTTTGTTTACTAAAAAGTCAACAATGAAGTCCACCTGAGATGTCAGCACATACCAACCAAATAGTGGAACAGGCAACTGTACAAAACATGCAGAGGTATTCAACATGTTGGTTGGGTCAACATCTACAGGTAGAGTCCATTTTAGATTCCTGAAAAAAAACTACAGCTCTTAAAAACCACACAAGTTCAGTGGCTGCTCCACAAGCATTCATTTATCCCAGCACATCATGGTGGCACAAACTCTGTCAGCAGGATGAAGCCAGTTGCAGGGAAAAAAAATTATAGAATTGTAGAATGGTTTGGGTTGGAAGGGACCTTAAAGATCATCCACTTCCAACTCCCTTGCCACAGGCAGGGACACCTTCCGCTATGTCAGGTTGCTCAAAGCCCCACCCAAGCTGGCCTTGAACAACACCTCCACCGATGGGGCTTCCACTACTTCTCTGGGAAACCTGTTCCAGTGCCTCATCACCCTTGCAGAAAAAAGACTTGTTTTATGCAACTTTGAAACTGCTCCCACATATGAGTCAGAGTCCTGAAACTCAGGGTGCAGAGTGATTGGTGGTCTCTAGAAACCCCTGTCACCCATGCTGTGAAGGTTATCAACAAGCACATCATAAGCTGTTGTGCACTTCCCATGTGAGTTAACCCGACAAAAAATGACTTCCACTGATCTGTCTCCTTATCTGCAATGGATAGTAACAATGAATAGATGTCAGATTACATTTGCAGCACTCTGTTACTCCCTTCATGCTGCAGGGATGGGACCTACCTTTGATCTTCCATTTCTCTGCCTTTGTACTCTACAACTAACTCATAAGGCCACTTTTCAAGCTGGTTATGGAAAGTTTTAGCAGAAAAACTCCTTTTCTCTTGCTAATTATCCAGACTGGGAGTATGCTGTGGCTTGTGTCAAGGGTGTGCCACAAGCTTCATTACACTTAGAAAGTGGGAGAGGGAAAGCATGCACCAAGGAGCAAGGAAAAAGACTCCAGTGCTCACCACCAAGGCACAGCAGTGAAGGGCTCCACTTCTGCTGGGACAATAGTTTCAGGAATTGCTGTCTGCCTGTCTTTATGACAAAACCACATCCCTTAACAAGTTGTGTCACAACATTGACTTTTTGTTTAAAATCAATAGATTTCCCTTTGAAGAGCAATAGCTAGTTTGGCTACAATCAATGGCACAAGAAAACCCACAGAGGGGAGTATATTAAAAAGCCAGGCATGTGCTAAGAATTATAATTTTAAAATAAACAAAATGAGGCAAGTGCAGAAGTAACACCCCATAACTTTGCTTATTATATAATTAAGAATCCATTCCCTGTCTACAAGTTGCATGGCCACCTCTCTGTCTTGACTATTTCATAAATCCACAGCTTTCTTCAGAATTTTACTATTGCTGTAACAGTAAAACCAATAATAATAATTCCAGGCCCAGGCTTATGCATAATAATGTTTAAACATGCTAAAATTACCTTTATCTTCCATAAATATAAGACGTCTTAATTAAAGGAAAAGCAAACCAATGCTGCTTTTGTCTGTTACAATGAGAATCAACTATGCATTCACAACCATTTCACTCAGGTACTGAATTCTTCTAAGACGGGGGTCAATACATATTCTTAGCATGGTTATCATAAAAATCCTGCTAGTAAATGTAACAACCCCAATCTAAAAAGTCAATCCAAGTCTGTTGTATGACATTTTTCCGCCGTACAATGTAGTGTTGGGTTTTTGGCAAAAGGGGAGGCCAAATCAGGTTAGAAGGGACCTTGAGGGGTTCCCAGTCCTGCCAGCTTAGAGCAAGGTCAGCCAGGTTGCTCCAGCCAGGTCTCGGAAACCTCCACAGGTGAAGGCTGCACAAGCTCTCTGAGCAATCCGATCTACTGCTTGGCTGTCCTCATGATGAAGACTGTTTTCCTTCTATTTGGTCGGAATCCACGTGGTTTTGGCTTATGCTGGCTGCCTCGTGTCCTCCCACTGTGCACAGCTGTGTCCTGCTCTTCAGGACGTCATCATGTTGTCTTTCATTAATGCGCCTGTCTGAGGTTTGAACCCTAATGAGAGATGAAATTTAGTTTTTTTAAAACCATACCAGCTAAATTAAGACTCCCTCTATGTTTTACCTCACACTTTGGGAAGCCAGCAGCCATGGTTACCTGCCACCCTATCGAAGCAGCAGCGTTAAGCATCATCAAAACAAACAAATTACTTATATTTTCCTTAAATAGCTGAAATAAGGAAAGTCGAGCTTGAAACTGAGCATACAAATCCAAAGGTAATTGCGGCAATAGCCCAGTATCTGACAAGGGACACCCCATCACCTTTAAAAGGCAGGTTATTCAATGAAGAGCAGAAACAAGGAGGCCTACTTCCTTGCAGATATCTGGCTCTTGTTCCTAATCTTGCTCCCCAGGGTGCTTCCAGTTTCCCCCATCCACCTCTGTCCTCCTTAAACCCTTGGCTTCCTCCTGCACCCCACCTCCCTCTTTCCTTCTCCTTCAAAGCACCCTCCTACCTCTCCTAACTTTAGACCAGGAAACAACTCACATGATAAATATAACTGTGCGTGTCCTGAAGGGCCAGTCGAAATGTGCACGTGGCTGGCAGATCATGCTCAGGAGCAGCTCAGTGCATGCTTCAGCCTTTTCCTTAATGGGGCAATAATTTGCACCTCTCTTCTACCCAGACACTGATTTTTGCATAACCGGTAAGAACTTTGCAATATGTCTTTGAAATTTCTGCTTCTAGCAACTTTGCTTGAAATTGGCCAGGGTGTTCAAAAGTTATTGGGGTGCAAGGACGATGCTGGCAAAAAAAAAAAAAAAAGGTAGTGCAATTATGCAAAACTTGTTTCATTAAGAAAATAAACTAGAACTAACACATGCAGATGAAATTGTATGATCTCTCAGGATTAAATATTCAGTCCTATAGAAAAAAAAGCCAAAAGAAGTAAATGACTTCCAAGGTATGAATAGTTTCAGAAAGTATCCGAGCAACTGGTTCGTCAAGGGCAGAAAGATTTTCTTGTTTCCAGCTGGACACTCTGAGATTCAAACATCTGCTGGAGTTAGGAAAGCCACACCAAAACAATAGGGTTTTTTTAAAAAAGAGAAATAATCATGAGATGCCACAACCACTTCTCCTACTGGAAAAGATAAATTGCAAATTTCTGTATCGTGCAGCTTCAGCAAACTCGCACACGCGTGTGAAGATCAGATCGTATTTTTAACAAATTGATGCACCTGCCACTGCGGGCATGCTGGTTAGCTAGACATCACCTGCTTGATATTGATATTGGATACCTGAAGCTATTACATACTGTTCAAACCTTGGCAGAGCCTAAGCTAGCACAGGCCACTGTCTGGGGTGGTGGCAGCACAGCAAGAATAGCCACAGAGACAGCAGCGTCAGCAGCAGTGGAGGTACCTAAGCTGTAAATATTCCTCTGGTGGAGTTTCTGACAAGAGCAGAAAAGCGGTTCCTTCTCCTTTGGGATTCCTCCTCAGCAGCCCTTCAGCAAATTCTGGTTGGAAACATGTGTGGTCTCATCCAATCAATTTAACAATTTTACCACTGCATAAATCAGGAACTTCTCAGTTCCAATAATCCTTGGCTCCCTGGAGCTAAAAATAGACTCAGTCAATAGGAGGGCAGGGTATTTTGAGATACTTAAGCTTCTGCTCCATAGACAGCCACGCTAACTCTACCGCCCCAAAACATCCAGTTCAAATGTTATTTTTCAAACGCAGAAATACCAAAAACGAAAAAAAAAAATCTAAAGAAAACACTGTGTACTCATATGCAGAGAGGGATGATTCCTCGTGTTCTACAGGACTTGCATTTATGCATTTCCCTGTGTATTTTAGGACATGAGAGCTCAATCACCAACGGCATTTTTATCACTCAAGGAAAAACACCAAGCTTCAGTTTGGGCTGAGTTAAAAATCACTTTCCATCTAGGACCACAATCTGGGAATTCAATTTTCCTGTGTGGGTCTATCTGCTTCCAAACTTCTCTCAGAAAGTAAAAGAATAGATACCTCACCTCCCTTAAAGTATTCCCTTTGCATTTGCTATGACTATGTACCATCTCACGCAATCTGTAGGAATACAAATGCCTGTAGAATTAAGCATATGTGCAAGGACTTATGGGATTTAGTTAAGCCTTAAGAATGACTAGTCAGAGATTTTAAAAAAATGTAACTTAGCATCTTACTTATTCCTTAAGGTATACAAAAAAGCTGCAAGTGTTTTTTGAATTTTACATAATTTCACATCTAGAGTATGTTGACTTGCAAATATACATGCTTATGAAAAGACAACTCCTTTAGTCTAAGTATAATCTTATCTAGTTTTATAGAAAGAGAGATCAGAATAAGATGTCTTATCTTGAAAATGAGACATACTTGAATTATTTTAAAAAAAGAAAGATCAGAAATAAGGACAAAAGTGTACTATGAACAGAATATTAAGCTGTTGATGGAGACTCCAAATGCCTCAAACTTCATGTGTTGCTATACACCTTACCAACTCAAAGACCTAAAGAAAAAAATGTATTTCAAATATCTAGAAGCACCTCTTACGTTGTATTTGAAATATGTCAGCCATTGGATCTGTTTCCCTGGAAAAAAACCACAACAAACAAAAGCCACCAGCAGGAACAACTCAGAAACTTTACTGAGAAATTCTGCATTTCTAAAGCCACCTTGCAAGTCCACCCACCAAAGTTAGTGAGTGTGCATACATATTTATACGCACCTACACATTTCCGTTTCAGAAGAAAGTAGAGGGCAAATTTATTTTCCTACTTTAAAGTAGAAAAGGAAAAGCAGGCAAAAAATTCTCAGGTGACTTCAGCTTGATTCAGTTTCCAACAAGCTAAGAAAACCCATTAGCTGCTCTTCTAATGGTTTCAATTCTTCGCAAGAAAATAAAAACTGGTAAAATGAAAACTATCATTTTATTCATAAAATTAGAGAACAAGAACCACCTGTATTCAACAGAAAAAAATAGAAAAATATTGAAGAATGGAAGTCATACAAAAAGGTGGAATGTCTAAATGATGTAGGAGTCTTAACACTAAAGACTTAATAGGAGATATTTATTTAAATGGAAAAAGACAAAATGTTCTACTGAAGAGCACATTTGCAATGCACAAAGAGCTCCAAGTCTCTCAAGATGCTCTTTCAAACAAATGTTGAGAAGGATGGCTGTAGAGAATGGTTTAATAATTTGCCTTGCTATATCAAGGGAAGTGTACTCAATATTAAATTGCTCAGAAGAGAAAGAACTGAAGCAGATATTGCAGACACAAAAACAACCCCAGACACTTATGAAATTGTAAGTTGTTTGACAAACATCCTCAAGATTGCTCTAACAAATAAGACAAAGAAAACTCAGATAAAGAAACAGCAATTTAAACTAATACCAATTTATTTTATTTCTGTGTTTATTGCCTTGAAAATAATTTGAGAATAATAGGGAAACAAAGATTATTTCTTCTCCAGTTACGTAGCTCCTTTTTGTTTCCAGTTTTTCCCCCTCCCTGTCATTCAAAATCTAAACCAGTTATTTTTCTTAGCTTTCTGTTCGGCTATCAGCATAAATCTGTATGTCACAAGAAACTGTGGCCCACCCTTTAAAAAAATCTTCACTCTAATGCTCATAGGCAACTTTCATTAAGTGAGAGGCAGGCAATGCATAATATAGGTGAAGACTCCTATGGAACTAACGTAAAGAAAGCAGAGGGAAGCGTGACCTCATTTAGCTAAAATTTCTCACATGTCTGATTTCTATGACATGAGTCTCACAGGATGTGAAGATGCCTTGTGCAGGGCTTTAACAAATATACAGCTCCTCAAATGTCCTCAAGCTGCACCAGGGGAGGTTTAGATTGGATATTAGGAAAAGTTTGTTTACTGGACAAGTGATGAATTATTGAAAGAGGCAGCCCAGGGAAGTGATGGCGTTTCCATCCTTGGAGGTGCCCAAAAAACCTGTTGATGTGACACTTCGGGACATGGTTCAGGAGGCATGGTGGTGGTGGACTTCGTGATCTCAGAGGTCTTTTCCAACCTTAATGATGCTATTCTGTGATTTCCATGGAAGGACTAGATGCAGCCTGCCATGTAACTCAAAATGGGTTGTAGTAGCAGAGCGGTAATTTATGCCCTCAACTCTGCCTGTCTGGGGAAGCCAATGTATTCACACTTTCCTGCATCACAGAAAAAAATGCCCAAACCCTTTACGATATTTCATAATACAGCATTACATACAGGTAGCTGATGGCTGGGCAGCTTTAGCACACCCACTCATCACAAGGATTGAGTGGTTTTCTGGAAGACAGAAGAGAGCTGTGAAAATTGCAGGTGGGACCACTCAGTAACTCAAAGTGACATGGATTTTTTGCTGGTAAACAACATACTCCACCATTAAGTTTAACTTGACTGAACTATAAAATAAGAGCTTGGAAAGATGCAATCTTCTTCAACTTTTCTCAGCATCTCAAAAGTAGACAGATATAGCCATTCCATAAGTAACACCAGTAAAATAAGGTAAGCTGTTTGACTGCAGGTCAGCTGGAAGAGAAAAGGCAACAGTGGTGTAGCAGAAGAATAGCAGAAGACCAAGCAAGAAGATGGGCAGGGTATGGCATGGCATCATTTCCTGATATACCTCTTTTCTCACATCCTTTATAATTCCCATAAAAGCCTTTAAGCAGACATATGCTGACTTTAATGCAAGCTTGCTCATATAAACAGGACTGGGATTAACCTCCCTTGGTTTGGAAACTTGACTTTTCAGTGAAGACATAGGCAAAAATAACTGCAGAACTGATAGTCAAGCCCTGAGACAACTTATTTCTCTCTTGATGGCCTGTGAAGGAAAGCCACCACATCTAAGCATACTGACTACACTCTCCAATATAAATAGCATATCTCATCCACTGTAACCAGCTTACAAAGAGTAAATCATGAGGAAAAGTCTTTGCTGCTGAGATGCCCATAAGTCCAAGTGGTGAGCAGCCCAGCAAGGACAAGGCAATGGGTCAGTACACTGACATCAGTTCCCTTAACAAAACAGTAGGAATCTTAACGTACATCAGAAAAAGCCATAAAATCAGTTACACAGCATCAAAGAAGAGCCTAAGTCGTGCCTTGGCAGTGAGGAGCCTGGCTGACCAGATCAGAAGTAAATGGGAGGAGAGAGCTATAAAACCAACCACGTTAGCCTCCTACAGTGAGTCATCTGCCTAAGAAAGCCTTGAGAGGGTGCTTCATTTGAGAGCTGCAGTGAATGAAAAGAGATTTGGAAAAGGCCCATTATTTGGAAGAGTCCCACCATATGGGAAAGTTCATCAGCATGGTGTAGCAAGTCCCTTGCATCCCAAGGGATCCCACCGGTGTGCTGAGGAGAACGGCTGACCTAATATACCAGAAACAAGTGATCACCTTGGCCACCACTGTGTCACAGCCCCCAGCTCCCGAGCTGGATGCCCAGCAGCCAAGAACTGCTAGGAGGGTGATCTAATCTTCCATCAGCGAGTCCCCTCTGTTGCTTCTTGCAGGGATAATTTCACACTAGGCCAGGGCACCCTGCACCCATATATATGCCAAACAATGCACCAGAGTTCCTAATCCAGTGGGGCTTGCTGGGCTAATTCCCTGTTGGGGGTTTTCACACTTCCTTGACCAACTGCCTGACACGCATAAGGAAAAAGCAAGGGCTGAGTTACACACACAAATGGCCAAGGACACCTTATGTAATTGCAGAGGTGAAAAGTACACTGTCTTGTCCCTCTGCAGAGGAGGAGTGTTTACCCGCCCTCAGCAGCAGTGCTGGTACTGCAGCTACATTATTAATAAATCATCTGCTTCACTCCTGGGATGAGCCAGGGATGGATGGAGTCTGACACCACAGCTCTCAATTCACTGGAAAGTCGTGGAAAACACACAGAAACTTCTTGGTGTTTTAGAAACTCCATGCATTGAACTGCATTAAAAAGCACAAATTAAAGAAGAAAAAACTAAAAATTAAAATATATTTGCATTTCCAAAGAAGAATGACACAGAAAATCCCCCATGCTATCTATAACCACATGAGAAGCAGCAAATATTATAGAGATGAAAGGACACTGTATCACTATGGGATCACCTACAGACAGCAACCAAGTGTGACCTACCTGAAAAGCAAAAGGTCAGCAGGCGTCTTTCCTAACCTTTTTCTACATCCAGTCCATGCTCCTCCTCTTCTGGGAGCTGGTTTCTTAACATCAGTGCTACATTTCAGCTTCTATCTTTTCCTGCAGTCTGACAGACCTCAAATTTCCCTCTTCAGGGAATGGGAAAACAGCACTACTAGCTGGAGGAGCAGAGAGACTCCTGCCCTGAAGCAGCAGGACATGAGAGTTACCAGTTAGAAATACCCAGAGAATCTACTAGACCAGCTTAAAAAAAAAAAACAAACAGGAGAAGAGGGGCAAGAGGTCCAGAAATTCAGGCAAGAGGAAAGAATGAAGCCCTGGCACCGTAATAATGTCCCAAACCTGAAGGTTACTGAAAGGTTATCTGTTCCCCTCTATCCCGTATTAAGAAGCTTCCAGATCTAGCAAAAATAGCAAGAAGTATAATGCAATTACATTTAACTCAAATGGTAGCTTACAGAATTAGGTAGCTAAATCACAGTTATGAGAAAAGATAAGACACATTAGGATGTCTTATTATTTTCCTTGAGTGCTATATTAATCTAAGAACTAGAATATGCGATTGTGGTTTTGAGAGTGCTTATACCTTCTCAATATTGCGTTGAAGGAGAGATAATTATTCTCTTCCTTGAGACAGACTCAGCACCGACTAAATAAAATTCTAGGTTAATCTCAAATTAAAATACTTCCTCTAGTTTTTCCAAGGCATGTACTCGCGACTTTCAGGTGAATGCACATACCAGACTCCCTAACATCTATTATACTGCAACAAAATCACCAGTGTATTCCAATGTCCACGGTACCTGTCTTCATCAGTGTCATGAGCAGATGGGGTGATCCCAACCTCAATTACATGACTGCATCTACTATTTTACACAGTCTCCTTCCCCAGACAGTGAATAGGCAGTCATTGTATTTCTTATAGTGCTGACAATCAGCAGGTAGCAGCACTCTAACGTATGTCCATCTATCTCCAGGCCTGAATGCAAGATATTCACTTCCTTTTGGGTCTATCCATAGGGCTGGTTCTATAAGATCATAAAAGGAATGGGCTCCATTATTAATGGATTTCTCAGTCATCTTGTGAGACCAGACAGCATACTCCCACTCTACACAGAATGGAGACCAAATATGGTTAAAGGGTTGGGAAATGCCTGCCTTTTTTTGGCTGCAGATCTCTGCTCTCCTCCCACTTGGCCACTGCATCCACATGGCACATGCAGGTGCTCCACTAGACTCCTGCTGGTCTTGGGTTTGGGGAGTTCAACCATGTAAGAGTAGCAGTGGAGATGACAGTTTCATGGATTTGCCCACTGGTCAACAAAGGAGCAGTGAACACATGACCAGAAGTCACCTCCTGCCAACTCTGCCACTGCCCACCTTGCTTGCTGCACCAGCAGCCTTTGGATGGAGTTACATGCCATCCCCTCTCCAGGAAGCTGTCTGTGATGTGCATCCACTGGGGCAGAGGAAAATACAGAACTGGAAGAGAGAGCAAACTAACATTGTTTTTGTGTTTGATAGCAATGGTTGGACTCAATGATACGGTGGGTCTCTTCCAACCTGGTTATTCTATGATTCTATGATTACCTGGATAGCACATCTCCCATATGTTTTCCTCAACTCTCAGCTCCCACTCAAGTTCACGTGAGGCGCTATCCCACCTTATCTCAGCTCTCTTCTTCCTCTGCTTGTCCCCACCTTCGGCACCACCTCTTCACTGCTTCTTGCACCAGCACCTGACACCAGATGGAGCAAACGCAGACAACTATGCTTGGTCCTCAGTCTGAAGCCTGCTCAGTGCATACAGAGCCTGTCTGATCTACATGCCAGCCCGCGCACAGCCTCTGCTAGGCATCCATAGATGGTAAGTTTTCACACTTACAAAATGACCAAATTTGGATGAAATTTCACAAAAATAACATGAGGCAATTTTTTGATATCAGAGCAACCCTTCTGCTAGCAGATCTCAAGGTTCTGTGAACAATGAGAAACCAAGTTGATTATTGAACCAGTTTCAACACTTAAGAAGGAAAAACAAGGTATTTACATCTCAGCTGTTTCTCTAAAAATGCTTCAAGTGTTTCAATGAAACTTTAAATAAACACTGAGTCAGTCACTCACATGTTTCAGCCCGGATAATTGCATTTTGAGAGACTTACAAACCACAGGAAAAGAGGATTTTATTTGGAAATTTGTGGGCAAGATTAAATCCAAGTGATGATGATGGCACGCTGTTGGAACACTCATACGTGCCTCATCAACACACCCAACCAAAGGCTAATGATTGCAGGAATTCCAAGAACTTACGGAAAAACAGGAGTATTTAAACATGACAGTAAACAAGAGATTCAGTAACATGCTGAAAATGAAATCTGGTGGATCATTTGTCCAGAAATACTTTAATGCAAGCAGCCATCATGACCCAGCTCATGCAATCTTGGACAAAAGAAGAGTTACCAAATATTCTGGAGAATATAACGCTTATACTCATGTAAACTTTATTGCAAGGTATTGTTATACCTCAAATTGTATCAAAAGGGATGGTTCAGTGTACCAAGTCCTTCCAGTATCACAGCAAAGCCCTAATGATCTATGCAGAAAGAAAAAAAAACCCACAACCACTTGACTTGAACAAGGACTCCCATGATTTGTTTTCTTCAGCAGTTTAAAGATGATATCTTCACACCCTAACTCTTAGTGGGGAAAAGAAATTCATCAATTTTTGACAGGTTATTACAAAATCATCTATAAAATGTGCAAACCGACTTGGATAAAGGAAGCACCTTTTGTAACTTGTTCTTCCTTCCCCTTGAAGTTTCTACAGGAGACAAGTGGGCTCCCCTGCAACAGTGACAAACAGACTGCTTTCAGCATCTATCCCCTGGAAGCCTTCACAGGTTTGGCACCACTGTCATCTGTTTCTCCTGAGAAACTAACACAAGCTCTGAAACACTGTTCTCCAAACAGGAACCAGGGGACCACAAAATTTATGGCTTTCCTTTGTGGGTAAAGTGTTTTCACTGCCTGCATCTTATCTGAGCAGCAGTCACAAGGCAGAGACTCCCATCAAACAACTTTTTGTCAAACACTTCCCTTTGTTTGGATGCCAAGAAGGAAAAGGCAGGATGCGGTCAAAAGCCAAGGGCACAGTCAAGGCTTCCGTCACTGCTTCTTATGCCAAAGTGGCAACAACAACCAAGCAAGAAACTCTAGGTGAATACTACATCAGCTGTGGTTGACAGACCTTTTCCCTCTCTACTCCTGAGCAGCAATGGAGAGAAGTGCTGAGAACGTCCTGGAGCACGATGGAGGAGACGACCGCAACCACCAAGTCCTCAAAATTGCACTCAAGAGTTCGAGAAAATATCTGGCTCACCACCTGGTCTGGAAGTAAAGTTGAATCATGTCTTAATCATTCCCAGGAGAATCTTTCATCACAGCCACATTGCAGGACTTTGGTTTAAATATTCTTTATAAATGTCACAACGCAGAAGAACATACGAGGCTAAAACTCCACAAACCAAACCAAACCAATGTTTTATTGAAGAAAAAACCAAACCCATAATGATCTCATGCTTTTCATAAAAGCGTCTCTTTCACAGCCAGGAACCATGAAGTATTTGTTTGCATTTTCAATTTTTATTTGTCTGATACGCACATCATAAAGGGATAATGATTGCCATGGCACATCGAACTCAATCTGAGGGACATTCAGGTTAAAAACTTGTACGGTATGAACTGCTAACCATAATTGAAACAAATCTTGATTTTTCAAAAAGCTTTTGTAATTGCAGATAGTCTGGAAAAGAAGTACTTGAATGGCCAAATCAGTGTTGTTTCCTATCCTGCTGCTTTTCAGTAAAAAAAAAAAACAAAAAACCAGATGAGTACCATTCATCAGGAGAAACAGTCAAAATATGAGATCACTAACCAGCATCCAGACAGAACTTAACCAACTCCCTCGTTTAATCACTGGGGATTCACTGTCTGGATGGAGACAGGGCGGGAGAGCATTTAAAATGATTATACAAATTTAACACTAACACATTAAAACCATTTAAAAACATTTAACCATTTAAACTAGCCTGTAGTATCCAGTGATATTCATCATGAGTTTCCAGTGCAGCAGTGAGAGGACTCTCAATTAACAGTGACCATATAAAGGCCACTGTATGTAGCACTAAGAGCTATTTTGTCACATTAAAAGAAAAAGGCTAGAGCTAGGTTTTCTTTGTCAAATGTAACGTAAAATCATGCTCAATGATAAAGCTCATGAAACAAGCCGTTATTTACCTCCTACTGCTCATTCACAAGGCAGCCTTGAGGCTATCAACCACTCTTGAGGCTAATAAATCCCTGTGCTATACTACTTTGTAAATAAATAAAACAATAAAAGCAAATAGATCTTCTTTCAAAGAAGTTTTCATATCTTCAGGATAACAACACACACACAGTATGGGAATAAAAAACTCATTAGGGATCCTCTGAAAGACCTATGAGCCAGATGGAGCATCTCCATCCAAGGGTAAAGCTCTGACCCTAGGCACGGCCAAATAGGTTGCTAGAACACAGATCAAAGATGTAGGAGGATGGAAGGACTGCACTCATCTCCCCTCACTGGCAGGCAGGCCACACACTACAGGATATGGGGATTATATATATAAGCAGACCAATCACATACAAAAAAAGTGAGGTCTTTGTAAAGGTACCTCTATACTTCTAACGATACAGCCTCTGATGTAAAGATTGCTTTGGAGATGACTTAAAATGATTAGAAGTATCTTGCCTTTCTACATCAGATCATGTAGAATCTAGTAGATAATCTCAATCTTCCTTGGCAAGCAACTTCAGTAGAAAGGAAGGAACTGCCAACAGGGAAAACAATCTTTTAATGAATTTTAAATTAACATTAAGACTACAGCAGCACTGCTAAGATTTTTAAAGAAAACTGTTTCCTCCAGTAGATGTCACTGGGCTTTTTTACTTTATTATCCCAGTGTTTCATCAGCAAGTATTTATCTGAGTTTTTCTCAGCAATGGTAGTCCCAGTCTCAAAGTTTCAGTGAAGAGAATGCTAAATTAGCTCAAAAGGTCAAATCTGCTTTGAGAAGAAAAAACAGTGAATTTTAAAGGTACTGAGGTCTCAGCAGAAAGTTCGTGATATGTACAGCCACCCACTGTACCATAGGCCATGCTTTATTAGTTTTCCCATGCTATAATCCTGAGAACAATGAAATAGAGAGACAGCAAAGAATGGACATGCATGCCCAAAGGATTCTCTTGGCTGGCTGTATTTAACAAATACAGTGTTCAGTATTAACTATTTACTAAACATTTGACTAGCATATCATAGCAAACCCAAAGAAGAGGTAAGACCTATGAAAAACCTTTTCAAACATCAAGCAGAAATGAAACAAGCTTATAAATACAGTTGCCTGCAAGCAAACAATTTCTGGAATGCACTAGGGGAAGTAAAGGAGAATCCCACAACAAAGAAGATTGCAAAAGTCAACCCAGTTTAACAAGTGGAATTACCAGTTTGTAGACTATATGGAAATAATGCAAACCCACCAGCAAGTCTGATACAAAGAACTTTTTTCAGTATTTAACAAAACGCCCAACAAAAAGCTCAATATAAAAGCCAACACAAAGGGTAGTCACTAGGTAATTAAACACTGCTCTTTGGAAATATAAAGGCTTACACAGAGTTAACTACTCATGGAATATAAGAGTTCATGAGGAACTGAAGGTCTCGGACTAAAGCTGAACAATTTCAGATACATCTGATCACAGTTGGAAAATGTGAAGCTATTTGTGTAGCAGACAACTACTTACATGTCATCAAACAGCTGTCTGACAATTTATCATGTACTTCTTGCAGACACACAAAGAGCTGGTAACCTGTAAAAACCTCTAAACGTGATTCTAATGCTTTAACCTTTTGAGTTTGCTATTAAATACAAACTTACATGCACACTCAATCCTAGATGTACATAGAAGTGTTTTTCAGATTTCTCTGCAGATAAAAGAATGACGACAACCCTTCTGTGATGGCTACCACTGTTCTCCAGCACTGTAGAAAAACCCACAAGCCCTCTAATGCTGTAGGGGAGTATGAATAATTTGAGAATTCACCAGCCTAGGAATGAAAGAGTTATTTTCTGGCATTCTTCTGTGCCTGTGCATGGCCCTAGCAAGCACTGTGGCTCGTGGATTCAAGCAGTGAGCTATTTATGGTGGCCAGCAGAGTCCCTCAGCTCTTAAGACAACAAAACACACTCCACAGCAACATTCAATACCTCCAGTTCCCACTGCCTCTTCCCACATGGACAGAGGGATTATTCAGGATGCTGCACTGGGAGGCACAGGATTGCTGGTGCTGTCTACAAGCCAATACCCATCTCTGAGGGCCCATCAGGCAAGACAGCAAATAATTCTATCCAACCCAACGCTCTTCACCTTAGCGCTGGCAGATCCCACAAAACATGGAGTAGCCCAGTCTGAGCTTGTGTATTCAAATAATTAGCTACATATAAGCACCTATTTAATGGACTTCAGATAAACATCATCTTCCATCTGGAAAGGTAATTGTAACATACAAAGCAAACTGCATCTGGTCATTTCCTTTGCTCATATTCATGAATAAATTAGGGGCTAACACAGATATTTCTATAACTCTCTTGCTGCTGTATAGTTAGAAAAAATAAATTCATATTCCAGAAGTTTAAATTTTTTAAATGTAAAGTAAAAATACACATTGGCATTCCTTAAAATCAAAGTGCTCCAAGGACACTTGAGTCAGATGAATATACATTGCCCTGTGGCTAGTCCATGATGACTGGAGAAGTGAAAACTGCTATTTCAAGTACCACAGGCAGGGAGTATTTAGGAGAGATATTCAGCCAACTTTAACTAACTCCTGAGCAACAAGTCAAGAAAGCCCAGTACCTGTAAATGCTTTGACAATTTATAACATAAAAATAAGGACAAAGGTTTGCAAAACTTCTCATTCTTTTTAAAAACATGAAGGAGAATGTACAAGTAGAAGGTGAATGCACCAAATAATGAAATTTCAAAAAACAGCAAGTGAAAAACACTAACCTTAGGGAAAATCATTAAATCAGGTGATAGTGCACTTAACTATAAGATCAGTTCTGATGATTAAATGGGTAGAAGTACAGTGAAAGTAAAATAAAAGACTGACTTTGATGTCCAAATGTAGAAATTGTTTGGAAATTCTGTGAACACAAACTAAATGCCCAGGAATCTCAAAAGACCTCACTCTGAGGCTGTAATTGTAAAACCATCTTCATTAGTCCACTGGCAGTATTTCTATGATTCCCAGCCACATCTGGGCTCACTGCAACATACCAGAAACTGGACTTCGGTGGTATATGAGTTAGGAATACAAAGAAAAATGAACATTACAAGGCAACAGAGCTCAAATTTATTATTATACATATTATAAGGGAAAATACTTAAAGATCAAAATTAATGTTAAAATGTGCAAGCTTCAAAAAGAAGGTGTGAAAGCACAAGATGGACATGGAGCTGTTGGAGCAGGTCCAGAGGAGGGCCATGAAGAAGATCTGAAGGCTTGAGCGCCTCTCCTTCTATGAGGACAGACTGAGAGAAGTGGCCTTATTCAGACTGGAGAAGGAAGGCTTCAGGGAGACCTCATAGTGACCTTCCAGTACTTAAAGTGGAAAGATAAGGACGCACTTTTTAGCAAGGTCTGTCACGACAGGATAAGGAGTAATAGTTTCAAACTAAGGAGGAGCAGATTCAGAATGAGTGTAAGGAAGACATTTTTACAATAACAATGCTGAAACACTGGAACAGGTTGCACAAGTAAGTAGTGGAGGCTCCATCCGTGAAAACATTCAGGGCCAGGTTGGATGTGGCTCTAAGCAACCTGAACGAGTTGAAGATATCCCTGCCATGGCAGGTGGGTTGGACTAGATTACCTGTAAAGGCCCCTTCGCACCCAAAGCATTCCATGACTCTATGAAAGGTTGTAGTTGTGTGCCTTAAAGTTTTGCTAAACTGACTATTCACTAAAACATTAACTCCTAACATTTTTATAAGGTATTATAGAATTTAGGCAAAGTCCACCCCCTCCAGTTCTCCCCTATCCCCTTTCCCCAAGTCACCAAGTTTCAGGCAGATTTTGTTGTTCTCTGGAACCTTTTACTTCCCTCCAGAGTCCACTCTGGGGTAGCTCCTCTCTTTCCCTGAATCTGGGTCTCCGGCTTTTCTCCACTTCAAACACCCAGACCTTTTTCAAGTTGCATACTTCATTGCAACACACACTCACTGCCTCTGCATTTGGCAGAAGTTGACAATTAGGAACACTTCTGGAATTACTTAGATGAGCTGTTGTACACCTCTGAATTTGTCTTCTTATTCTCAAGAGCAAACCACAGACTTCTCAAGAGCCACTGCAACTGCATACAAGTAAATAAATAAAAATCACTTTTTTTTTCCTGACAAATGATTCAGCATTTACAAAAATAAAACCAGCTGTACTGTGTTAGACCAAGGTCCATCCAGCCCAGTATCCCGTTTCCAAAAGCTGCCAGCAGCAGATGCCTAGGGAGTAGTATAAGAACAAGGAAACCATTTAATGATATATATTGAAAATATTTTTCACATTTCCTTGACGGAAAACAGAGATGGAATTTTGACAGAAGAGGGAAAAAAAGCAAAAGTAAACAAAGAGCCCAATACATTACACACCCCTTGCAAAAACATGAAACATTCCTTTCAAAATAAAAAGAGAACTGAGGGGAAGATAAATCTTACAGATTTCCTTTTATTTAAAAAAAAAAAAAAGCCCACAGAAGCAAGAGAAAAATAGAATCTTACTTGCTATTCACAGAAACAGCATAAGCACATATTGATGCATGTCATTGGCACTAGCCAGATAATTTTTAAGAACCCTTGACTGTGTGTTAGTGGCTTTTCTCTTCCAAAAAGGTCCTCAAAGAAACCTACAGGTAGGTTTTTATATTGTGATATCACAGTTGATACCTGCAAAAGTATTTAAATTAATTGATTTATAAATACAGCTGCAAAAAGTACATACCTCAGGCAGAGGAAAAACCTGTTGCACAACAAGGAACAACCCTAGAATCATAGAATCATTAAGGTTGGAAAAGACCTCTAAGATCATCCAGTCCAACCATCAATGCAATATCAACATGCATACTAAACCATGCCCCGAAGCACCACATCTACACATCTTTTGAACACCTCCCAAGACAGTGACTCCACTACTTCCCTGGGCAGACTGTTCCAATGCTTCGCCACTCTTTCAGTCAAGATGTTTTTCCTAATATCCAATTTAAACCTCCCTTGGTGCAACTTGAGGCCAATTCCTCTCATCCTACCACTTGTTACTCAGGAGAAGACATCAACACCCACCTCGCTACCACCTCCTTTCAGATACTAGTAAAGAGCAACCAGGTTTCTGCTCAGCCTCCTCTTCTCCAGGCTAAACAATCCCAGCTCCCTCAGCTGCTCCTTCACAAGACTTGTGCTCCAGACCCTTCACTAGCTTTGTTGCCCTCCTCTGGACATGCTCCAGCAGCTTGATATTCTTGTATTGAGAGGCCCCAAACTGAATACAGTATTTAATGTGCAACAATTAAGTGTCCCACATAATCAGCTGGAGGTTTGCAACCAGCTTAGTTGGACATGGGAACGCTCCTGGGAGAAATCTTCCATAGGAACAGAGGCTGGAGGTGCTACAAAGCCACAGATGCAGAAACCAGCAATTTTGATTACACTGCTTAAGCTTCACACCTCTGGGACAGCAGATCTGGGGTNTCATAATCGCAAGGATATAAAAAGCAAGGACTGTCTAGGAAAGGCAGTAAGCTCCTATGGCAAGGCTTCTTCTCTCAAGGCAAATCTCTACTTGCAATGCTGCATGTACTTCTGGTCACCAACATCCAAATAAGGCCTTGAGTGGGCACAAGCAAGGGCTGCCAACGTGACCCAAGGAAAGGAAAGCCTGTCTTACAAGCACTAAAATAGCATGAGCTGGGTTTTTCTTTTGGCTAAGTATAACACGCCTCTTTACAGGGTATGCCTGTTCCCAGGGAATGCCCTGCAAGAAGTTGGGGTGGTAGGGTAGGGGATGAATGGTGGCAAGGTGGAACGTCATTGCTTCAGCTGCAGAATAACAGCGGCATTCAGCTGAATGGAGGTAAACTGGCAGTGAATAAATCCATGTTCAAAATTAGAAGAATGCACATGAGAAGTGAAGGATTAGGCAAGACTTCTGACGGAAGCAGGAAAAAAACCCCTACCAAAAAATCCACCCACATGTAGTATGGAGATAGTAAATAACTTCAAGAAGAACATAGTGTGGCTGTCCATAAAAAAAAAAAAAAAGCACAGAAATTTCTGACTTTCACAACTCCCTCAAAGCTATCTTTCTAACCTGTTATTAATAAAATAGGTATCTGGTAATGTTCAGGAATGGTATCAGGAATTCGAGGAGTCCTTGCTCCATAGAACACTAATAAGGCAGGCTCAGGTCTCTCTGGCCTTAGCAGAGCACTGAGAGTAAAATGCTGCAGCAGGATGCTGCAGGGAAATCCTTTGCTGAGAAGCAGGTGACGTGAGGCATAGACACATAGGTACTATGTCCAACAGATTTAAATTAATGATTTATTTTTCTCCTGAGCATCAGATTCCAATGACCAAACTGCCAGAGGTACACAAAAGTCCCTCCGACATCTTGGGTATGAATCTGTTCTCTGAGTTGCAGAGGCAAATCTATGGTATTCTTAATTCCTCTTAATTCCACTATTTCACCTTAATATACCAAGTTTGGGGATGTGAGGAACCCACAGCCAAACAGCCACTGCACTGCAGGAGTGACTATACGTCTAATGCATTCTCGATCCAACTCTAGAGCACAGCACATGCATATATGTATATAAAATATATACAATATAAATATCCCACATATATATATATGTATGTGTACACATACATATGTGATCTATGTATTCATCGACTACCAAGTGAATAAGTTGAATTATAGATGCAATGTCTCCCTAATGCTTTAAAATGCTTTTTTTTTCT
>WAAB01013900.1:0-11221 GCA_013389865.1 Piaya cayana
CTGGTGATTCTATGATCTTCAGTCTCTTCTGCATTTATCTCGCTTTAATACCAGTTCCACTGACAACACGGAGAGAAAAGGAATTCCTGAGCTAACAAGTTCAGCTTGCTTGGTACGAGAAAAGAAGAAGCATTATCTGATTTGCTTTTTTTCTTCCTTCCCTCACTCCAAATTTCAGTATCTTCAACATTAACATAACTTGCATGGTACTCCTCTGAGAAAGAAAATGGAGTGGATGAGAAAGAACGGGAATTTTAATTACTACTTTTCTTGGCCTTTCCAGCTAATAACCAATACGATCACTCCTTTGATGCCAGAATATTAAAGCTGTTATCTAAAAGCAATAGAATCTTGTTGTCATAAGCTTAGCTCTGTGGACAGTTGTTGGCACAAAGGAAAAAAAGGGTCCATCTATTGCTAAACAGAGGCAATCGTGTTTTGAATCCACCTTACCCAGGGGTGAAAGTGCAAGGCTCTGCAAAATCACAGACCGTGCTGCCATGCAGCTGAAAAGCCTCGTCAGTTGGGAAAGTTCTGTTGGTTTGCAAAGGTCACATTTACAGTTCAGTTACACAGAAAATTATAGACAATCATATCTGTACCAGATACATATTATTTTTTTCTTTTTTGGTGGGGGGGAAGCTGCTCTTTTTGTGCTCTCAGCATCTTTAATAAACACCTCCCAATTCTGTTTGAGAGGATGTGGTTTCCATCAGAAACCTTTAGAAGCTAATCAACAAGTGCAGAAAAACACACCTACGCAGCCACAGGTGTTCTCAGATCCTCTTGCCAAGGGTGAGTCAGTAGCCCAAAGGTATTAATCTTCTTTCTTTTCTATTACCTTCTGAACCAAGTTTAACTAGATATTTGAGCTGTTTGGTTTGCCCTTTTCTTAAACCAAGACAGCACACGATTCTGAATATTTGTATGGATGCAAAAGACCAGAGTTTCTCTTGGATCAGAGGATCTTTACTTCTCACCTTCCAGCTATTACATGACTTAAATTAGTACTCAGGTAAAAAATTCAACACTCCACAGCTTTGTAATAGGTTGATATTCTGTGTAGCCCCACACTGATTTTGTTCCAAACAGAATATACATATATATACACAATATATATATACACACACATATATGTGTATGAGATCTCCTAAAGATTATCTAGATGTCTTCTAGACTTCTTATATTCAGCTAAATTTTTCTAATATTAATAGTCAAGTCCTGAAGACTACAGATGGTAAGTCTGAGGTTGGTTAGAGTGGGTGATATAAAGGTGGGATGCACCTTCTGTTTTCACAGAATCATAGAACAACCAGGTTGGAAGAGACCCACCGGATCATCGAGTCCAACCATAACTGTTTGAACTGTTCTATGCTCTCCTAAGAGCTCAAATGCTTAATAAACCAGCTGTAGCCCAAATATTTAGTCAAAAACATATCTTCTTGGCATTAGTCAAGCAGAACAACAGAAATTGGTCCAGGACCCACACTGGGTAAAGTAAAGATTAAATGGTATTAAGTGGTATCCTAGATATTCACACAGTGCTGATTTGACAAGGATCACAGTAGCATAAGTCGGTTTTCTCTGGGGATAAATATGGGAAAAACAGAAAGGGAATATCCTGAGTCACCCATGGATGTAGTGGGGGTGGATGGGAGTGTCTGGAGAAACATCAGGAGACAAATCTAGAGGTCAGTGCCTAAGGTGCAGTTCTAAGCACCAAAACTCCTCTCTATTCCTTGTGTTATTCCACTACAAGTAGTTTCTATAGGACGTGAAGAAGAATGGAAGAGAGAAGTGAACACAACTGGATAAAACCCTGTTCTGCTCAATCTGAGGCAGTTACCGCAGGGATGCCAACAGGACCAAGATTTCTAACCTGATGCATCAGAAAGAACTTGTAGATATCTTGGAGAGTGGGATATGTGTGCCCAGGTGTCCAAGAAGGCCAATGNATATTTCCCAGAAAGGGTGATTGGGCAGTGTCAGAGGCTGCCCAGGGAGGGGGTTGATTCACCTTCCTTGGAGGGGTTTAAGGGACGGGTGGACGAGGTGCTGAGGGACATGGGTTAGTGATTGATGGGAATGGTTGGACCCGATGATCCGATGGGTCTCTTCCAACCTGGTGGTTCTATGATTCTATGTGGACCAGAGGAAGTCTTTGATTCACAATTTATTGAAGGCTGAGTGAGAGTTCATAGAAAGGGAGAAATTGTTCTCTTGTTCTCATATTCCATGCTAAGCATTGACTTTTCCAAGATCCTAAGTTGAGCTTGGTCAGCGTGATCAAGTACAGATGTGCTCATGTTGTATTTAGTGATGCTCTAAACCAGCAGGAACTGTTCATATTAACACTAGATGATGTCACCTTGGAAAAAGCTGTTGTGTGCCAGCAAGCTGAGTTTCTGTTATCTGCTTTTGTCTCTTTTTTTTAAACTCACGATTGCACGTGTTGCGTTTCTTCCCAATCTATACAATATTTATGCTTTTCAGGGGGAAAATAATAGCACTGAGGGACATGATTTGGTGATTGATGGGAATGGTTGGACTTGATGATCCGGTGAGTCTCGTCCAGCCTGGTGATTCTATGATTCTGTGATTCTATGAAATGACATTCTTTGCCATCTCAGCTGTGACTCTGGTGTTACCTACAAAAAGAGAACGCAAGGAAAACAAGTGAATTAGAGCTAGATATCATCATGGCTACTCAAGAAGAAACACTTTCATCTCTATAACATGCACCAAACCATCACATCCTTTATCGCAGCCTCAGCGCAAATGCTTTGCTCTCCAATTCCCATTCATTTGTTGCTAAAAGAGGAATACATCGCGTTGCTTAGTTCGGGGTAGATGAGAGTGAACTTTGATTTTCTTTAATAATTTTTTAGCAGCTCTGTAGCTAAAATAACTACAAACCTTTCATACACTAAAAAAAAAAACCATGTACAGGGCTGCAAAAATCTGTCAGTGCATTCACAGGAGGAACAAACAGCATCTAATGTAAGTATAATGGAATTTGGAGTGACATCCAGGCTGTGAGCAGCCTTATGTTGTCATGCCTGGTGTGCAGAATATCAAAAACTCTTTTAAGAACTCAGGCTTGCTTTTCATCATGATGTTTCTCTCTATTTTCTCCTGTAAGCAGCGCACGAGCCACCAGCTTTGAAAAGGGCTGCAAATGTGTCTCTGCCTCTATTCTGGACTTGGATTGGTCCACTCAGTCTTACCAGTCCATGTTGCTCATAAGCACAGTAGGTGACAGTCGTTATCCCAAAGAACTTATAATATTAGAAGACAAAAGCAAAGGGGGAAAGTGATTTTCTGTGTAGATCAGGGCACTCTCTGAGGTCCCAAGCCTCTAATACAGCCTTTAAGCCTATTAAGATTATTTTGCAGGGCACTCAGCTACTACTTAGATCAAACCATAACATCTTACTTCAAAAATAATAAATTTCCTATCATGAAGTTGAAGTCATGGAAAGCTGACACTATGTACAAAAGGCCCCCCCTCTGCCTCAGATACAGATGCAGTTGATGAGTGAATCTGTTTTACAGCACTGAGTAATCCTGGAAGAAAAAACCTGCCTGTTCAAGGGTTTGCTGCAAGATCAAAACACAGATTGGATGAAATTAAACAGAAATTTCTGTGAAACTAAGAGAATTTAAGGATTTTAATATACATCCAGGCAAAATCACGGCTATCGTGGCTGAATTTCTTTCTGTATCACACAATTTGTTTGAAATGATTGTTCAAGTAGATGAAATGCGCTTCTGAAAGCAGTGATGCTGTGTTTTTTGGATAATATTTTCTGAAAATGTCTTCTATCTTGCTTCTAGTCTAATGGTTCTTCTGAGATCCTGGACATCAGAAATGGCCAGATTTGGAGGCAGAGGTTAATTTCATTCTTCCAACTTTTCAGTTCCCTCAGTCTATCTTAATGCATTCGGAAATTTTAACTTTAGGACATTGTCAAATGAAGTGACATGCTATATTATTCAGTTATGAGGATCTCACATGAACAGCCCACAGTTATCTAAATAAAGCCTATTAAACCACGAGAGAGAAATTAATCTGTCTGCAAAAGTGTAGGAAATGAACCCACTGCCAGGTCAGAAATCTTTTAAAGGGCCAGGTGAGATGATACTAGAATTTTTCACTTGTTTTTTGTAGATTACTTTATCCCAAATGAGCAAAGCAAAGGTGGGAAAATATAACTTCGGCTGTGTCTACGATCACCACCTAGAATTAGGAATTTGGCTGCCAGAGTTCAGCCACCAATTAGGGAAGATAAATAGAACCATCGGCACAATAACAAGTACATAGGGACAAAGATGAAATAAAAGAGAGGAAGTTGGCTGCATTCTGTAGTGGAGGCTATAAAAGGCTACAGTATGAACTGAAAAGGAGTTGGATCTGCCAACCTTGCTGTTTTTCACTGAGCTTCATCTTTTTGCTGTTCTGTTTCTCATCTAGACATTAGCTGCTGCACCAATACATCACATGCACACGGCGAAGTCAATCCTGAATTAGATGAGCCATGGAAAACCACGGAACCTGCCAAGGCAGAAGAGATTTAGCCAAATATTTCTAAGTAAAGCCTGAGTGTGCTCAAACTGCCAAAGAACAGCATTTGCAAAGACAGTGGGGAGTGAGACGGACCCACTCTGCACTGATCTAATCAACCGATCTTAAACTTTTGCTTGTCTGACACTCATAACACCATGGAAGGAAGGTTGTATGGGAATGAGCTGTGTTGAAAAATCAAGTTCTTTGAAGATTATGCAAACTGAAAATAAGGAAATAATTTTTCACAGAAAGGGTCATGGGGCATTGGAACAGGCTGCCCAGGGAGGGGCTTGATTCACCTTCCCTGGAGGGGTTTAAGGGACGGATGGATGAGGTGCTGAGGGACATGGGTTAGCGTTTGATAGGAATGGTTGGACTTGATGATCCAGTGGGTCTCTTCCAACCTGGTGATTCTATGATTCTATGATAAAGTGAAAGATAGAAGGCCTTTGAGGCTGGTTTTCCATTTCAGATGATTACAGAATAAGCATCAGCATTATATTAGGTCTAAGTAAAGATGCTCTTCTAAACAAAACAAAAAAAAAAAAGTAATTATTCTTTCTCATCCAGCCCCATGCAAGTGCTTCACCCGCTTTTACTGCCAGCATAAGGTAAATGTGATATGACATGTAACTTTTTTTTTGATCCACCACAAAGAAGTTTTCGAGCGTCTACGGAGCTCAGCTAGTAAGCACAATTTATAAAACAATGAATGACTAACCCCTGTAACCATTTTAATGACCCTAAAATAAAGTGCTTAGAGCAACATCTGTCTCAGCAGCTGGGTTCTCCGCATGAGTGGGCAGAGCGACACATTGGGACAAATTCTGTTCTCCCTTTTGACAGAAACAATTGCAGCAGATCATTTTTATCGTAATCAATTTAGGTACAGTTTCTTGGAAACCATCTGTGTAGCGTTCATAGATTGTGCTTAAGAATTTAAATGTGTGTATTTTTGGTTGCTTGATGTAGCATCTGCTAATGACCACATAAGTTCCACTTTTTATGCATAAAGCTGTTTCCTTGTAAAGGGATTAGTAGAATGACTACTTGATTTTATCCTTTTAACTACCCAATAAGCTGTCGCAGCTTGAATGACATCCGCCACAGAGTGTAAGTTACAGAATTAATTGCATTTTTGAGCTGGAGTTGAAGCCATAAGGATAACAAAGCATTAGCAAAACATTTTATTACATTTCTCTCTCAAGTCAGTAATTTAAAATTAATACAGGTTTTGCGTGAGCTTTTTAAACTAAAGAAGAAGAAATGCCTTTTTAGATAACAGATAATTTTTCAGCTCTTTGCTGGTTTTCATGTCGTCCTTTATAAGCTCTTTCAATTAAGTAACATTCTAAACAAGCGGAACAGCAAAAGAGCAAACCCATATTTTATTTCCAAGGGTTATACAAGAATTATCTGAAAAGACAATGATTTTGAAAGCACTGGGAATATACTGAATCAGAGAATCGTAGAATCATAGATTCATAGATTCACCAGGTTGGAAGAGACCCACTGGATCATCAAGTCCAACCATTCCTATCAAACACTAACCCATGGTCCTCAGCACCTCGTCCACCCCTATATTGGGAAGGGCAGTCTTCTTGGAATATGAAACATCAAACTTCTGTTAAATGGTAATAATGATACTCAGGACTGATTGTTTCTCTAGTCTCACACATTCACTGCCTTATTAATCCATTATTACTAACCTTAATCCATGATTATTAATGTTTTCCTTTAAATGTAGCACTTAAAATCTATAGAGCAGCCCCCCTCAGTGCTAACGGGTGTGCAGGTGGGTCCTGTAACTGGGCATTGGAGACTTGGATTCACAGAATGCTTGCTTAGAGAAGAAAAAGCAATGAAAAACACAGAGGAATTAAACAAAATGCTTTCGAAGATAGATCTTCACAATTTTCTCCCAAGGGACAGGCGACAGGACGAGAGGGAATGGCCTCTAGCTCCACCAGGGGAGGGTCAGGATGGACATTAGCAAAAAAATTTTCATGGAAAGGGTGATTGGTCCCTGTCAGAGGCTGCCCAGGGAGGGGGTTGACTCACCTTCCCTGGAGGGGTTTAAGGGACAGGTGGACGAGGTGCTGAGGGACATGGGTTAGTGATTGACGGGAATGGTTGGACTCCATGATCCGGTGGGTCTCTTCCAACCTGGTGATTCTGTGATTCTATGATTCTAATTTGCTTGCTTCAAAGGTGGTTGCTAGAGGAGCTTTGGGATGTTCTCACCCAAACTGGAAATACAGGGACACTTTTCAAAATGATGACTGGGCAAAACCATTCCTAAGATTTCTACAAAAATGTCCAACAGGCAGGCAGCCAGGAGAGTGCATCATTGGATCATTTACGTTTGAAAATACCTTTAAGATCAAGTTCCTACCCTTAACCTAACTCTGCCAAGCCCACCGCTAAACCACATTATGAACAAGAAGGAAAAGGATACAAGGAATTGTTCAACTCCCTAAAGAAAGCAAGGGAGGCATGATAACAAATCATTAGCATCAGACGGCTTTAAGGCTGTGTCAGAGATACAGGAGTGATTCCATGTATTTATTAATTATCCAGAAATGGGGTTAAGTAGCAAGACAGTTAAATTCCAGATAATATGAATCTATTCAGGCTCACTAAGGCCAGCAGTTTAGCAGAATTTAATGGTGAACTGGTGCTAACGGACAGGGTTTAGTGTTTGATAGGAATGGTTGGACTCGATGATCCGGTGGGTCTCNCATGAATCTATTCAGGTTCTATTCAAGTCCAGAGGGACAGTGAAGAATTTCATAAACCATAAGCCATGCTAAAATAATATAGTGACAGATTAGAGGACTTGATTAAGTTTGAGGGCAGACAACTGAAAAGGTATAAATGGAGGAAAAACAAACAATGCAAACAAATTTTCACATCACTGATGACAGATACCACTGAGGCCAGCAGTTTAGCAAAATTTAATGGGGAACTGGTGCTAAGGGGCATGGTTTATTGATTGTTGGGAATGGTTGGACTCGATGATCCGGTGGGTCTCTTCCAACCTGGTTATTCTATGATTCTATATATGTGAGTACTGAGAATACGTCTATTTATAATAGTGAATGCTAAAAAACTGAGTATGGGAAGTAATGTGAACATCTTGTTCAGGGTTTTAAGCCAACTTCCAACTATTAGGAATGAAGATTAGAGAATTTCATAAGCTGGTGGATGACTTCTTGCTGACCTTTGTGCCGTCCTCTGGATGCAGGGTCATGGGGAGCAGGCACAGAGCAAACACCATCAGGTGTGACCCAGCCTGGAAAGACACGATCCTCTGACTCAGTTCTCTGTGCTGAAAACCTTCTTGGGATTTGGAGGTATTCAATCTGTGTAAGGGTTCCTAGACAAATTGGATTTACAATAAGACTATAACACTTTTCAGGTTCATGTGAACTCATGGACCGAGGTCTCTCTTGCAGGAGGAGGCTTAGAGGGGTGAGTCCCAGCTGAAGCATGAGCCTCATACGATTTTTGTGTGATCAGGACACAGGCCAAACACGCAAACAGAGCCCAGAACGACCTCAGAAAGGTTCTGCAGATTAATCCGCTTCCACAACCCAAGAGGCCATTTCAGAAGAAACATTTTGCTAATTAGAAGTGCCTGTGGTGGCAGAAGGGCCATGTAATCTGGAATCCTAATTAGCCTGCGTTCTACAGTTGTATTGTTTCGGTGATTGTTCATTACTACATTCTTCTAAAGGTTTTTATTATAATTTTTTTTTGTTTAAAATTCTCTTTATGTATTTTCAGGATGAAGAGAAAATGCAGATATAATATTAACCATTTGCAGCAGAGGAATTTGATTTAAGGAATTAAGTTCATAGAAACCATCTAGTCTGCCACACTCACCTGTCTGTAAGGGAGCTTATCCTTACCTTATATTAAAAGAAAGGTAAAGTGTCTCATCTTTGCTCTTCTGTAATATTTTTGCACTGAAACACCTGCTGAAACAACCACGGAAGCTAATGGGCTTTAAAATCATTCCATATCTTACCTTGCTGCGATATTCTCGTGTGCCAATGCCCTAGCTCTGTCCAGAAAGGAGTGAAAAAGCTTTTTGTAACCGCGATCTGCATCGCGGAAATCAATTCAATCTCCTATCAGATTTCTGGGGGTAGCACAGGATATGAATTTGATATGTTCCTTATCGGAGCTGCTTTTGTTCATCTCGGCTGCATAATTAGTGCCCTTTGTGTGAGGAACACAAGGCTATCCTGTAAAATATTCCCCTGTTAAAAGATATAAAATGGTAACCAGCTGCAGGAACGTCTCAGAAGCATCTTCAGTGGGTAAATGGCGAGGCCAAATGCTGCTCTCATTTTAAACGTTGCCTCCCATACGTGCCGAGCGCCTGCAAACACACGGAGGTGCAGAATCTCTTACCATCTCCTTCCCTTGTATTTTTCCGCTGTGATTTAGAGGGAGAATTTTTTTTTTTTCTTTTTCTCGCAAACGATGCCATTCAGCCTCACAGCCCTGAAAGATTTAATCACAGCCTGTTATCATTAGCTGGTGTTTTCCAGCATATTCAGAATACCGGAGGGTGGATGCGAGTACTGTACGGCAGCGCGTCTTTCTTCCATTCCCTGCAAGCGTATCAATCTCGTGCTCAACAAACAAGGAGCTGAGCCAAAAGAAACCCTGTGAAAAGGAGGGTTCACAGCAGTGGTAGGTAAAGGACACCCTGTGAATTTAAACAAAGCGGTAGTGTACTCGAGGGGGTAAATGATTTGTTTTAATAATAATAGCTCTATGCGCAGATTAGAAACCTAATTTGGCATGAATCAACAATAATGCTAAAACCATTCCCATGATCTCTCGTTTGCTTTTCCATATGAACGGTGCCTTGGAAACAGTGAATAACGACCTGTGGTTTATACTTTATTACGTATTTTAGTAGCGCATTTATCCGAACAATGGTAACTCTGGTTAGATCATCTGCACAAGCTCTGGGTGGATTTTATAAATCCTCTGCTTTCTTCGTGTTTGTAGGACATGACTTTACAGTCCACGGAGTTTTCTTTAGTTTCTGTGCTGAAAGAATTGTGCTCATTCTGTGCCCATTCTGTGAGGAACGAGCTCTCACAAGAGAGCTCCCTTGTCTTTCCCAGTGATTTTCTCCAGGAGAGGATTAATAAACACTTCAAGATCTGAGCTCCTCCTTCCTTTCCCTTTCCCTTCAATCACGGTACCTACATTTTTTGGTCACAGGTAGAGATCTATGTTCCCTGCTCTCCTCCGCGTTTGCTACCTTGCTTCACCTCATCTCCCTTCCTACAGCCCTGCCTGACCCCAGTTTCCGAACTGCAACTTGGCTACTCCTGCCCTCCCCTGCTTTCTGACATTGTCCTTCTCTCCCCCTACCCAGTACATCTTTCCCTTCACAATACCAGCCTCCTTCAGCTTCTCCTTGCTTAATAAATTTCAATGCATACGAAAATAAATTTTAAAAACTGTCAAGTGAACACACACCCCTGCTTCTCCAACTGTTATTCTCACTCTCTTCTTTCCTTTTTAGATTTGCAGAATACATTCTTAATGTTAATTATGAAGATTTGTTCTCGATATACTTTCTCATCTCCATCTCCCTTTCTCCTCTTCCCATCCCCTTGCTTCCTGCATTCTGTAGGATCTGCTCTTAATAAAGTTTCTAATGCTTTTGAGTTTTTAGCCAAAACTCCACTGGAGATTTTTTGTCCTCATTCTTCTTCAGCCCTTACCTTTCTCTGACCTGATAATTCTCTCTCTTGATTTTTTACCATCAATTGGCTTCTATGGCTCCATTTCTTACATTCCTCCTCTTAAACTTGTTATTCTTCCTATGCTATTTTTTTTTCTCTAGGGGGTCCCAGTACAGCCACCTTCATCCTCCTTTGCTCTAACAAATCATTATGGGTCCCCTTTTCCCTTCATTCACCTCGCCACTAGCTAATTCAAGTACACATTCAATACTTCTCCACTTCGGACCCCTCTCCTTCTGCTCACACTGAAACCTCACCCTGAGTGGCTCCTGGACTATATCTACTCACCTGTTCTGTTCAATATGGATGAAACAAAGCTCTTCATCTTTATGTTTCAAACTTCCACAAGCTCTCTCCCTGGTTTATTTTTTCATTCATGGTCTCCACCATCACTTAACAAATAAAGTAAAATAAATNCCTTCTCCACTTCGGACCCGTCTCCTTCTGCTCACACTAAAACCTCATCCTGATCAGCTCCTGGATGATATTTACTCATATATTCCGTTCAATATGGATGAAACAAAGTTCTTCATCTTTCTGTTTCAAACTTCCAAAATCCCTCTCCCCATTTTTTTTTTCATTCATGGTCTCCACTATCCCTTAACAAATAAAGTAAAATAAATCCTTTACAGAATTCCTCCCAGAAAGTGGGTTTAATGCATGTGAGAGGAGGGAGCTGGGCTCTTCTGCCAAGGGACAGGGGACAGGATGAGAGGGAATGGCCTCAAGCTCCACCAGGGCAGGGTCAGGCTGGACATTAGGAAAAAATTCTTCATAGAAAGGGTGATTGGGCAGTGTCAGAGGTTGCCCAGGGAGGGGGTTGATTCACCTTCCCTGGAGGGGTCTAAGGGATGGGTGGACGAGGTGCTGAGGG
>WAAB01013900.1:12586-27199 GCA_013389865.1 Piaya cayana
AAGACATTGAACAAGGGCTGACCCAGCACTGAGCCCTGGGGATCCCCACTTGTCACTGGCCTCCAGCTGGATTTAACTCCATTTCCCACCACTCTCTGGGCCCTCCAGCCAACCAGTTTTCCCCCCAGGAGAGTGTGCACCTGTCCAGCCCAGAGGTGACAGCTTCCATAGCAAAATGCTCAGAAGGAGCACAGTTCAGTACTCACAAGAGAGAATACTTGAAGTGGAAAGAGATGAGGAAGACTGAGAAGGAGCGCCTGGGTTATATACATTCATCAGTTAAAAGGTGAAGAAAGTATTTCAGCAATAATTTCCTCATTTAAGGGAAGGCAGTGGATAGTATTGGAGCGATTTCATTTGGTATTTGATTTACCAATTATCTTTTTCAGCCAGCAACATAGTCTGAGCTCCAGCGTGATGCCTGCGTGTCTGCGGAGAGATATAAAAGGGATTGATTGCTGCAGAACTTGTTGCCTTCCCCACAGAGATCTGCTGAAGGGGAGAATTCAGGGACAGCTGGGAGCGATTTATGATTCTTATAATTTCGCTGCCAAACTGAAGGTAAAATTGGGATGATTCCCCTTCCTCTGATAAAAACTCTAACTTAGTCTAGATAGTTCTGAATAATCTCTGCCAGAAATGAGTCACCTGTCAGGGACACAAAAAGATGGCGAAGAACCTTCTAGGAGCTTCAGAATAGATTGTTTCACATTGCAGGTAGGTATCTCCAGTGTATTTTAGATAGGGGTGTATCTGGATGCCTTCATCTACTTTTTTTTTTTTCTCATCCCCAGTTCAAGCTTTACAACCAGAGAGACCGAATCATCCCATAAATATTTATCAAAAAATAGCGAGGGTGTATCAAAAGTAGTCTTTGGTCCAAGTATGGACTTAAGGCCTAGGCACCCTGACAACTTGTTTTCATCTTTTCTCCTATTTTTAAGAGAAGGTGGGTTTGTTCAGCTGAGAAGAGGGACACACAATTCAGGATATTTCCTCTTTTTCCCCCTCTGAGTAAAGCTACTTCTTCCTTGGATACAATATCAAAACCTGAATAAATGTAGGGCGGTTTTGTTGAAAGTTCAGATATTAAAACATCAGTAGCCAATCACAGTTTGGCCATAGAATCATAGAATCATGGAATCACCAGGTTGGAAGAGACCCACTGGATCATCGAGTCCAACCATTCCCATCAATTTCTAACCCATGTCCCTCAGCATCTCATTTACCTGCACCTTAAACCCCTCCAGGGAAGGTGACTCAACCCACTCCCTGGGCAGCCTCTGACACTGCCCAATCACCCTTTCTGGGAAGAATTTTTTCCTGATCCCAATCCTGACCCTCTCCTGGTGGAGCTTGAGGCCATTCCCTCTTGTCCTGTCCCCTGTCCCTTGGGAGAAGAGCCCAGCTCCCTCCTCTCCACAACCTCTTCTCAGGGAGTTGGTGAGAGCAATGAGGCCTCCCCTCAGCCTCCTCTTCTCCAGGGTGAAACACTGATTTGCTGAAGAACATTGTGGGTATTATTTGTCTCTGATGCGTTACGTTGCTCTGGTTTGCTTTGCACTGCTTCAAGAGACCTCCCTCAGTTTCAATATAACTCTCACCACGATGGAGTCAGTTCCCCGCCTTCTAATAAAACATTTTTGTGCAGGACTCCTGGCCCTGCTGCCTTGGCTAGATGGCGGCTCACCAAACGGTGCCGGCAGCTGAAAGGCATCTCCCTCTTCTTGACACGCTCAACATATGGAGCGAAGCTGCCGATGTCACCTGTGGGAGGGAGCGTGGGCACTTTCCTTCACCTTCCTGAAAACATCTCCTTTCCCTGGCAGCAGCAGCACCAGCCAAATGCCTGTGTCAGGCTGCAGCTGTGAGGGGGGGAATGTCACGTGCTCAGTCGGAGGCCCCCAAACTCTCCATCTGGCCCTCATTGCTAGGATTAGACCACCCCGACTTACATAATTAAGATATAAGTAAACAAACATGGAAGCAGAGTAAACGCGGCAATAAATTATTGACTAAATGGCATTATAATTCACTTCTAAATTCATTATTTTTATAATACGCAGCTATATTTACTTACGGGTCCTCGTGTATGGAAGATTGTAAATGAGCTATTGCAGAGGATGAAATTTCATTTTTTCAGGATTAAGAAAAGAAGTAGACCCCAAACGCTAGCACCGAGCTTAGAAGCAATTACATAGAGCCACATAAATATTCTATGCCAAAGGTCTTACTTCTGTTTTATCGTATCTTATAATTACTAATTGCTTATGACTTTAAATATGCGTAGCTCCTCTGCTTCTTATTTTTCACTGTTTCTCTTTCCTCTCTTTATTTGAGTTTTAACCTGATCGTACCCCTCTCTGCTGCTCGAATCAATTTGCTCGTGGAGGGAAGTCCACAATTATCCAATGAAATAAATACAAAAATAAGCAACGACCTGGAAAATGGTGAGCTAGCAGCTCTTACCTTACCTCTCATTATTTGGCTCGTGTTGCTGTAAGCGAAATAAAAATAACTCCTTTCTCATGCACCCTTAAGTGCACGGCACAGCTTTCTCACTGAACCCTCCTTTCTTAGCAGGAGGCTTCGTGGATGTGGTTCGGAGAACGCGGCGCAGAACACAAATAATCCCCCGTAACAGCTGGGAGCAACCCTCCATCAGAGCTGCCCAAATACTTTTGTGTTTCCCACAACTCAGTCGGTGAAGAGAACAGTTCCAGACTGCTGACACCCAGCAAAACTGCACCGTGTGCGCATTATGAAATGAGTCTGAAAATGCGGAGCTGACGCTTGGCATTGCGCACACCTGCATATTTGGGGAACAGAAAGCCTTCCTGTCCTCCAGCGTGTGCCCACATCCTGTGCAGGTGCCTGGAGAGGGATGCGTGTGCAACCAATCTTCCCCAGGAAGACTGGAAAATTAGTTCTGACGGAGAAGTTTGTGGTTGATGCTGCTCGTCTTCAGCTGATAAAGCCTTCTCTTCTGCTCTGAGGATGATTCAGGGATCCAGTGAATCTCCCATTGCTTTCATAGAATCATAGAATCACCAGGTTGGAAGAGACCCACCTGATCATCAAGTCCAACCATTCCCATCAATCTCTAACCCATGTCCCTCAGCACCTCGTCCACCCATCCCTTAAACCCCTCCAGGGAAGGTGACTCAATCCCCTCCCTGGGCAGCTTTTTCCAATGCCCAATGACCCTTTCCATGAAAAACTTCCCCCTAATCTCTAGCCTAAATCTCCCCTGGTGGAGCTTGAGGCCATTCCCTCTCGTCCTGTCCCCTGTCCCTTGGGAGAAGAACCCAGCTCCCTCCTCTCCACAACCTCCTTTCACCCTCCAACACATAGAGAGTACCTAGCTGCACTTGCTTCTTAGGTCAATGTCAAAATGTAAAATAAAAAGGTTGAAAGTCAATTACTTGATAACGTCTGAAAATACTCCCCTTTCACCGCTCAAGCTTGTGAAGTCTGTCAGTCAGGTTATAGGAAACTGCTGGACTTAGGCTGATGAGTTTGAGAGCCGCCAGTCACTGAAGCCTGACAAAAATCCCTATTTCTTCCTGAAGAAGGGAACAGCTTCGTGGGGGTTGCGTCAAGAAGACTTGATGCAAGAAGATGCGTCAAGAAGGCTTGATTGTAGATTGTCAAGATGACTTGATGCAACCTTATTTCTCAAACCAGGATCATCCGCAGTGTTCCCTGCTGCTACAAAAAACCACAAAGGGAATGACTCAGCTCAACCATCAGTCATTGTGCTGCTGTCGTTAGACTCACTCCTCATCTCCAGGTCAGCACTGGAGTTTTCAGGAGATGTAGTTTTCCCCGGGGAGATGATGCAGCCCTTATGCTGCGGTGTTCAAAATGCCAGACAGCTTTTCCTCCACAGTAAGCAGGGTTTCTTTTAAATAATATGATATTTTGTTGTCTTTCTGCAGTAATGACTAAGTAGCTGGTCAGTTCTTTATCGCTTTATCTGGGTTGTGAAGTTAGAGCCATGTAGCTGGTCTTCCCGTTCTCCTGGAGCTTGTGACAGGCTCAGGAATAACTCAGCAAGTTCAGCTCCCTGAAAACAGACTGGAGACACAACATCCCACAAGGAGTAGGAGGAATATGTGCTTGGGTAAAGACTCGGATAAATACTCTTGGTTCACCAGGGCCTTGGAGACAGGTGAGGACAAGGTAATCCTTCACATTGTGAGGTCCCTATCACCTCAGCCCAGACCTCCTCTTGTTTTTCAAACCCCACAGAAGAGCCCGTGAAACTATTAATTTTAATTTCCAATCCCAGCAGGCCTTAAATATTTCAACTAAGCCACTAAAATGGGAGCATTTGCACTATTTCTGTAAGTGCTCGGAGAAAACTCCATTGTCAAGGGTATGGCATAAAATCAAATATGATTCTCATCTGGTTTTGTCTTTCGATTGTAGATTATACGACTTCTACCTGACTCATCGTGGGGGCCATAACGAGGAGGCAACACTCTCTGACATTCTCCTTTCCATGCTCTCCACTTAAAGCATCGTTTAGATTAACGCATCAGGACTCAGTGCACGCTGCATAATCTTTTTTTTTTTCCTCTTGTTTTTCAGCAAGTGTTGAGGGGATGGCACAGGGAATGGAGCGAAGCTCATCATTAACAGAGCTAGAAAAATGCCCCATCTGAAACCCAGGTGGGTTTGGCAGATGGATATAAAGTAGTAAATGGGATATATCGGTAGGGTATGCAAGCTGGTGAGAGCTAACTGCCTGAGTTATTTTTGTTCAGTTGAGCTGATTGCTGTTTTCTATAATGATAAGTGAATTCGGTTTTCCAGATTTTAAATTGGTACATTTTTTTTACCTGAATTTTCCTCCTTTCTGACAAAATAAAAGAACCATTTAGAGATTAATGTGAGCAGGTCAAAATAATGATGCATAAAAAAAAAAGAAAGTGGAAAAGTCTAAAAGGCTTCTTTCATTGTATATACAAAAACGTGTACTTTAACATTGCAACATATTGTACATTTCTCAATATTTACTGAATAGACATTTCATTATCAGATTTACAGATCTGCTAAGAACTTTCAGTCTGGTGCATAACAGAACTATATGAAGCACAGTTCACCTCTATTGCCAGTTAAAAAAGCATCTCTAAGAAGGCAAATCTTGGGATTGGGGCAGATTTTTGGTTTCTTTTTCTTACTGTGGTAGAATTCGGCTTTTAGAACAGCAATTTTCTTATCTATTCATAGCAAGTAACATGAACTTACCTGAAGTAAATATATAAAAATAAGGAACTCTGTACTCGGCACTGGTGAGGCCGCTTCTTGAATCCTGTGTTCAGTTGTGCGCCCCTCACCACAAGAGGGATGTTGAGGGGCTGGAGTGAGTCCAGAGAAGAGCAATGAAGCTGGGGAAGGGGCTGGAGAACAGGCCTGATGAGGAGGTAAAGACACACATTTAAGGTATATGACGTCTCATACATGCACATATATTCACAATCTTCTCAGGTTGGGTCCTGGGACAGCTCATACCCACATACCAGTCTCAGCTGCTTCCTAGAACTGTTCAGTTTCTGTTAAAAACTTATTTTCTTTCCAAGTGCTGCCTACCTCTACTACCTGCTGCAGGAGGCTAGAAAAGCCTGTGCTTTAGGGAAGGGCTGCTCTGTGATATATTCAGGGTCAGCGTGGGAAGACCTGAAGAGATTTGGATTGAGCTGTCTGAGTGTTTAATAAAATACTTCCCTTCAAATTGGTCTTCTAAGCGTTTGTTTAAGCATCGAGTGGTTGGACTCAATGACCCGGTGGGTCTTTTCCAGCCTAGTGATTCTATGATTCTATGATTCTATGATTCTATGATTCTATGAATGTGTATGAACTATGAACTCTTCTTTGGTGACATAACCCATGAAAAGAGCCTTACCATGTTCCAAGGCTGTTAGGACACGATGACTGTTCATGTTGATGCATATTTCATTATTTATGAAATCTCCAGTAAGCCAGAAAGTGTATGCTGTCTTCCAGTCCTCTACCAGTTGAGTCCTCCTCCCTTCTACATTCTGAGACAGCAGTTGGGTTTCGGGGCAATTAACACAGATTCCAAGAGTTCCATTCGGAAAAAAAAAAAAAAACAGTAGAAGAGAACAATCCCCTATTAAATTCCAGGGTCTGTTGCTGCTGGCAAGTTCCTTTGCCTGCTTTGTGCTCTCCTCTGAATTCACACACAGCCTTTGTCTCTGCCAGGAGTCACTGAAGCAGAGACTTTGCAGAGTTCCACTCAGCACATCTTGTGGAGAGTTATCTCCCACTGCAGCCTGAAACAGGAGACTTTTAGCCCTGCTTGAGTGGCTAAATTGGCCATAGGATTTTTTTTTTAATACCATACCTA
This sequence comes from Piaya cayana, assembly GCA_013389865.1. Lineage (NCBI taxonomy): Eukaryota > Metazoa > Chordata > Aves > Cuculiformes > Coccyzidae > Piaya > Piaya cayana. The sequence goes on from WAAB01013900.1 coordinate 18,963, forward strand.
ACTCCATTTCAAAACTCTATTATAAAGAAGGTGATCACTGAGCAGGAGGTTTAATCAGTTTACATACCATGGCAACTACAATAACATCTATAGCATCTTGGAGGTTTTTAGCTAGCAAGTTGGGTGGGTTATTTTGTTATGGCGTATTTTCTTTCCATATTGGCATAAAAGAAGGGATAAAGATGCTTGAATGATGAATTATTTATTGTCAGAACATTTCTATTTGTCTTGAAATGTGTTTTCTCCACTGTGGATTCTGTCACAACCTTTCCAACACAGAATTCCACTTATTATACAAAGTTGCATTTCATGGGCTTACACACAATGTTCAATATGTGGACTTGAAGCAGAAATAACACTGGTGGTGTTGGAGGTGGGGATATAGAGAAATGATTCATGTGGCAAAGAAGTTCAAGTGTTGTTTGTACTGTTGCTTCAGCACGTAAAAGGCACAAGAGACTCTTGAAACTTTCTGGATGTGGCGCTTCCAAAATTTGCAGAGGGAAACACTGGAGCCCCTGTTGATATTAGAGTATTCAGGACTATTAAGCTGACTTGTTTTCTTGAAGCCATCGCTGACAAATTTTACACTCTACTCCCCTTCCACCCAAGCTTCTTTATTACTTCCAAAAAAATGAGAGGAATTTTTAAAAAATGCAGTCTCAGAGACAGAAGTGAGACCACAATTATTGCTACACCTATGGATTCTACCAGCCCTGTTCATCCTGTGATGTTATTATAGGATCCTACAGGGTAACCAGTTTCATAGAATCACAGAACAACCAGGTTGGAAGAGACCCACCAGATCATCAAGTCCAACCATTCCCATCAATCTCTAACTCATGTCCCTCAGCACATCGTCCACCCACACCTTAAACCCCTCCAGGGAAGGTGAATCAACCACCTCCCTGGGCAGCCTGTTCCAGTGCCTAACGACCCTTTCTGTGAAGAATTTTTTCCTAATGTCTAGCCTGAACCTCCCCTGGTGGAGCTTGAGGCCATTCCCTCTCGTCCTGTCCCCTGTCACTTGGGAGAAGAGCCCAGCTATTACATTTACAATTACTATTACAGTGAATATCTGATGGTTTAGGTTTGTAAGCACAGTCCATGACCAGAGTCTTCACCACTAATGGGAACCAGCTAGCTTTATGCTGAAAATTAAATATCAAGCGATTCTGAGTGTGGCAGTAGGGGCTGCAGGGTAGGTACAGTCAGACCTCACTGACTCACAATATTTCTACTTGCAGGTCTGTCCCTTAAGACTGATAAATCTGATACAAACATGTTTTCTGCCTTCCTTGCAAGGGTTTTCCATTGTTTTGATTCAAGAAAAGTGGGAAGTAAGAAGCAAAATGGTCTGGACGACCGTAAATCTTTATCTCTACTGATGTCCTTTTCAGTATAGGATATGCGAATCAGTAACTTGTTAATCCATTCCTTCTCACCCATCCTTATCTTCAAAGATAAGGCAGTGGTCTGATGTTGTTTGCATCAGCAGCTTGGGTATCCATCAACTCATTTCCAGCTCATGCTGTGAATCAAATGAAGGAAGAATTCTGGCTTTAAGAAGCAGTTGTATCACGACACAGAAATTTTGAGGGGTTTTTTTTAAAGCTGGATCATTTCCCTGATCCAGTTCAGAGATAGATCTCACACATAATTACATTAGAATAGGGACAGCAGAGCTCTGTACAGCCACAGAAGGAAGCGCATTGGTGAAGAAGCACTGAATGTGGAGTTGAGGTCTCAAGCTCAGCATACACGTTCATTTTACAAAGCAGAACAGTTCCTGCAGCAGCCAAAGCTAGAGAAACACGTGAAGAATTGCCCCAGTCTTGATAAACACACAGCTCAGATGTTGATGACTGACACTTGAGTCTTCTTCAGATCATATTCAGATGAGATGTGGAAAACAAATAAATCATTTTTTGAGGTTAATACCTTAACTTTCTCATCAAATGAAGGATAGGGGTCATATCTTCCTCGTGCTTTTTCCTGCCGTCCCAGCAAGTAAAGATTCTGTGAGGAAATTTCAGCATTCAGGGCATCCCTGTGGGTCACAACATCCGATGACTTTTGCCAATTAGAACATCATTACCTTAATCTCATCACAATTTTAATGATAATATGTATACGCATTGGCAGAAACTTAAGAATGCAGGTCGAGTTATGCAGTGGAACCACTGCGCTCCACAGCCTGCTCCTGAGTCTCATCCCATGAATATCCAAGCCGGGGGATCCGCTGGAATATCTACTGCTCCCCTCCTGTCCCGAGACCTGTTTTTTCTCTGCAAAGAGCCAGAGATTGGCAAGAGATAAGCAAGAAGCAGACCCAGGTGCCCTTCTGATGCTGCCAGGATGCCGCGTCAGACTTAGGAAACGTTCCCAGATTTCACGATTTAGACATAGCCCTTGCTTTCAGAGGGAAAATAAAACTCTGAGGGATTTACAGCTGATGCCTGAGTCCTTTTTTCCCATGTAGGGAGCCCACGGGAGTGGCCCCATACCGTTTGTACCTGGAAAACTCAAATTACTGGCAGCCACCCCACTCGCCACATCACACAGATTCAGTTTGTCCAGCCCCATCAGAGAAGCCTCAGTAGCAAAAGAAACAGAGAGCATCACGGCAGTGTTGAAATACCTCCCCAGCACCAGAATTTCTGTAGGTAGTGTCATTCCGCTAGACCTTCCCGGTTTGTTCCAGGTATTTCAGCTCGGCTCCAGTCTTTTTCATCTAATAGATAGTTAAAAATCAACTCTAAATATAGTGTAGCGTAACTGTGTAATGATATGTTTATGTTCAGCTAGGGGGAAAAAAAGTAAGTGAAAAGAGTAACAGTTAACAGTGTCACCTCCTGTTGTGCCCAAACTGTGAGATGCAGAAACTGGAGACAGCCTGCATAAAATTAACAAATAGCTGATCCATGGAACCATATATTCAAATGTGTCTACAAGAGACTCCTCTCCCCCCTGCTCTCCCGCTACATCAAGCTGTATCACAACCGAATATGATTTTAAAAATACTTTAACAATGTAAAGTGAATATCTGGAACTATTTAAAACAAGTAATTTAAAAGAATTTTTTTTTTTTTTACCGTTGCGAATCCCACTCGTTTTAACTACCATAAAGCCGTTAAAGAATAGAAGCAGAAGGATGGATAAAGCTGTTTTGTTGCAGCTGTGTTGGAAAAATTAGCAGCTCCCCAGGGTTTAACAATTGACTGAAGGGTGGTGCCGCTTTAGTTTCTTTTTTCTTTTTTTTTTTTTTCCTTTTTAAAAATTTTAATTAGTTTATCATTACACGAGGTATCTGTGATTTTGATTTCTCGCTGCGTCTCCCGCAAACTGAACCAGCAGAGAGGCAGAAATAGGCTCAAACCGCAGGCTTTGAATCTGGATTTTAGACACGTGAAATCTCAATCTGGCGTTTTAATATAGACTTTGATACAGATAAGAAGATATTTCCAAAAGTGATCCTCAAAGCAGCTGGTTTCGTGATCCTGACAGCTCCATAACCCGGTAGCTCTTAAATCCGTGGATCAAGTTTCGCTTCTATTTCTGCTTCTATTTCTTTTCGTTCCAAACACCTTGGGAAGATCAGACCCGGTGGATCGCAGTGCAGAATTCGCTCTTATTTTATTAACGTGATCTGCCTTATCAAAGAGCTACAGCTCGTGGCCAAAGGGCTCTGTGCAAAAAATATATTGTGAAGAATTTGAGAGGAAATATACTTGATTTTTTTTTTTTTAGTATTATTTTTCTCATTTATTTATGACCGTGTTTGAACATGGGATACAGGGATATGAGGCCCTGTTAAGATGTTCCTAGACACAGCACAGATGTGTTTTAAAAGTCTACTTTGCCATGGAATGAAACAACAGGGTCTTATTAGAATATTTGAATTTTTGGATGTAAGTAAATGATCTCTTTTTCTGGAACAAATTGCCTCAAAATAAAATCAGCTGGGTGATAGCAGAGTTGAACTGATCTGATAGAAGGCCTCATGCACTTTTTTTATGTGTGATCCAAGTACCAGGCTGATGGAGAAGCCATCAAAGAAAACTTTCTCCCAAACTGAGCAGCATCTAAACATGGGCTTTAGGTCAAGGACTCTCATCCAGCTCAACAGCCAAAAGATCCCTGTAAATCTGCAAGTCTTGAAGCTAGTCAGGGTCTAAATCTCTGATGGATTGAAAAAAATAAATAAATTTTTAACTTCTATATCAGGAATTCGGACATTTGTGTACCCATAATTCACCACATCGTGCACTTGGAACAATCTCTTGTCTGTCCTCCAGGCTGAAGGCTGCCTTGTAGTTCTGTGCTCATGAGCTCCGGGAGCAGAGAGTCGATGCAAACTTCTTTTGACGATCGCTTGATTTGACATCCACTAAGATTTATGGGGTTAGGCAAAAATAGAGCTTTCTGTTTTCGCAATGAATAAAATTCAAGCGTCGTTTGCCCAGTATGTGACTCTAGGATGGATGTTTCATAACTTTTCCTCTTTTCAAGAGGCAGGCAAGTAGTAACTACATGCATTTCACTCAGGCCTATTACAAAAATCCCCAAACTGCTTGTGTGAGCTGGCAGTTTTGTAGACAGTTCCTTGACAAACTGCGATGCGACTCTAATCAATGCAGGAAAATTGCTGGAAAATAGGAATTTTCACCACAGGTAATAAACACAGTGTTTCGTGATGCAAACATCCCAGTCATTCACTCTGAAGAGCTGGTGACCCTGTTCTGAAGTTTCCATTTACACTCAGTAATTTAATTTTTGTGTTCATATATCTGCATGTTGCTTAGACTGTGATTACTGGAGAATGAAGATGTGCTGCAAGTCAACATCCCCCTCACAAGACGTCTCCAAATCCCTCTCACAAGAAGTTTCCAGATCCAGCTTGGTGGTGCAGGAGCTTTAAGAACTGAGGATGAGCTCCTAAAGACGTCCAGCTCTTAGATGCCTTTTCAACGGATCAATCTGCAATGCAAATATCCCAGTCCCTGGACAACTTGGGATATAGCAGTTTTATTTTTACTTGTTTGACAGGAATGGTTGGACTCAATGATCCGGTGGGTCTCTTCCAACCTGGTTGTTCTATGATTCTATGATTCTACTTTTCTGCTGCTAAAACTCAGCAGAAGATGCCGTGGATCCTCGGAAAACAGAGAAATTTTTTTTTTTCTGGTCTTATTTGTGCTGCAGTTGGAGGGTCCCGAGGTTGGATCGGACATACCTCGTGGTTTGTGGACTGGATCTCTTTGGTGACTCGCCGGAGGGTGTAAGTCTTTGTGCTGGTTCAGAGGAGCCGTTTGGCCGATGCACAAAGAGAAGCAGGATGAGGGAAGCAGTTGGCAACGTCAGCAAATACCCCAGAATCTGCGGTGGCCGCTGCAACACTGAGACACGTCGAAGGACGTCATCAGAGAGCAGGACTCTGTGTTTTATGTGCCTTTTTCTGACAGCGCATTCCTCTTGCTGAGGCTCCGCGCTGATTTTCTAGGATTAAGCTACACCTTTAATAAAGGCTAATAACATTTCAACGCTGCATTTTCAAAAGCTTCAGCCAATCTTCTTGAATTATTGCAGAGCCAGACAAAAAGCCTGGAGTAACGGCTACTGAAGCCTTGTTTGCTCTAGTGAACCCCAGTCACGTCCTAAGCCACGTTCTTTAAAATAAATTTGAGCCGATAAAGCTCTTGACCTTGCAGCTACGATCTCCAATTAAGTAAAGTTAGTCAGTGAGCTCTTATTTTTCTAAAACCACATTCCCTGTGTGGTGGCTTCTCCATGCACTCCCCAACCACGTTGGTTATTTTAACTAAAAACTTGCTTTAATAAACTCCGCGGCACCTAGAACAAGAAGCACACACGCTGCACATCCGTCATTTCCATCTCGATGAGGAGAAAACAAAGGGATAATTATAAACTGCATCTCATATTGTTACCCTTACACTCGACATGTGCATCTATTTTTTTATTTTTTTTTCCACAGTAAAGAGATTCTGCTGTGGAGATAGCACCAGGTGCACGGGGGTGACCTCACACGCGCACCAAATCGGGAGCTGACATCCATCACACTTTGAAATTTTGGATTTCATCATTTCCTGATCTTTCTAAAGGGATCACAGCACCTGGCCCTCACAGCTGTAGTTCATTTAGAAAGCAATTTAAAAACCGAGAAAAAAGCAAATGACATCTTGCTGCCTCAGCCTTGTCATTAAGTATAGCAGAATGGCCTTCATTTATGAGACACATGGCTAAGAATTAATATCTTTCAGTGCTTTCTCAAGTTGGGATTACAAAAGGTTTGAAAGACCACTAAATAATTAGTAGTATGACTGAAGCAAGAAGGAAAAAAAAAAAAGGAAAAAACAACTCCTCTTCTCCAATATCAAGAATATTGAGAATCACACTGACTTCAGCATGTTCCAAGTGCCGCGGCCTTTGAGCATTGTCTCCCCACTATAGAGTAAACCTTCAGCTTTTATTTCCTCCTCTTTTCATCCTCTGTAGCACTGGAATACGGGTGTCTCCTCCGTACAGTTAAATACCTTCGTGCACAAACCTTTTCTCTGGGTTTGGGCTCCAATGTTGAGGTTAAAGTATTTTGAAGTTTTGCACAACACTATCCTTTTTCCTTTCCTATTCTGTTACAGCAAGGTTCACTTTTTTAAAATTATTTCATTTTATTTATAATTTTACGGCTGATTTTCCTGCTTATAAGATGAGCGGCTGATGGCACCGGCTAGAGCCGTGCCCCGCGCCTCCCTCCTGCCCCAAGCCCCCACTGCTCCCCTCTCTGGGTTCCCACCGCCCCGGAAAACTGCACAAAAAGGCTTTTTGAAGGAGAGTTCAGAAGGTTTTACTAAGCTTTTGAGGCTGATAAAAGCACCTGGGCTGGGCTGTGTGTCCGTCCTACTGTCAGTGAGGCGTCCAAGTCATTTTTCCAGGACTTTTCATGTTGGGTTCGGGTCTGCACTGTCCAGTTCCCCATCCCCTTCTTTATGTTAAACTCATAGTTTTCTGGAATTGATTATAGAAACTGGGTAAGCAGAACTATTTAACCCTTTCAGTATAGCTGGAGCCATTATCTTTCAAGTGCCATCTGAAAACAAACCCAGTTCTTCATGTTTATCCCATGAAGTCAGTTCATAAAGCAGCAAAACCTCCAATTTTTCCTGAATTGTAGAGTTTCATTCAGTGACTCAGCATCCTTGGATAAGTTTGAAAGAATTGCACATGCAAATGCAATTCAAATAACAAATGATAATATTTTTTTTTTCTTCTTTTGTATTGACTCTATGATTCTATGATTCTATGACTCAGTACACTACTGAGTGCTGGGATTCGGTGGCTCCTATTTCAGTTCAGGAAGGTGTCAGTTGGAATTCTGGGCTTCCAAAGCTGCCTCTGAATCTTTCCCTTGGAGAACACTTTCAGGCTCAGCACTAAACAAGACGTCAGGCCTCACAAGACACCGTGTTTGCAGATAGGAACTGGCTGCTGGGACTGTGCGTGCGTGGACTTTACAGCCCCGAGCTGGGTCCCAGTCTCTTAGCAATGACACCTAAATGAATTCCAACTTAGCACGTTGCTGAAATCTTCTGGAACTGAATCCACTTACCCTCCATTATCAAACTAAACAATTAGAGCTGTATGTTTAAAATCATTTTGACTGAGAGATAAACATTTCAGGCCTAGGAGAAAGCCCACTGAAATCAATTAACCCTTCTGTGGATTTCAAAAGGATTTGCATCATTCTCTTCCCTCTGTCACCACTCTCTTAACCCCCCCATCTCCAAGAAAACCCGCTGTCCAAAAGATTATGCTGCCTTTTAGTTGAAGCACCCGTTGTCTTAGTCCTCTGCTCATCAGAAATTCATTTTCCTCTGGGCTTTCTTGGGCTGCCTTGCCTTGGATCATAATTTCAGACCGCAGGATCTAGCCACAAGGTTTTTCTGTCTCCTCTCCTAACTCATTTTCCACAACACCACAACCACACCCGGTCCTTTCCTCCGAGAGCCGCATCGGACTGACTGGGTGCACGCGGAGCTTTCACTAGTAAATAATCTGAGGGAGCCAAATGATGTGTTCAGGAGGGGGTAGTGCTCTCGGAGGCTATTGGCAGTCATTCAGATGACAACCAGCTGCAAAGAGCTTTAAGAACAGTGTTGTACACACACACACACACACACACACACAATGAAAAGAAAAAAAAAAGGGGGGAAATTGTT
>WAAB01013900.1:27528-44420 GCA_013389865.1 Piaya cayana
AGCCAAATAGTCATCAGTGTTTCCAGAAAACGACACAAGTTTTTTTGGGTTTTTTTTTTCAAAGAGAATAATATAAAATCTAGGGAGACAAAAAAAAAAGTAGAGAAAAACCCCAAAATATTAAACATGTGCAAGTAAAACTTTGTTCTTCTTCTGTCAAATACTTCTGTACAAGGGTGAAAACACCTTTGCCACTTTCTGAGATGTGTTGTCTTTTTTTTCCATGTTCCAAACTCCAATAATAAGAAATATTTGGTCTCTACTGGATGTTCAGTTTGTCTACCTGGGTTCTTGATGTCAGCTCCTTTTCCCAGCATTTATTTGAGCATGTCGGTGTTTCTACTAGCTCTGTAGGAAGGGAATAGCAATCAGGGTGAGGATTTTAAAGACAATTATCAGACTTACACTCAACACGTAGTCACATCAGCCCTTTGAAACACCAGAACTGCCTGTTGGGAAGTTCTCTCTCTGTTCACTGACTGTAGACGAAGACCAGAAAAGTTGCACAGCTGATCGGGGTCACCTTAGGGCTGATGTACAACCAAGTTAACACAGTTTGATTGAGCCCAAGTGAAGTTATAGCAAGTCAACAGATGTGTGAGCACTTAATAGTTGTACAAACGCCTGGGGTTGCCTCGTGTCCACCAGCTCTGATGTGATGTAACCAACGGTGAAACCAACAGAGATTCAGGCTGGACATTAGGAAAAAAATTTTCATGGAAAGGGTCACTGGGCACTGTCAGAAGCTGCCCAGGGAGGGGGTTGAGTCCCCTTCCCTGGAGGGGTTTAAGGTGCAGGTGGACGAGGTGCTGAGGGACATGGGTTAGAGATTGATGGGAATGGTTGGACTCGATGATCCAGTGGGTCATTTCCAACCTGGTTGTTCTATGATTCTGTGATTTTATGTTGCTCTGTGTCCAACACGGGTCTTGCTTTCAGCTCTGTGAGCAAAAGAAGAGAAGGATTCAAAGACTCTTCTTCACTCAAAGAATTTCATGAATGTCAACAGCTAAAGAAAGGGAAATTTACCCAAATTTGCTCAATCTCTACATTACCAGAGCCCTGAGGAACTGGAGACTGTCATTTCCAGAAATTATGTAATTCACTCTATTTTAAAACCCTTTAATAATACTATTTACATTCTGAATAGTTTAGATTAGTTAACTGTGGGCGTAAATTGATTTCCCACCACAAAGAACTAACATATCTCAACACCCTGAAGCACAAAACTCTTCCCTGAGAGTCTCTTCCTGCTAAACCACAATCTACTTAAATCCCCATTAGAAAAGGGGGAGGAGGGGGTTGAGTCGCCTTCCCTGGAGGGGTTTAAGGGGCGAGTGGACGAGGTGCTGAGGGACATGGGTTAGAGATTGGTGGGAATGGTTGGACTCGATGATCCAGTGGGTCTCTTCCAACTTGGTGATTCTATGATTCTTATAGAACTTATATCTATATCTACATGATTATATACACACAGAGAACATATATTGATGTTTTCAACTGCCACGTTTTGCACAATCCCACACTTAAAACACAGTGAGGTTTATGCTTTCATCTCTGCATGTCCCCATCCAGCGTCCCAGATTCAGTGTTCCGAGAGTCAAACTATACAATAGTTAAAAGTTACTTTTCTTTCCTGCCCCCCCCCAAAAAAAAAACAACAAACAATAGAAGAAGGAATTTAACCTCATATCCTCACTCTGAAATTAGCTCTATTGTCAAAAGATGACAGCTGTATCCTGATTTCAAGAATTTCGTGTTGGAATTAGGCAGCATTTTTGAAACCATTGTGTTACTTCAAACGGATCCATAATGGTCCCTCAGCAAACCATTTTCAGAAGACTTGTGTAAGTAAGATAAAAAGACACCATTTCTGAAGAGATGCTTTTATGGGCTAGGTCAGAGTGCTCTTTCCATGTTGTTCATTCCCAGTCGAATTTCCTAATAGCCTCTCTCCTCAGCTAACAGATGCCCAGCCTCATGTCGGAACCAGATCGAGCCACCACTGAGATGATATCCAGCTCCTTTCTTATTGAGCCGTTTCCCTAGCAGATGGTGCAATGCTGCAGGCACACTCCTTCCTGTTAATTACCAGCCTTCGCTACAGATGGAAATGTCAGTCAGCCTCACAGGTCCTGGTTCCTGCCATTGCCTCAGTCCATAGCCCTCTACCTAGGCAAGATGCTGCCAACACACACCATGTGTTTTGTGACTGCTGACTAGGCAGGCAACAAAAAACAACTTCGTTCATGAATATTCATGGAGGAATGTTTAGAGTTCTGTTCATCTGCGGCGCACGTAGATCCGCTCGGAGGAGATTGCACTTTCCGAGGAGCCCTGTGCCCCTGGTTTTACTACAGAGCGGGCAGATGAGTTATCAAAGTGCGTTGCTATAGAAACATGGAAAGGGCTATTAAATGTCTGTCGTTTGGAGACTTCTATAGGCACATCGGCTTCTGGCTGCCATTTTTTTCCATACCTTAAGTGCCCTCTAATTATTCTTGCCCTGCAATAACAGACCAATAGTCACCAGGCTGAACTGATTATCTAATAACTGTTGATTTTCATTAGAGCCTGATTACCTCATTACAAGTAACCAATATGATTTTCTTGATCTTCCCTGGTGTCTAAGCACGGGAAATCCAGATAAATGAAATTCTGGGCAGCCCTTATAAATTCATTAGGTGCATTTATTTTAATAGCTATAGAAAACCCATCTGTAATAAATAAATTTTTTTTAAAAAAGATTTCCAGAAAGATTTTATATAAAGTTTGAGTAAAAGGATTAAGAAAAAAAATCTACCATGCTCTTCTTGTGTGTTTGTTTGTTTATTTATTTATTTATTTATTTTCCTTCCTTTCTTTCTTCCTTTCTTTTCTTTCTCTCTTTCTTTCTTTCTCTTCCTTCCTTCTTTCTNCCTTTTTTTTTAAATTTTCCTCTGGAGGTAGTTCATTCTCTTGTGAGAATCTGTGCAAGTGCAATGTGTAGATATTAAAATAGCAATATGACTCAGAACGTGCCAATAATATTCTCCGGTTTTTCGACTCATGACTGTTCATGAAGCGAGAGTTTAGATGTTCCAAATCAGAGAAGCAGGCATCTAGTTTATGTTAAGAACACGCTTTTCAAGAAAAGGAGAATTATATTCCATTTCCAGCACGCAGCATGAGCAATGTGCACAGAAGTAGGGGATGTTCAAACAATAGTGTTTTAAATCCACTCTGGGTTGGTTGTTGTCAGTCTGATAATGCTACAGCAGAAGAGAACCCAGAAATACCTGGGAAAGACACATGCTGTTTCTTTGAAAGAACTGCAAGCCTGACCAAGAAAAGCTCTTATAAATCAATCAAACGCACTTTCCAAGCCCTGCTCCTTTCCTGCAGTTTTATCTCCACGTGAGGGTTTACAGCGACTGCTGAGATTTCTCTGCCTCTTGTTTAGCTTATATTATTCTAATGGTTTTACAGCCCCCATGCCTACATTGTTAACTATGAGGGGTTGGTGGTTTTCAAGATGCTGAAGTCCTTCTATAACCCTAGAGAGCACAAAATTTGTCTTGTTTGTTAATACATTATGTTTTGGGGTTTTTTTACAGAATCATAGAATCACCTGGCTGGAAGAGACCCACCGGGTCATGGAGTCCAACCATTCCCACCAATCTCTAACCCATGTCCCTCAGCACCTCATCCACCCACACCTTAAACCCCTCCAGGGAAGACAAATATATTCTGAATTTATTTTTACCTTCATTACAGTGAATCCCAAAAAGAAACACATTTCTGACGTGTGTTTCTATTTCTAGGTCCTACAACACTGTGCCGTTTCAATAGTAAATAATAAAATGTGATGCTGCAACCTATTTGTTTCTAAAATATATTTAGCTTTATCCTTCCAAGATGAAACGACAAAACATACGCTGTTATCAAATTTCTGTCAGCTGCACTGGGAAGCTGACACGGCATGAAGAGAAACGGTTCCAAAAGGGTAGAAAAAGGGTAGAAAAGTTTGGAGTTTACATCATGCGCCAATAAAACCGAACCTTGACTTTGAAAATTGCTGTCTGAATCATTATGTAAGATACACACATGCGTCGCTTGAGTCTAGAAGTTGTAAACTCGCTCATGTCCTTGAAAAAAACAGCTACAATGTGAGAGAGCCTGGATTTCCAGCAAGAAAAGCTCAGATCTTGTGCGGGGCAACCACGGATCTATTAAACTATAAACTCAAAAATAACTAGTCTTACATTCTATAGCAATTTGATATTATTCTACAAGGACAGGCAAGGGGCAGCGCACACTCCAATGTCCAGCACTCAGCTGCCTCTCAGCTCGTCATCAGCTTCCTTACAGCCCGATTCATACTCAGTGGAAAGTGGATTCATCCTAAATTACTTTTCTCAGCCTTTCTCAACTTGCATCCTAGAGAGTTTCCAGTCAGAGGAAACTCCTTTTGTTTTCCTCAAGGGGCAGGTATGACTTGTTGAGCCTTAAACAGCCGGCACTGTGAGTTAGGTGAAGCAGATCTACAGCAAATACAGAACCATAGAATCATGGAATCATAGAATCACCAGGTTGGAAGAGACGCACCGGATCATTGAGTCCAACCATTCCTCCCAATCTCTAAAACATGCAGCAGCAGCTCCAGCTGTGTCTCCACTGCTGGGCAGGTGCTCTCTATAGCGACTGTTTTCGAGTGTTCCAGCTCCCTTCTCGTGTATCAGCTCTCCTCTCAGGGACCAGCACACAGGGAGGAGGGTAGATATCTTATTACAACCTGCTTTGTGGATAAGGTATTTCCAGTGAGTTTCAGAGCAATGTGCTGAGGTAACTCAGGTCACCGCGGTGCTCAGAGAACCATGGGGCAACCCCAGCTCTAGTGCTGTTCTGCTGATGGGTTATGTTAACAAAAATCAGTCTAAGAGTTTAATTACCACATTCATTCTAAAAAATATGTTGCCTGCGGGCAGGAACAGGGACCTCCTGATCTGGTGTGTCCTCACCTTGGTGCCAACACACTCAGTGCCCAGCAGAGAATTCTACCAAGGGTGATAGAGCTCTGGTGGGAGCACAGTGGGAGCAGATCGCGTAGCCCCAGAGAACAGATCACCCCTCCTTTGGCCACTGCAAGTACTCTGATGGTTTAGCTCTAACTGACCAAGCCAGCAAACTTCACAGCAACACAACTGCTGATTGGTTAGGTTAATAAAAATCAGTATAACAGCCTAATTACCACATTCATTCTAAAAATAAATACTGCTTTTATTTTTATTCTTTTAATCACTCGAGTAATGTGTCAGATCTAAGCAGGCTCCTCAGACAAACAAGCATTCAGAAATTATTCCACCTCATGCCTTGTTATTTCTTCATTGAAGGAGAACCTGGGTTATATTTTTCAGGGCTTCTTGGGACCCACGTGTCCTGATGATCCTTTCATTGTTAAGTGAAGGTGGCAGCTGAGGAGGACGACAAAGTTGCTTTAGGTTAAACAAGCAAACTTACACAAAATTGATGGACAGATTCAACCATGAGTGGGTGGGAATGACATCAAGACAATTGTATTTATTTTTTTTAAAACTAACAACGATGCACTTCCAATGCCGTCTCATTCACCGAGCCTTAAATAACTTAAATCATAATCACGGTTCAGCTACATGCAGTAGTGAGCTGCATTTTAGCTAATGGGGAACATAAAGTCTGATGTGGAATTACTCGGGGACTGTATGCGTCAACCTGTCTCTCAAAACATGATGAAAAGGAAGATTTGTCTTCATCAGCTCATTTCTGAATGTGTGATAGAGGGATTGATCATTTCCATCAAGGGCTACCACACTTTCCCATCCCATACAGCAAGGCAAGATCTTACAAGAGGGTGAAGAAAGCACTGAGGCGTTCTCAAAAAAGAAAGGAAGAGGAAATAAGAATTTACACTAATTCATGCAGACAATTAGTTCTACTTCCTGATTGAATCATAGAATCATAGAATAACCAGACTGGAAAAGACCCACTGGATCACTGAGTCCAACCATTCCTATCATACACTAACCCATGTCCAAGTCTAGCCTACCAGCCACACACTGGCTCCTGCGTTGGTCATATATCAGATTGATGTGTTTTATCAAACTGTCACAAATATTTGCTTCAAATCATTAAATTTTTTAATGCCCTTGGTGATTCCAGCTTCACACTGTCTCTTCGGTGGGCTTCAGGTTGCAAAGTTTGTTTGGCTGCAGTTACTGATGTAGCCCTTAAACCGTGTGCTGTATCCCACCAGCTTAATAAAAGCATTTGGGTGCAGGATTAAAAATGCAAACAGTGAATAATCTCTTTGGCACCAGGATTTTGTTTGCAAGGACTTGACTCTTCCCTTTGCTTCAGAGCAGGCCAAGAACAAGTTTCAGAGGAACTGTTGAGAAGATTAAAAAGAAAATTATTAAAAATTTCAACTGCTGGTACGTATCAGAAACAGTGTGACCAGCAGGGCCAGGGAGGTTCTTCTCCCTCTGGACTCGGTACTGGTGAGATGGCTCCTCAAATCCTGGGGTTCAGTTGTGGGCCCCTCAGNTGGACATCAGGAAGAAGTATTTCATGGAAAGGGTGATTGGGCAGTGTCAGAGGCTGCCCAGGGAGGGGGTTGATTCACCTTCCCTGGAGGGGTTTAAGGTGTGGGTGGACGAGGTGCTGAGGGACATGGGTTAGTGATTGATAGGAATGGTTGGATCGATGATCCAGTGGGTCTCTTCCAACCTGTTTGCTCTATGATTCTATATCAAGACTCACTTATTATTTGAGGTGCCTCCTTTGTAGGAAGTCAATGAACTTATATTGCTCAAGGGGAACTGCAGCTCACATTATACAGAGGTGAGTTACCAACAGATCATGGACAGTGGCTATGGGCACTGGAAGAGAGGGTCTGCTCTAGACTGGGCAAATGACATCATGTTCAATGCCCGTAATCCCCTAGGTTAACAATTCATCACCCCAGATCCCATGCTGACACGTGGGGTTTAAAACACTCCCACAAGCAGGGTTCCTGGACAACATGGTGTGGGCACAATCCCCTACACCTAACTGCAGAGAAACACCATCCCACTTCTTTATAACTTGTTATTTTTGGCTGTCTCTGCCACCTTTTCTACTTCTCCCCTTCTCAGTCTAACTGCTGCCATGGCAACGTACAACCTTTCTCGTTCCCAGTTGGACTGGCTAAAGAGTAGATTCTTCTGAAGCCAGAAAGGACTCGCTCGCTGGGTCGGCTGGTGGGAGGCTGCAGTCTAAGAAAAAAGTGAACAGACTGAGCACGTATCCAAGAGTACTTGAGTGGGGATAGTTCCCTTTTATTCTTCTGCACTGTGGTTAAGAACTCTTAAGAAGTGCAATTAAAGTGTAGCATACAGTTAGGAAGCTCTTAGCCTTTTTATTTTACCTGTTTTCTTCAAGAACCATTACAGAGAAGCAAGTGAATCAAGATGCTTCTTCGCACTGGATGGGAAACACAGATTCTTTTCTCTTTTTTATAAATTTATATGAGCACATATGTGTGCATGCACATGCCTGTAATAAAAAATACAACAGTAAAGGAGAGTTTCTTGGATTGTAAAGTAAATTAAATGTTCAGAAATTCAAAATATACGAGAACTTATCCCTAATTCTGTTTCTGACATCTCTTCAAGGTCAGATTTTCATGGGAACTGTGACAATCTAGAGATTCCCTCATTCACAGGACTTGGACGTTGCAGCCTAAACGATGTTATTCTGAACAAAAAGCCCTTTTGCGTACGTTTTGGTAGAGAAAAGGTAGAATTAACAGTGTTAAACACCAGAAAATCCTGATCGCCCTGTACCACAGCTCAGACCATCGCTGCTTTGTATCTGCCCAGATCAGCTCATTGTTCCTCAGTAACCAGTTTCACATCCCATAAAGTTTTCCTAGGACCACAGAATCATAGAATCATAGAATCATTGAACACTTTGGGTTGGAAGAGACTTTCATCTAGCCCCCCCATTGCTGTAATGACCAGGGACATCTTCAGCGAGACTAAGTTCTTCAGCCCCCAATCCAATCTGACCTTGAATGTTTCCAGTGGTGGGGTTTCCACCACCTCTCTGAGCAGCCTGTTCAAACGTTTCACCAAATTCACCTTGAATATGGTTGGATTCCATGATCCGGTGGGTCTCTTCCAACCTGGTGATTCTATGATTCTATGATTCTATGAGTATGATGACTGCGAGACATGAAGATAAGAAATCCTGGGTGAGGAGCTACCATGAATGATAAAAACCTTCCTCTTCAGTGTTCCCAGAACAGTGCTGCTGGCTTTGATTCACCTGCTACATTTTTGGGAATGCCTTGCATGAGCAAATCTCTAGGGTGTTCAAGGATTAAACTCATCATTAATATATTTCTGAAAAAGCTAAGAGTGTAGCAATGCTGAATAACACACAGTGCAGCCGATCTCTGTAATTTCACCACAGAAAAAAAAATATACTATTCTTACCTGTAGAGCTATCCCAAAGCAAATTATAAAGCCTTGCAGTGAGGATTTTTAGAGTTCCTCAAATCAAGCACTAAAATCCTTTAGATCATAGAGTCACAGAATCATAGAATAACCAGATTATAAGAGACCCACCGGATCATCGAGTCCAACCATTCCCACCAATCACTAACCCATGTCCCTCAGCACCTCGTCCGCTCGCCCCTTAAACCCCTCCAGGGAAGGTGAATCAACTCCCTCCCTGGGCAGCCTCTGACACTGCCCAATCACCCTTTCTGGGAAAAACTTTTTCCTAATGTCAGGCCTGAACCTCCCCTGATGGAGCTGAAATGACTTTGCTCCAACAAGAGTGAGAAGGGAGAGACAAAGAGATGGTCGAAGATGTTCTAAATTGTCATACTGAGTCAGCGCTCCACTCAATCACTTCACTCAGTAGGAGTGGGTGCAGAGAATCATAGAATCATAGAATAACCAGGTTGGAAGAGACCCATCAGATCATCAAGGCCAATATTCATGTTCAAATACAGACATTTCCTTGCTCTCTGTCAGAAAACGCTTTGTCCACGGAGGAGTTTTTAGCTACTAAAAATATCACTGTGTTTCAGCACCTGCCCTTTTCACCAGAGCTGGCTCCCTGTGATTTCTGTCTCCTCCCAGAAATCAAGTCAGTTCCCAAATGAACCCATTTTTTAGTCAATAGAAGATCTGAAAGCAAAGATTATGGAGATCCTCCACAGCCTTTAAGAAAATGATCTGCGAAATTGCTTTGGACGCTGGCAGCATCGTATGCAGCTGTGTGCCAGCTCAGAAGGGAACTGTTTTGAAGGTTATCACAGCTGATTTTCTTAATTTGTTAAATAAAAAGAGATACAAGCACAATCTCAGGGGCTTTTTGTGTCAGACCTCTTAAATCTCTCGCACAAAGGTTCACAGGAATGAGAAGCAAACCCCGAACTGCTGGAAACCTGGTTTAGGAATCCAGTTGTGCTTTATTCTCCTCTGCTTTCACATTCTGAGACGCTCTAGAATTGTTGTTTCAATTGGGTTTTTTTAAGAGTTTCTGTGAAATCTTGTTTTTCAATTCATTTACAATAATTTACAAAATACTTTACATGTCCTGGTGGTCAACTGCATTATCCAGGAGTGTGCTGATACTCTCCAGAATTCAGGGGAAAGATTAAAATGAGATCAATAATATTTTCTAAAAAAAAAAGAAAAACCTTCTAGTTGTTTTTTTTCATTCTCTCAGTACCTATATTGGGTTGGAAAGAGCTGCTTCCTGGGACATACTAGGAAGAAGAACCTTAATGCTAAAAGTGAAAGGCACACAAGAAAGTGGTTTCACAGTAATTAGTAGTTGGCAAGCTAAATATAAACCCACAAAAAAACCCAATAATACAGTCTCAGTTGTACTGTAGTGTGGAGAGGAAAATGAGCCCTGGGGAAAAGTGCTGAAACATAGGGAAAGAAATTATGGAAATCCATTTAAGAAATTGCGATTGTGAATGGTATTAGTGAAATAAAAGGGGACTCCAAGGACAAAAAAAATAACAGAAGTCACAGCCTTTCAGGACATACGCTAAGAGAAGTGGGCATCTGTGGCATTTCCATTCTAAGAGGGAGAACAAGATCGACACTGTTATAAGGAGATGGTGGATTGGCTGCAGACCTACACGTTCTTTCTCCCATCACACAACCCAGAGCATGCTGGACAATCCTAATGCCAACCCCAGATCTTTAGCCTTTTGCTCCAGATGATAATCTCTGGATATGTTCTGATGCTCATGGTTGTTTTTTGTTTGTCTTTCCTAGGTATCTAAATACCTTTCGATAATCCTTGAGCTAAATTAGAGCAGCCTTTTTGGAAGAATTGTTGTTTCCCTGCCCACGGTCTCAGCTGTTACCACCGAAAGGGTCATTGGGCTGGTGATTCTATGATTCTAGGACTCACTGCCCCAAACACTCATTCGTGTAAAATGCAGTGGGGTACATATGTGTCTTTACTCAATTTCCATTCATCAGATGTGAATTATTATAGTTCATTCTACTTCAATTAGTAAGGTTGCCTCAAGAGGATAATTCGTGAAAACATCTTGACACAAAAGTTTTGATCTTTTATTCTGATTTGGGGGTTTTTTTAAATCTTTTTAAGACTCTGGGAGAAAATGACTGATTATGGCTGTTAAAGTGCTTTGTCTGCTTGTGGTTAATTAGCAGGTGTCGTTTCCCTGAAGTAGTGTGAATTATTCTAATACGGGGGCAAAACTTGAAAATAATGAAGTTATTCGACTTGTTTACATTCAGCGACAGACAAACTAACTTTGGCTAATTATGATTCTACTTTTACAGGGCTGGATAAAAAGTTCAGTCTGATAGTTGCTGGGTTTGTGTTCTGTTTTGGAGAAAACGAAGAGAAGGAGCAGGTATGGGGTTTTTTAAAAAAACTAGAAGATAAAAATTCCAAAATAGACCAGCAGAGAAAGATTGCAAGCATGAACTAGGCAGGGAAGGAAAGTAATATTTTTATGAATAAAACTCCATTAATAAAATTTTACTAGTAAAATAGTCATTTGCCATCTTCCAAATACAGTTGTTTCAAATGAATCAAATTTTTATCTCCTACATGTATTAGCAATTATCTTTTGGAATAGTGTATAATACAAAAACATTTAGCTATACCGTAGCTATGCATTCCTTCTAGCTGCACTATCTCCTACAAATAAAAGGATTTATGAAAACTATCCTTTGTTTAAATGACAAGAGGAGAGTTCAGAAACTTCACAATCTCCTTCCTCAAAGTCAGAATCTCTCCTTTATTTGTCTGTGTTTGGTTTTCTTTGATAATGGAGTGGATTCAGTCACTCTTTCTCAGATCCCGCTTCTCCGAGTTGTGCTGCACTTCTTTCTACACTTTGGTTTCTTCCACTGCCACTTTACACGATCCCTTCACAGTGCATGAGATGATCTCCTGCAACAGCAGGAGAGCTATGTAGAATCATAGAATCATAGAATAACCAGGTTGGAAGAGACCCACCAGATCATCAAGTCCAACCGTTCCCATCAATCACTAACCCATGTCCCTCAGCACCTCGTCCACCCATCCCTTAAACCCCTCCAGGGAAGGTGACTCAACCCCCTCCCTGAGCAGCCTCTGACACTGCCCAATGACCCTTTCTGTGAAAAATTTTTTCCTAATGTCCAGCCTGAACCTCCCCTGGCAGAGCTTGAGCTCCCTACAATTTTGGTGCTGCTTATTGCTTTATTATATTGACAGATCAATATTAATATTCACTCCAGAGTTGAAAAGGCTTTGATATATATTTCTGTAATCTATCAGAAGAGGTCTCTGTCCAGACAGATGAGACATTGGGCAGGTGAGGTTTGTTGGAGGCAACATAGCAAGTTACTGATAGCAGAAAAGAAAAACCAAGGAGTGGAACTAACCTCGGTTGACTTTCAATGCCTACATCTTAACAGGCTGCCCAAAGATCGTTTATGGTTAGTAGATAGAAATAAGCTGAGAATAGGACACTGTTTAGCTGACCTACATTAGATACCTCCTTTTAGATTGGATGAAACAGACCTGGAAATGCTCACTTCTTTCTATCAGCAGGAAAAGGATTCTAGACAGCTACTAGGTCAGACACATTTTACTCTGGATGGTTGGTTGAGTGTATCTGACCTGGTACTCTATTCTTTATATTAGTGATTTAATTAGAAAATGATATGGTTTATGGCAATGATTTTCTTAAACCTTTTATACAATGTCTGGGTTGTTTTTCTTAAAAAATGCACCTTATCTTCCTTATCCACAAGTTATAGAATCATAGAATCACCGGGTTGGAAAAGACCCACCAGATCATCGAGTCCAACCGTTACCATCAATCACTAACCCATGTCCCTCAGCACCTCGTCCACCTGCACCTTAAACCCCTCCAGGGAAGGTGACTCAACCCCCTCCCTGGGCAGCCTCTGACACTGCCCAATCACCCTTTCCATGAAAATTTTCTTCCTAATGCAAAAATTTTTTTTCCTGATGTTCCTTATGTTGTCAAACGCATTATTCTTTTAAGACTAATAAGAGTAAATCCCTGAATAACCTCTCAAGCAATATTCTACCAAACTTACAGCAGCCAAACTGTTTGAAACAATATCTTACTGAATTTACAGAGATCATGTCCTTTTCCACCTCCTGCTCCATTTCTAGCAAACAGGAATAAAAAACCTTACTCACCACATAAATGAAAAACTCTTTCAGTGGAATTTTTGTGGACATTTTTTTCAAACATCCAAGTCTTTGCCCTAACAATATCAGCAGAATTCGAAACAGTTTTCTTTATAAGAATGAAAAAAAAACCCACATTTGGAAATGGCTTCTTAATAAAATAAACACCAAATTAATTTCACAAGAGGCCCTTTCTGTGCAAAGCTGCCTCTTTCGCTGTGGTGCTGGCGATAAGTATTCTTTTAACATGGAAATTACCACTGTGGAACTGCCAGTGTGCGATCTCAGATCACTCTTTTGGCTTTGAAATTCAAACCTAATAGAAATCCTGCCAAGTCATTCAATGCTAGGATCCAAGAAAACTTAGCCCCGTGTTAAGCTATTGCTGATCAAGAGCCGTCCCTCGACACCTGAATGGGTGGATTCCACAAAGAAAAGAAAGGAGAGGTGTCTTTGCAACTTTGCTCAGTTTGCTGCCCAGCTGCAGCAATTTTGTTCTATGAGCAGTCAAAAAAAAACCCCAAAAGAATAAAGTGAAGAAAAAAGCTGTATGGGATTATAGGCACATTTGCAAGATGCTCCATGTGTGGTTTTCCCCCCCCCTTCCCTTTAAATGCAGTGTGAGTGCAGTGTGACTAATTATACCAGGGAGGAAAGCAGAAGCTCTCTAGTTAAAGTATTTGGGTAATCATGTTTACTGCAGGGAAAGTACGTCTGCATTAAATAAGTCAAAACACGGTGCGTAAAATGTGGAATGGCTTCGGAGGCACTGCAAGGGAGAGGAAGATGTAGAAATGATATAAGTCTCATTCGTCCAACTAGAAGCACTACCAAAAAAGATAAACCATCTGCTCCAACCAACTCGGCTCCACTTGAAAAATGCTAATTGTACAAGAGGAGGAGGTTTAAACTTATTCTTAAAAAAAAACAAACCCAAAACCAACAACAACCCCAAAAACTTTGTCAGCTTGCATGTTGTTAAGTGGTTCGACAAAATTATGCAATTATACTACCCACAACTTGGCGATGAGGTGACAAGGACTAGTCCTTCCCCTTCCATGTCTCAATTTCCGTAGCTTTGATGCTTTAGGTACCATCTTCCCCAGCATATCAGGCAGAAAATGCTTAGTTAGGGACACAGATTCCTTTGATTCCTGATTGTAATTTAAATCCATCTTAAAATCCTGCTTTGTGATGACAGAATCACAGAATCACCAGGTTGGAAGAGACCCACCGGATCATCGAGTCCAACCATTCCTATCAAAATGACGATGCCTGTCAGGGGTCAGTAGTGGTTCATCAGCCCATGTGCTGGGCTCCCCATCTCCTTTGGTTCCCTTAAGGCGTCTCCTCATGCTTTGCCTCTGTCTCCTGGTCTGTATCCACCTGCTGGTTTTCTCTCAAACAGATTGCTGGCTGCTCGGCTGCCGGAGCGGCACAAAAGACAAAAGGCCAATAAACAAATCCGGAGGGTTGTTTGGAGCAAAGTTGGAAGCACTAATGCAGCGTAGGAATGATGAAACACTTGGCTGCAGGATTAAATCTCGGTCTATCAATTTAATCCCGCAACCAGAAGTCCTCAAAGAGCCAGGAAAACAACTTCTGGATTTGTTAGTTTTTGTCACATCCGTGAAGAGCAGAGAAATTACAAGGGAAAAGGTTGGGGCAATATTTGAAAGGGCAAATGAAATGACCTGGATAAGCACAAGCTAGCTGGCCTGGATCTAATTCTGGGCTAAATAATGAAAACATATGTGGCTACAGTTGAGAGGGAATTAATTCATAGGTATACAGTATTTACGATCTTATGTCAGCATATTTTTTATGGAAGAAAATATATGAGAACAAAAGGGATTCCAATACTTGAGTAAGATTATAGCCTGGGCATTACAAATGATTGAATAAAGGCAATGTAGTTGCCTAGTACATCTGGGATTTCTGATCTAGATTTCTGATATTAAAAACAAAGCATAGGAATGGTTGGACTTGATGATCCGGTGGGTCTCTTCCAACCTGGTTGTTCTATGATTCTATGATAGGCAGAGGTTACAGATATTGGGAACCAACAGAGCAAGAGCCAGTGAAATCATGAAATGCACAAAAATGATGTCATGACTTAATTAGAGAATTTATTTTACCTCGAAAACAAGACTGATAAATCAATATTGCATCAATTTCTGGGCTTGATATTACCTATAGGACTGTAAGGTGACAGTAGGAGGGGTTAGATAATCATGATCTCTATCATTCTAAGTCTTCATTCAGAGGTTTAGTCCCATTTCTCAGAAGGAATGAGGGGTGACCCGAGAAGGATGTAGAAATGCGTTGGTGGGCTGGTGAAGTTTCAGATAATCTTAATTTCATCATTCTTTATATTCCAGGTATTCTTTAAATTTGAAAATCCAATTCCATTTCTAGGAAATTCCATATCCATGTTCCATTTCTCCATATCTAGAGGAGAAAGACACAAGAAGAACCAACGGCTGCAGGTTCACATCAGAGAAATTCCTGATTGAAATCAGATAAGAATCTTTAGCAGGAGGATAAACAATCATGCAAATAAAACACCAAATGAAGAATCTAATGTAGGTCAGTATCTTGAAAACAAAACTATATGAAATGTGTCTTTTAATAATTTGGTTTTCTAGAGGAATATATAGGTTGAATTCTGCAGCAAGTTTAATGAGAACGCCTGGCATAATACAAAATGAAGCTGTATAACACCAAAAAGAAATGAACATTTTCATTGCTATTTTCTTCTAAAACTGGGGAGTTAGGTACTACAAGAATTGTGTCCTGCAGCCTCAATTTTCTCACAGCTTTGCAAGCAATTTCATTGCTTTTCTGATAGCAAGATATGGCGAGTCATCCTTTTTTTTCACTGAAAAATGCTTAAACATCTCTCCACAGTAAGGGGTAGCATGTCAGAACTGGGAGAAGATTTCAGAATTAAATAGAAGTATAACAGAGCAGTGAAGTGATCCCTTTTGGCCACGACTAAGTTCCGCTTTTCAAGGTTATTATGGTTGGACTCGATGATCCGGTGGGTCTCTTCCAACCTGGTGATTCTATGATTCTATATTTACAAACTGGCAAAAAAAGAAAACCTTTTTCTTTTCCTTTGAAGCTTTTCTTTCGTTCCTGTTCTTCCCACTCCTCACGCAAAAAATATCACGTGTATTTGAGCTGAGAGCTAAGTCCGACAAAGAAGAAAATGCTGCTGTAATGGGTTTCACAGGCTGAAAACCACAACCCTGACCAGCTGTAGAGGGGACAGTAAATAACCTATGTGTGATCTTTAGGGAGGAGAATCAGTGACAAATTTCCAGCCTCAGTCATTGTTTTCCATCTGGCTGTGTTTCCAGAGATACTTTTTTTGTTCTATAAGAAATCCTTTACTCATAATACTATATTCTTTTCTTTTTTCACCTATAAGAGAAAGCTTAGCTTCCAAAAACATATGAGAGTTCATGTTAAAATACAGTATTAGCATGCTGGCTATATCCTAAAATTCACCAGATTGCACACTTATATCTCCTGTGGCTTTTTTTGGACAATGCATTTGGACAATGATCTTTTGCAAAATGTTCAGAAAAAAAAAAATTAGCATTTATGTCCAGACCTCGGCAAAAGCAGTTGGGCTCCGGCCCTGCAGCACATTCACAGCGAGAAGCGTAAAGTTTCACATGTTTATAGAGCAGAATATATTCTCAAAGAACTCTCTAGTTAAAAAAAAACTCGTATCTTTTTTGCTGACCTTACTCTTTGTAGTATGAATATAAGGAAAAGAGGCTGGTTGAGGATGAGGAGGGGCAATAAAACCTTTTTGCAGATCATGCTGTGATGGGATTCTGGAGTGACAGGGGCCAAACGCCACCACCCCACGTTACGATCGCGTTGGTTTAATGCTCTACCAGTACAGCAGGAAAAATGCACAGCTGGGGAAAAACTCTGGGATGACATCTGGCACGTGGATTTGCATGGAAAGTCAAGGCAAAGAGCAGAGCCAAGACTCTTAACAATACTCACTATGTCTGAGTGAGAAAGCAGGAACATGCACACGTACATAAAAAGATTCACTGCCTTGCAATCTAGTTCTCAGCTAGGAACACGGTTGTACTCAGGTATTCAACCAGCAGCACAATGAAAATTAAACAACGTGACCAGCAGGGCCA
>WAAB01013901.1:0-35028 GCA_013389865.1 Piaya cayana
TCTACTGACACAGGTTGAACACACAGAGCCCAGTTGCACAAAATCAAACCAGCCTATAGGGAAGGCATTAATGAGCTTTCCTGAGCAGGATTCTCCTTACACATTTATCACCTTTGTGTTTTTTCATCATTATCTTAATCTTGTCATTTCCATGATCCTTCGGTACGGAGTAAAACATAATAAATTACAAAAAATATCTCAGCTGATCTTAAAGAAAAATAACTATTTAAACCAAGAACTTCCCAATACCAGTAATTTTGCTGAAGACTGTCTGAAGACTTCATGAAGCAGGCCTGAAATTTCTAAGGAAAACTATGAAAAAGCCACATGAAAAACAGGCTGCTGCACCTTAATTGGTTCTGCATTGTGGTTAACGTGAACCACATTTTCTATGAGTTCTACAGAAACAGCCCCTCTCTGTGTAGGGTGTTCCACAGAAAGTGCACAGTGAAGTCTATGATGCCGATATCTCGGACACCTATGAAAACATTCACCATTGCAAACTGCACCAGGTGTACTTGCTCCCTTTTAATCATGTTGTTCTTCAGACATCTGAAAAGTTTACTTGATTGTAATTATCTTATTCATTTCAGAGTTAAACTGACTTAAGGGTTTCATTTTGGAGAAGGAGCCATAATAAACTCTGGGAAGCTGAAGTCACAAACATGTGCTGCAGTACCTTTGCCAAGGTTATGTTTGGTTCTTTCTATTATTCTCTATGGCAAAAAAAGTGTCCATCAAATCAACCCCCTGGCATTTGTATTCAAATTCACATATGCAGTGCACGTAGTGCATGTGTTCATCCAAAACTGCCTTTGATCTAATTTTACATTCCTTACATCTGTTCATTCCAGTGACTTAAGCAGACACATTTCTGATTCCCAGCAGTCCCTTCTCCCCTCTCCTGATTCGGTTAAGCCGCCCTCCATTCACATTTGTGTCCATTTCAGTACAATTGTCTAGAGCAAAACTTGGCCCTTTTTCTCCAGAGAAAAAGACTTTTTTAGTCAGTTTTGAAGACTACATAGTTTTCAGAGACTGATTTCTTCAAAACACTCTGCTTTTCCTTTCCCCCCTCTCTCCCTTCTTCCTCCTCATATCAAATTTCCATTGCTCAACACTTGGAGAAGGCAACATTTATAACATGGAAAAGATGATGTTGGCTTGGCATAACCACCATTGCTCTAAACGCGAACAGAAAGAAAACAGATAAAAACCATAGCAGTCTGAAAGAAAGTTAATGCCATCACAAAAGGACAACAGGGACCAGCGGTGAGATTCAGTGGAAGTTGGACAAATTTAAACCATCAAGGAAAGGGAAAAACCTGCTAACTGTCAATGAAACAGGAGGTCATTGGGAAGCTCATATTAGTCTGACTTCAGAGGAGTTAGCAACAGCCAGTACTATAAATCCACCCTTTGCTCAAAAAGCATCTGCCAGGCCAGGACTATGGTGGCAGCAAAGCTGAAGGATTACATGTGTTTTCTTTTATTGATGATATAAATAAGGGAGGGAGCAGGAAGAGTGAGAGAGGCAGGATATGCCTGATAAAGCAGTGACTTAATATTACATTTTTAAGAATGCCAGGTATAACTAGAAATACATAGATCACGATTTATATCCTTCCTGCCTCTAAACAAAGAAATGCCAAGGAGAGCCCAAACGGGACTTGGAATTCTGGAAGGTCCTTTGCTTTAAGATTGGTAGGCTAACTTAGAAGGAGATAATTTTCACTTCCCTGTGTTAAAACTGAGAGGAATTCAATCGTTTAACAGCTATGACAAACAAAAGAGTGCCTGCAATACATATTCCACCTGTCTGTGGGTAACTGAACCATAAATGACTACCTTGGATTGTATGCAAATTATGCTTTGCATTAGAAACATCAGAACACAAGTTGCCGAGGCCATTTGACATCAGCTTTAACAGACTGGAAGAACATGTGTACAGAGAACCCTGCAGCCACAGCAGATGGAAATACTTAAATGCAGAATATCTGAGCTGCTAACTGTTGCTGCAGTTACCTGTGTCTCCCTTAAGAAATATAAATACATTATGTATATTAGCTTAGCACCAGTCCACGTGGTTGTTTCTGTAAGCCTGGTAAAATTGATTCCATGGGTAAAATACAAATGACTTTGGTAGGAGTATCTCCAAATAACTTTTAAAACCTGAATTTAGGACTATTACATGAACTTAACAGCAAGAAAAACATAATTTAGATGCTGCTGTACCCAAATAAAAAAATAGCTTAAGATTCAATAAATGAGAGTTCTACTAACTCTTTCCATAGTGGCAGGAACAAGTTAAAAGTGGGCTGAAGCACACTTAGGAGACATCAGTCTTTACTTATTTGGTTAAATTCACATGCAATAGTGATTTTGGGTGTATACTACTGAAAGTGAACTTGTTGACTACAGAAATGCTACTTGAAATCCTTTTTCCTAATAAGGATCTAACCTCTCTTATGCTCATTTTGTTTATATACTGTTTAATTCGGCAGATTTACTTTTGATTTACTTCAGAATTTCACATATCACACGTTTCTTCTTGCAGATAATGTCCTTGTACCTAAGCATACATTAGAATTACCAGCATCTTGGGTGAGATGTACTGAACACATTAAGTTTCCCCATGACTAGCAACTTACTGGTTCTGCATTTTCTACATGCTGAAAAGTGAACATTTGGAGAAGTTCAGAGAGACAACGAAAAACATATCAGATGTTACATCACTTGTAAACACTGAAATGAAACCTTACGTTAGCAGTAAACATTTATACTTGTGATATGAATGTGAAAACTGCCAGACCTGAATAATGGTGAAGTACAGGGCAAAAGCAATTGAGATTTAAATAAGAGATAAACCTGGAGGTAAATATGATGTATTTTGGAAAAATGTAAAGTAAGACCCATGTAAATGTAAAGTACACAAAGGAAGACTCTTGGTAGAACCTAAATAAGCCTGTAAAGGTCTCAACCTGACCTCCTTGGGAAACACTGGGTACAGAACTTCTTTGGGTGAGATTTATTCTCGCATCAGGAAACATATTGTTAAAGAAGTACATCAGCTTGTATTTCCTACAGAAAAATATGAGGATTATCCTCAATCCACTTAATTTTTTTCTTCTTATTTTTAATTGCTTACATTATTCTAAAACTAAGAGTTTTCCTTTTCTCCCAAAGGCAAAGCCCTATAATGCCTACATGTGAGATGTAGATACAGTAACGCCACCTGCTTTCAAACCTTATGTGGAGAACTTGATAGTATTTGTATTCCTCTTAATGAATGTCACTTGCTGCTATGGGTATTTTGCGCTATCAATTCACCACAGGGTTAGCAAAAAAAAAAATTGTTTTGAAGAAAATCAGTAAGAATGGAGAAATGTGGCCTAGAATGAGCAACTTTGACCAGCCAGACAACACTAAAATATGCTACTCGGGCTTGCAGCTACCAAAAGTTGAGTTCTCAAGCAGAATCCGAGAAATCCAATAGCTTTGCCAACCTGAAAAAGCAGAAAAGACAGTGGTGTCATCTGCTTACAAACCAGGAGGACAGTAACAAGCATGGACTTCAGGAAGCACCATCTAAAGGTTACCTTAGGCATTGAGGGAGTGAGGTTAAGTTTAACACATCTGCATATTTCACATAAAGCCTTTGCTTTGTGCATTTTAAATCTTCTCCTAATGCAAGTAAAACTTCAAGCTATCGCTAATTATTAATGCTGAGGTGTCCCTCAAGCGACACTTAGAAGCCAGTTGGACATGGCATTTATCAAAGATAGTAACCAGAGCAGGTATCATCCTATCAAAAACCACACCTGAACCTGAACTAAAGGTTCAGGGCTACAATAGCCTGAAAAGCATGAACACAGGGACCCGGAAAAACATCCGGAGGCAGCCTCACATGAGCTTCATGATGCATACCCATAAGCAACCCAGAACCTGCCTTGCAACCTCACTAACAACAAACTCTACCACAAGTTAAGCAGCAATGAATGAGTAACAGAAGTCCGAGAGAATCAGACAGATCTTTATGCCTGGTCTAGAAACTCCCCACAGACAGCATCAGACCATGCTGGGGGCCAGGCCAAGTGAGCCATTCTTCACAAGAAAACCTGTTTGACGGCAGCTGTGGCAATAGACCTACAGGTCTCAGCAAATTCCAGTGTCAATGCACTGGGTTTTTTCTGCATTTAACAAGAGTGATGGGTAGTTTCTCTGTTGAAGTGGTGACATGCAAGGTACTGTTCCATTCTTTTTACACGCCCAGCTTTCAATCAAGTTTCAATCAAAAGGCTGGGAATTGACAGGGCATTAAGACAGAAAGGTGCCTATAGGAACAAGGGTGCCTTATGTGTAGCTGATGTTTAGCTACATTTCAGCCCTAAAATAAAAGCCTAAGCTGATTAATGTCAGGAAAAAAAACATCAGTAATACTTTCTGCTGGGTCATCACCACTAGCAACACATCCCCCGTTGAGAGGAGAGGCCAAGTCACTTAAGATCACAGATGGTGCAAGTTAATGGAGTCCAGTTTTGAATTTAAGCGTGAAAAACATGCAAGAATTAACAAGATGCTCTCTTAGTAACTGGAAGTGGTTTGGAAGGTATAGAGAGGAGCTTAACCACTAACAGAGGTGTATTTAAAATATCAGGTTTGCATTAAATTATTAAAGTTATGTTGACACAGGAAGAAAAAGTCTGATAAGAATTTACAAGCCTACGGAAGTAGGAGGAATTTGAATCTTAGCATTATTAAAACTGAAACAATCCCTTTACAGGTACACATTTCCTCAGTTGAGAAGCAGAATCCTTTAAGAAATATTTCTAATAACTAAGGCACATAAACTCTCATGTTGGAAGAACTGTGAAAGGATTTTGGCAAATTTAAAGAAAAATATGTCACTTTTACTAGAAATAGCTGATGTTTTTGCAGAAAAGTGCTCAATTAAATCAGCTGGGGGGGCATGAAAATAAAATCTGAAATTTTGTAATAAAATTTGTAATGAAAATAAAAACATGCATCTTCACTGAAAGGCCTGCCAGACAAAAAAAAAAAAAAAGTCTATTTCTTCGAGAGTTCTAGTATATGCAGTAGTTGCACTTCATTACACCATTAATTTCCCATTTTCCACAGTAGTTTTGCGTATTTGTTACCTACAGCCTGTAAAGTTCTGGTTTATTTGTTTGGGTTTTTTTTAACTTCTGAAGTAATTTCTGCTCCTAAAATTTAGTGAAGGAGGGTTTATTTTATCAGCCACAATGAAAATTCAATAGACGTCGATCTACTCTTATAAAAAGAGCCGTATCAACGTAAAAAAAACCAAAAACATTTGCACTTTATGAGGAAACGATTGTCATCAGTCAACATTACATTTAAAAAAGGGTGTGAAAATATAGGTGCAGTGGGATTCAAGCCTTCTGTATTCTGTACAGAAACACAGATTCCACAGGCAAGGAAACCACAGCACTGGCAAAGTCATCATCCTCAGACAGATGTTTGGGAACTCACTCCTGTCTCACCAACAGGGAAAAACAGAGAAAATGTAATATTGAGAAAAAAAATCAAAATTCAGTCAACACCTCATATTATTTCATTACACCCTGTCATGTGCACGGAAGACTAAATTTAGTGCCCAAGGTCTTTTTTTTTNTCCCTCTTGTCCTGTCCCCTGTCACTTGGGAGAAAAGCCCAGCTCCCTCCTCTCCACAACCTCCCTTCAGGTAGTTGGAGAGAGCAATGAGGTCTCCCCTCAGCCTCCTCTTCTCCAGGCTGAACACCGCCAGCTCTCTCAGCTGCTCCTCATAACGCCTGTTCCCCAGCCCCTTAACCAGTCTTTTTCTTGCATTTTTTATTATTATTTTATTTTAATATTCTTCTTTAGAAAAAGAATAGATGAGGGGTGTAATCCTCCCAAAGAGTGCCCCAGAAAGACTGTTTAACTCAGGACCTGAATAGGGACAGTTTTCTTCTTGTACTGTCCCAGCAGCAAGCTGAGACAGTAACTCAAAGAGAAAACCTTGACAGGAGATCACCTGCCTTCCATACTTACTATCACTTACGTACCTATTTCCTAGATGAATTTATAATAGTATGTATATACTCCCTAGGGCCTGAGGGAAGGCCAGGAAGATGTGCCAGGGGAGGGTTAGGCTGGACATTAGGAAAAGATTCTTCTCCCAGAGGGTGGTGGAGCAGTGGAACAGCTCCCAGGGAAGCAGACACGATGCCAAGCCCAACAATATTCCAGAAGCATTTGGACACCCTCCTCACACATACGGTGTGAATGTTGGGGGTGTTCTGTGCAGGGACAGGAGTTGGACTCAATGGTCCTTGTGGGTCCCTTTCAACTGGGGTCATTCTGTGATTCTGTAGAATTCATAAATAAACCTCAACATTAACTCAAGGCTCTTGGCTGTCACACATACTGTGTCAAGCCTCGAGTCCTTGGCTTCTAAAGATGTATTTTACATTGAAGTAATATACTGCAGCCCATGCAGACATATTCATAATAAAAGCTTCAGCCTAACACTCTCGGGCACCACTAATGGATCAGCTGGGAAATAAAGGAGTTGACGAGTTGACTTTAAAACATATCCAATACTTGGCCACTAGACCACCCCAAACCTTGCAATTTTGAAGCTTAATATTGCTATGTTAACATTACCCAAGCTGCTCAGCTTCAAACAAACAAGAAAGAATGGGAGACAAAGCTTCCTCAACAGTACTGTGAGCACTAATAGCTTAAGTGTCCAGAAGATACACAACATCAGCTGCAACCTACTGACCAGTTCTATGCAACATACATGAGGTCTGATCAAAAAAAAGAAAAAAACCAAAACAACTTGATCACTTCACTCAGTGGGGCCACATGTTCAAGTAGAGACCTTTTTTTACCCTCAGTCAGAAACTGTCAGTGTGTGCAAGCCCACAACACTGTCTGCGATGCAGGTTTTGGCTAACAACAACATCCCTGTGCTCTAGCACCCACGCTGTTCTTCAGACCCAGCTCCCCTTTCCCAAAGATCAAGTTGGTGCTCAAAAGAATCCATTTTTTTTCTGTAGAAGAAGTGAAAGCAGGAACAATGGAGATCCTCAACAGCCTTTCAGCAAATGACCTGTGGAATTCCTTTGAATGTCAACAGCACCATGTGCTGCTGTGTGTCAGCTCCAAAGGGAACCACTTTGAAGGGGATCATAATAGATTTCCTTTATTTGTTAAATAAAAAGTCCTAGAGGCACAGTCTCTTGTCAGGCCCTGTACATATACATTAAAAAATACACACACTGGCTAAGTTTCAAGGGTGGACAAGCAAAGTTTGTTACAGAGTTACAATAATACGCTTATTACTTAATTTGCTCTGCTTCTTGCACTATCATCTCCAAATATGATGTGCATTTTTAAACATCCATAAATATTAATGTATTTTTAAATAGTAGGCACTTATGCGTGAAACAGAAACTGACCCACTAATACACTGTAATTTCTCTAATTTTTAAACGTATATAGCTCAGAAACGTATAAATCTAAGCATAACAACCAGGAACCCTCCAGAATGCAGATTTTTAAACAAGCTATAAAAATTACACCTAACTGTCATGCCTTCAAACTGTAAATTATGCAATATTGAAACCAAGTGATGAAAAAGCATTTGCAAATGGGTTTGACTGTTTTCCACCAATGCACCATGGATTCAACTGACACAACTGTATTGAAACTACCATTCTCAGAAGTAATGGAAACATCCACTCGACATGACAATAATTCTGGGCTCCTATCAATGTTCATATTTCCAAACAATTATATCACAGGAACATACAATAATGTCTCTACGTGTTTAAGCTCAATCTACGTAACATTATGTCAGGTACTGAATAAAGCCTTAGGAAAGAGCTGAAGTTTACTGCACCGTGAAGGCTGGAAGCACACATGTATTTCCTCAAAACTGATAGGGTCTGTAAATGCACTTCATCAAGAACTTCCTTATTTATGTTTTCTTAGGCTGTTCTACTTCTTCTTAAGGAAAAAAAAACCTATAAACCAAATACATCTACTTTCATCGAAACTAACCAGTACTCTGGTGACATTTTAATATTAGGTGGTTGGTATTTTCTTCTCCTTACACTGTCAGTAGGGCTTTGGGCTTACCTTCTCTGTTTACTCCAGTGCGACCTGACACCTGGGGCCACCCAGACTGTACTCGGTTTAGCAGCTGCCAGACCCTAATCAACTTTCTACAATGATTTTTCCAGCAGCCTTCCCTGACCCATAGGATCAGCTTTGGCATTTAATCCCACTGGTAAAATACATCTAGATTTTATCTCTACAATGACATTTTCCATGTTGAATGGCACATTATTACTTTTAAGCTACTTCAACATTTTTCTGGCCGAAACACTTGACTTTTTCCAAGATATTTACAAGAACAACCCTTGAGGAAGGATACTGTGAGCATGTGTATTTCCACGTGGGTAGGCTTAGTCGATACAAAAATACCTTCTGGATTTATACATATTGATATTTATTATTTGAATGATTATTTTGCATACAAAAATAAATCTCAAAATAAAAAGTATGCATAGGAAAGGGTAAGAAAAGGAACATCCAGCATCCTTAAACAATCTTTTGAAAAGGCAACAGGTGAGATGCCTGGAGAGAGAAATTTCATGTGTGACTTCCTGGCTTTCCTTGTTCTTAGAACTGACAAAAGTAAACCTTGGAAAAGACATTATCTTTTTCATCTCCTAATCTTTAGTTTTGTCTTTGTTTAAATGGCCTACAGTCACAAAACAAGTTTCAGTGCATTAGTATCACACTGTGGAATTTCAAATAATTTGTGCACAGGTATAATCTTCACTGGAAAAGTTCTTATATAGTACAGTTAGAAAATATCTCCTTCATTGTTTATATTCAGATCAGGTGCATGCTCTTAAAGCACACTTCCCACATGCCTCCTGTTACTGTGCTTTGGTGCACACTTTCAAAATGTTCTGGACTCCATGACCTTTTGGAATAAATTAAGCCAGAAGGTTTAATGCATTCCAGGTACTGCTATTGTGCATTCCGTCCAAAGGACCAGACTACACACAACCTGCAGTAAAATCCTTGAAATGAAAAATAAACACCAGGTCCTCAGCACCAACTGTTTCACTTTACAAACCTACTACTGCACGGTACAACTTGGTAACACACACACACACAGAGTCTCTGATTTCCAGAATGAAGCATTAGACCATGACTACCTTGAGCACCAGAGAGGAGCCTGTATATGTTTATGTCAAAGAAGGCACAAGAATACATCTGAACTTTCAGTTCAGCTTGTACTGCTCTTGGTTAAAGACCTGAAATGCTCAAAGCTAGACCTTAAGTACAACATACAAATATATTAGGGTATCAATCTGGTAAACCATCTTAATCACGTCTACAAAAGAAAGTAAAGAGAGAATCTGACTAAATGAGCAAGGCTAATGGAGAATTCCCACTTTCTTCTCCAGCAAGTAGCACATGCTACTTCCACTGCTTGGAACGAAGTGTTAGGAGAAAAAACAGTCAGGCAGTAACCACAGACCTAGCTGGTCTTAAAAAAAACACAACAGAAACTACCAAAAGCTCTGCTTCTTGGAAAGCGCACAGATTCCATCTTAGCCAGCGCTCCTGGGTTCAGGGAAACTTCCAGGCAGGTGATCTCAATATTACGCAATTACTGCATAACCTACACACTCAACAGCTGTTTTCTCTGCTGAAGGGGGGAGGTGTTTCCCGCAGAATATTTTTCTAGATCTTTTTACTTTCACTACACCACTAAGTTAAAATCATGCAAAAACACCAATCATGCAAGGATTAATTTTTTTTTCCCAAGTCTCCTAATGATATCCTGAACATCAACCAGTAAATTCCTGGCAAGCATCAACCTACTACAAACATTAAATAAGTCTTTATATACTTGCCAAGAACACAATTGCTCATGTAAATAATGGCTCTCTNGTACAACATACAAATATATTAGGGTATCAATCTGGTAAACAATCTTAATCACGTCTACAAAAGAAAGTAAAGAGAGAATCTGACTAAATGAGCAAGGCTAATGGAGAATTCCCACCTTCTTCTCCAGCAAGTAGCACATGCCTGCTTGGAACGAAATGTTAGGAAAAAAAACAGCCAGGCAGTAACCACAGACCTACCTGGTCTTAAAAACACACGACAGAAACTGCCAAAAGCTCTGCTTCTTGGAAAGCGCACAGATTCCATCTTAGCCAGCGCTCCTGGGTTCAGGGAAACTTCCAGGCAGGTGATCTCAATATTACGCAATTACTGCATAACCTACACACTCAACAGCTGTTTTCTCTGCTGAAGGGGGGAGGTGTTTCCCGCAGAATATTTTTCTAGATCTTTTTACTTTCACTACACCACTAAGTTAAAATCATGCAAAAACACCAATCATGCAAGGATTAATTTTTTTTTCCCAAGTCTCCTAATGATATCCTGAACATCAACCAGTAAATTCCTGGCAAGCATCAACCTACTACAAACATTAAATAAGTCTTTATATACTTGCCAAGAACACAATTGCTCATGTAAATAATGGCTCTCTTTAATTCACCTCTCACTATTTTCTCTCCTCCTCTTCCTTCTGTCCCTTCCAAACACCCAAACTCCTCTCACCACTCTGTTCTTTCAGTCATGTCTGAATTGCACCACCTAAAACACCTATTTATTCCCCTGTCTGTGTTCCAAATGAACCACCAGGAAGCATTGCACAAACTACCGATTACTTCTAAAGTAAAATTTGGGGCACACGAGCTAAAACTTTGCTACAACCTCCAGTTAATACCCTCCAGACCTAAGCAAAATTACAGAAAATTTTGAAGACCAGTTTTGATCTTTACTTATTTGGAAAGCTATTCTGTGCACAGACTTGCATAGGTAAACTACTACCTTAACCATCTTCTTCCCTATATCCTAACAGATTTGATGTCTCTAAGCAGTCACAGGATTACTAGGATTACTCCCAAAGGATTGCTAATACAAGATAGACTTTACTTCTAACTTTTTGTTTCTTTTCTCATGGTGGATGAGGAGGCCAGAGGCAGGCATTATATGGAATGCTAGACCAGCTTAACCTCACCTGGAGATCCCTCTTTACTAAGGGAATTCACATCTGGCCGTTTCAATACAGCTCTCCATCTCTTTGCTGCCTGAGTTGGACAATATCTCATCTTTGTCCTCTAGTAAATACACATATGTGACAAGGCTTTTCCCTAAATCCAGGAACCTTTGCACTAACTGAGACTCAAGGTTCAAAAATAATATTGGAGACGTCTGCAATTTGCTTTTTATTTTGCCTTCAATTAAAAGTTAAATGAAGTCATTTTGCAGCTTATTATTTGTCATCAGTAAAGTACAGCCTCTACAAAAGATTATAGTGATGGACACTAAGGAGACAGTAAGAATAAAAGCTCTGGAAATGGAGGTTTCAAGAACAGTGAAGCCTTTACAGAATTGTTTACTCTGTAAACAATCAGAAACATTAATTTATATCTATAAATAACCACAGGTTAAAGGAATAAGTTAGCACTGTTGTTATTGCAACACAGAAGAAATTAAACATAGAAGGTCAGTAAGGGAGTCATAATTAGAATTTAACAGTTAATGACTTAAACCTTAACCTGTTATTTTGATAAGTATAAAATACATTGGTTGGCATAGACTAATCTCTACACAAACAGTAGTTAT
Source organism: Piaya cayana (assembly GCA_013389865.1). Taxonomy (NCBI): domain Eukaryota; kingdom Metazoa; phylum Chordata; class Aves; order Cuculiformes; family Coccyzidae; genus Piaya; species Piaya cayana. The sequence continues at coordinate 11,738 of WAAB01013901.1, forward strand.
TTACTTTTTGCCACATGTGATTCATAGACAATCCTCAAGTAACCATAAAAATCAAGCTACGCTCACTTACCCTTGTGTGGGTGCGAATATGCATCTTCAATCCATCATTCTTGCTGAAAGCTTTGTCACAATAAGGACACTGGTAAGGACGCTCACCTGAAAAGGAGAAAAGCATTACAATCCATAACGACAGCCTCAGTACCTGAAGGCCTTGCAGCACAGTTATCTGTCAAACTGAGGTGCTTCCTTCTGCTCTCGTCTTCACATGCAGTTCAAACAAAAAGATTTAAGCATTACTAAAATTACAAATAAAGGTCCACCTGAGCAGGATGCAGGTTGGACCAAAATATTCCTCCTTACCCCTTGATTTGTTCCAGTAATAAATGAATACACACAGTGAGCCTTCGAAGAAAGAAAAAAAGGAAAACACCAACTGCCCTTGCTCAAACCACAGTGACTTACACATGGTCACTTTTATGGTCAGGCAATAACTGCTCCTAAGCATTTCTTCTGTTTGACATCTGATCTTTACTAGAGCCCTTTGGGTGCCACAATCCAAATGAAATAAAATCTACTCTTTTTTAATGCTGCATCTGAGCTAACTGTGTTAGAATGTAGTTAATAGGTTTCTACGATTTTTGTGTCACAATTCACAACTGAAATGGGAGCAGAAGGATCTTAGCATCTCCCTTGCAGCACCCCATACCTTAAAGGTACTTAGTTTAATGCTCTATTACACTGGTGTCATTTAGCATCCATTTCCCCAAACTTATATTAACGTAATGTGGATACTGAGCTATTCAGAATCAGAGTGTGAAGAGTTCCAAGCTAAGTTCATAATTTGAAAGAAGTGATAAAGCTTTATAAATCCTCAAGAGCATTTTAACTTTTAACTCTTCAGGCAATGCACTGGAATCTGAGTTGATTTGCCTCCTCCTTCCTGTACTCAACGCTTTAAGAGAAATTATCAGACTTTTTCTAGTACAAAAACACTGTTCAACAAATTAAGACATAATAATCTATTTTTATATTAACAAAATAGAATTTGTTCTACACAATCATAATACTGAAGGTGTCACAAACCTTTATTTTAAAACACCAGTTAAGCAAAGCCTGTTCTATTAAATCAATGCACAGCTTTCAACTCATGGAAGAACCTTTGCAGGTATAGAGATGTAACAGTCCAAATGTCAAACACTTAATAACCCTCATACTCAATTCTGGAAAACAGGCGAGTAAGAATAACTACATTTCACAGTTAAAAAAAGCCCATCCAGACATATTTCAGTGATATACCAGAGATCAGAGAGCAAGACAGTGGCAGTAACAGAGATAAGCGTTTAAAGCACAACAATCTCTAGTAACAAGGATATGCACCTTGACTTCGAGAAAGACTCATCCCTCTTATTGTCTTTTCTCTGTCTAAGGTGTTCCTCCATGATTGCATAGAAGGAATTTACTGGGATGTGCTTTCTTTCTTGGAAACAAGGTGTCAAAGGATCATGAAATTATATAATGGAGACAGCTTAGAGAAACGGTTCCTCAGAAGAAGCAGTTGTGAGCTGACTGATAGCCACCCTTGTACAGAAAACCTCCCTGGAGTCACAGCTTGTGCAGAGACTCAAGGGTCTCAGAGATTAGCTTAGTATTTAAGTACGGGGATAAACTCCACCCCCACTTATTTAGCAGACGGACCATTCTGTTCTTTGCTGTGTTTCACTACTGTTTAGGTAACTCGACAGCAGCAAAAACCTGTGTAGCAAAGTACTTGTGAAATACAAATATCTTCCAGTCTTGTATTCTGCCATCTCTCAGAAAGCACAAATGTGGCTTTTTTTTCCTTTGAGGATGATGACAACAGTCACGCTGTCATAGCTGTGTTTCACCGAGCACTTTGAAATAGGGTATTTGCTCTCACAACCCTCAATGTCTTTAACCCATGCCTCCAAAATTCAAACACTCCAACAGTTGTCAGTACTCTATTTAATTCAGCCAACATTTTTACATTTTAGGGCTTTTGGATGTAGAAGTTAAAGCTTTCAGCAGTCTGTAAGCAGATGAGTGCTGACAGGTAGGAGTTGTACTCCTCTCCCCTTCCTTCCCCCATCCTTGAGACTCTTTAAAGAGAAAGACTTTTCCTTTCGAAGGACAGCTCCAAGTCTGTCTGAAGCAGACTAACGGTGTCCTTCAGAAACTAACCATGGAGATCACAGTCTTTGATGAGCAAGACCTTAAGAGCTTTCAGCAGATGCCAGTAGAGGGCAACAGTATGACTCTGTATCAACATATTACACCTGAAAAAGGCTGGCCTCCAGCAGCTGCTATGTACTGTGAATTTTTCAACAATCTCTGCTGTTCCAAAAAAAATAGAGTTTACTGTGTGACACAGACTGCAAGCTCTTACTGGACATCAATGCTCAGTTAAGTCCTATTTTCCTAAATTATATAACTCCTCACACACTTGTGTCACTAATAACTGTCAGCAAAACAACCTAAAAGATGATCCCAAGTAATTTTACTGTTGCTCTCTTATGTTATCTCCTTCCACCTAACCTTTGCAGCCTGTTTGCCAAAAATATATACAAGTGGCTTGCACTTACATAAGCAACTGCTTCCCCTGTACATAAGCATCTTTCAAATGTGTAACTTAGATTCTACCTCAAAGAGGTTCAGGATTTTACAAAATTAACTGTGAGCTGCTTAAAACAAATCTGTGTTTACAACAGTCATGTTTCTTGGAATTATCTTCATAGTCTGTCTTGTAACCAGTCTAAGAATGAGTTTCGGTGTGACTGTTTGAGAAATACATGGATATTTTTTTAAATAAAAAATTACTTGTATTTTAAGATTATTTGATCTGTGAACAAGAATAATATTCCCCTTATTTGACATCAGCCATGTGAAAATAGGATGTCTAATTTTAATCAGCTGTTCTGAGTCCCAATGAAATTAAAGATAAAGGATAGGATGAATCACTCTACAGAAAGGTCTCAATGCTGCCAACAAGCCAGCAGTCCCAGTACCATCAACACCAAGGTATCAGGGCCACGGCCACTGCAAATATATTGCATGAGGCAATTTGACATATATACTTTCAGAAATGGTGTTTCAATCCCAACATTGCTTCAGACTCCCTCCACATCACATTACAACTGCAAATTGTTATCAAAATAAATGAGAAGTCAGTGCAGTCTTGGAGAGAGTCATTCTGTCTGAGACCTGAGTGAGCTGCCCTCTGTCAATGGATCTTTTCCTTTGTTTACTGTTTCAGGAGTGTAGGTAACTAATTCAGATTAAATGTCTGCACTTACTGACAGCAGATTCTAGCAAGATTATTACAATCCCATTTACTAATTTCTCTGTGTCTGTCAGAGATTAACTTCCTAACTTGATTTAGAGCTACATTTGGCAAACAGTATTCATGCTACGAGTCAGTTGCTCATAAGAATGATCCCAATAACAGATTCATCAATGAGATTACTGCAAAAGCAGGGGCTCCCCAAGAGAAGTCTTACGGTCTATCCCACTTCAACTCCTGTAAGATAAACAGGAACAGTTAATCATTTCTCCATGAGATGCAAATGGCATAAGATGACAATAGAGAAAAAACCCATGTGAAATAACGAATGCTAAACATGTTCCCCTCACACACCAAAGCTTCCTGAAGTGCAACATTTTATACACAACTGCTGCAAGTGTCCACAAATGACAGGGGTTTGTGCTCCAAAGAAGTTTAGAATTGTCACTAAGAAAAACTGAAGAGCAAGTGTGATGTGAGCTGATAAAAGCTCCTGAGGAAGTCACATTATCCAATCAGCAGTTTTGCATTCATCTGCAATCAAGCAAACACCACCAACAATCCATTACGAGCATCAAATACTGAACTTCAGATCAACTCATGCACAATAAACACTTGGGGATTTCCAGATGGGAAACTTTTCTTATCAGAAAACAAATGGAGAGATTAAAAGTAAGAATGACTACGACAAGCAAATGAAATGGTGTTTCAAGCCATGCATCTCTATTTCTCTTGTCATCATGAAAAGTAGTTACTAAGAGATAAAACGAAAGCAAGCTATTGTCCCTATGACAAACTACAGTTCTTCTCTTGGATTTACTGCAAGAAGCATGCTTATGAGAGATGGGGTCAACATGTGATAACATTAGACTCAGAGGGAGTGCACTTGAGGCAAAGCTGTTGACATCAGTTAACAGTCATGCCATTTGCACTGCACATTTTTATATAAATACGCCTTTACATATAAATCCATATTAATTACATAAATACCTTAAGTTTGGAGGGTATCATATGGCTTTGAGCAGCCTGGTGCAGTGGAAGGTGGCACTGTCCATGGCTGGGGAATTGGAACTGGATCAGTTTTAAGGTCCCTTCCAACCAAAACCATTCTATAATTATGGTTGGTTTTACTCCAACGCCTTTTCCTGGCAGCCAAGAGCAGAGTAAGCTTTCCAGAGGTACTGTCTCACAAAGTGAAGGTGGTTGTTGGTGTTTGGGTTGTTTTTCAACTTGATTTATATGAAAAAAAGTATCTGGCTAACGTGGGGAAGAAACTTTCAACTTCTAAATACCCTACTGAGTCTTAATCCTAATGCTAGACATTTGGGAAATGTCTGGAAAAAGACCTGACCTACGTTATCGTTTGCATTTCTCCCGTTAAGCCACAACTAAGACTGTGATCTGCACACTTGACTAAAACATTTCACCAGGCTTTCTACTTTACTACAGTATCAAACTCTAGTAGGCATGTTAAACATCTAAATTTGACAGCTTGTACAGTCAACATGCCCAGAAGTAACGTTGTGAACCTAACAATAACCAAAAACAATTGCTATAATTAAAACAGCAAAACATTTAAGCACGACAGTTATAATAAATGCTGTTTACCCTCAAGTTACAGCTGACTATCATATCCATGCTGTCCAAGAACAACTGCTCAACACATTAATGGCACTCCTTTACAAATAACCCCAAATGAATAATCCTTGGATAAAGTCCAGTGGATTTAATATAATTCAAAGTCTAGACATTCCACTTCCAGATTTTGCATGAACAAAACCAAAGCTTTTAACATAATAAAAATAAATTTAACCCTAATACAAGGATTATAAAAAACAATTCCATGATTAAAAACCATATGGCATTTTGATCTGAAACCATGTCAGGATAGAATTGATATCTTTTTTTCCTCGTGTGTACAACTCTACCTTGAGATCACAATACCTACTGGACCTTAATGGTAGCATAGTTAAACACTGGTTTACTCAGGATGGACAGTTTCCTATTTCCCAAATGCAGATAACTCTGGGAGCAAAACAATTGAGAAACAAAACCAAATACACAGTAGTTCTTGAAGATTTCAGTGGTCACAGCTAGACATTTAGTAAGGAATTTGAGACACAATAATTCAAATAAGTTATATGTGTTACTATATTGACACTGCGGCTGCATTCCCTGTAGTCAGTTTAGCCACAAAAAAACTGATTACAGAGTCACTTTGGTGACCACTTTGAAACAACAAGCTCAAGTGAGATCAACCAAATATGTACTTTACAAGTAACAAATATACATACGACACAAATAGTCCTAATCTGAGGGGACTGTAACGGAATTCCCTGAAGAGACTAGCACACCAAAGAGAAGATGGTGAATAGCACGTGGAAGCATGCCTTTGAATTACTACATTCAATGTTGGGAGCAGGCTCATGGAGTTCCTTCAAACCACATACAGGCATTCCTGCTTAATTCTGATAAATTTTTAGTCACATTTACTGACACCATTCCCATGCAGCTTGTTTGGTCACTTGTATTCAATCCTCAGGTATGTATGGTAGCTTCCTTGTACGAATTCCCTGGCTTTCCATCTTTATTGGAAGTTAACTGCTGTATTAAAGAATGAAGAATTTTAATTATGCAGCAAAATTACTAAGGGTGGGTTTTATATTTTTTAATATGCTTCTGCTTGCTCAGTTGGGGCATTCCTGCTCCAGGTCTCCATTCATGAACATCAGCACAACACTTATGACATACTGCACTGAACATCGGATAGTGTACAGTGTATACGACTTAAAAGGAAAGGTTTTCTTCAGTTTTCTTTTAAAAAATGACCAAATAATTATGGCAAAGTGGTCTCTTGGCATCTTCCACAGACCACTTACCATCTTCCACATAGAAGTCCTTTTCAGATGCTGAATTACTTAAGGATTAGAAGATTAATTTCTTTAAAATATATATATTTAAGTGTATTATTTCAAATTTTCAGGATTGTTATGGTAAAGTCTAACCCTTTTTAAAGGCCTAACTTACGACTGAGCTAGGGGAGAAGGGAAGAAGCAAGACTCCTCACCCAATTGTGGTGGAAAGAAGGCAGTTCACCTGGGGAGGAATCAGAAGGCAAGGGGGCCATCTGGATCACACATGCAACACTCCGAACCAGGTGATCAACAGGGCAGCCCAGAACAGCAATTGCAAGAAGGCTCTTTTAGTCAGAGATAATCTGGGGTGATGACAGCATTCAACAGCAAGTAAGGACAGGCAAAAGGTTAAGGGATATAACAAAATTATAATCTGTGACATACGCTTTAGAACATTATCTGTTCGTATAGAGNAAGAAACTTTCAACTTCTAAATACCCTACTGAGTCTTAATCCTAATTCTAGACATTTGGGAAATGTCTGGAAAAAGACCTGACCTACGTTATCGTTTGCATTTCTCCCGTTAAGCCACAACTAAGACTGATCTGCACACTTGACTAAAACATTTCACCAGGTTTTCTACTTTACTACAGTATCAAACTCTAGTAGGCATGTTAAACATCTAAATTTGACAGCTTGTACAGTCAACATGCCCAGAAGTAACGTTGTGAACCTAACAATAACCAAAAACAATTGCTATAATTAAAACAGCAAAACATTTAAGCACGACAGTTATAATAAATGCTGTTTACCCTCAAGTTACAGCTGACTATCATATCCATGCTGTCCAAGAACAACTGCTCAACACATTAATGGCACTCCTTTACAAATAACCCCAAATGAATAATCCTTGGATAAAGTGCAGTGGATTTAATATAATTCAAAGTCTAGACATTCCACTTCCAGATTTTGCATGAACAAAACCAAAGCTTTTAACATAATAAAAATAAATTTAACCCTAATACAAGGATTATAAAAAACAATTCCATGATTAAAAACCATATGGCATTTTGATCTGAAACCATGTCAGGATAGAATTGATAAGTTTTTTTCCTCGTGTGTACAACTCTACCTTGAGATCACAATACCTACTGGACCTTAATGGTAGCATAGTTAAACACTGGTTTACTCAGGATGGACAGTTTCCTATTTCCCAAATGCAGATAACCCTGGGAGCAAAACAATTGAGAAACAAAACCAACCACACAGTAGTTCTTGAAGATTTCAGTGGTCACAGCTAGACATTTAGTAAGGAATTTGAGACACAATAATTCAAATAAGTTATATGTGTTACTATATTGACACTGCGGCTGCATTCCCTGTAGTCAGTTTAGCCACAAAAAAACTGATTACAGAGTCACTTTGGTGACCACTTTGAAACAACAAGCTCAAGTGAGATCAACCAAATATGTACTTTACAAGTAACAAATATACATACGACACAAATAGTCCTAATCTGAGGGGACTGTAACGGAATTCCCTGAAGAGACTAGCACACCAAAGAGAAGATGGTGAATAGCACGTGGAAGCATGCCTTTGAATTACTACATTCAATGTTGGGAGCAGGCTCATGGAGTTCCTTCAAACCACATACAGGCATTCCTGCTTAATTCTGATAAATTTTTAGTCACATTTACTGACACCATTCCCATGCAGCTTGTTTGGTCACTTGTATTCAATCCTCAGGTATGTATGGTAGCTTCCTTGTACGAATTCCCTGGCTTTCCATCTTTACTGGAAGTTAACTGCTGTATTAAAGAATGAAGAATTTTAATTATGCAGCAAAATTACTAAGGGTGGGTTTTATACTTTTTAATATGCTTCTGCTTGCTCAGTTGGGGCATTCCTGCTCCAGGTCTCCATTCATGAACATCAGCACAACACTTATGACACACTGCACTGAACATCAGATAGTGTACAGTGTATACGACTTAAAAGGAAAGGTTTTCTTCAGTTTTCTTTAAAAAAATGACCAAATAATTATGGCAAAGTGGTCTCTTGGCATCTTCCACAGACTACTTACCATCTTCCACATACAAGTCCTTTTCAGATGCTGAATTACTTAAGGATTAGAAGATTCATTTCTTTAAAATAAATATATATATTTAAGTGTATTATTTAAAATTTTCAGAATTGTTATGGTAAAGTCTAATCCTTTTTAAAGGCCTAACTTACAACTGAGCTAGGGGACAGGGGAAGAAGCAAGACTCCACCCTCACCCAACTGTGGTGGAAAGAAGGCCATTCACCTAGGGAGGAATCAGAAGGCAAGGGGGCCATCTGGATCACACATGCAACACTCCGAACCAGGTGATCAACAGGGCAGCCCAGAACAGCAATTGCAAGAAGGCTCTTTTAGTCAGAGATAATCTGGGGTGATGACAGCATTCAACAGCAAGTAAGGACAGGCAAAAGGTTAAGGGATATAACAAAATTATAATCTGTGACATACGCTTTAGAACATTATCTGTTCGTATAGAGCACTTGACAGCTTTACACATTGACCCCCAGCTGCTGTTGCTCCTTAAATGGTGCTCCCATCTAATTAAAAAGAAGTTTGTGTCCTTAACTGTACAGAATGCCATTAATGTACTATACAAATATGTACAAAGACCAAGAAACCTCAAATACACAGAACTGAACTTCTCCCACATGAGAAGATTTCAGTAGGCATTAAAAATAATCATAGAATCACTAAGTTGGAAAAGACTTTTGAGGTCATCAAGTCCAACCGCACCTGTCCACAACTAACTCACATCCCTAAGCACTTCATCTGCCCGTCTTTTAAATACCTCCAGGGTTTTAAGTCAAATAAGAACTCAAGGAACCAAGTGATTTCAACAGAAATGCCAGAACACCAGTTACTGAATGAGGATTTACACTTTATGGACATATTCAGTACATTTCACCACCTTGGTGTTGCACAGCACATCAAATGGCCCTTTGAGAAGACAAACACTTCTTTCCAAATAATAAATTCCCTCTTGGGTAGAGGTAGCAGTTTTCTAAATACATTTTCAAAAGCATTTAGTACATTTAGTCTCTTAGCCATCTTGATAATTATGACCAGGGATTTTAGGAAGGAAAAATACCAGGAGAGTAATCAAGAAGCTTGGCCAACCACAGCAGCCAGCTGCTCTCTTTACGACAGCTGGACTACACAATAAAAAGTGATCTGGTCTACACAAAATTCAGGCCTGTCCAATTTTCACTTATTATCACTCAAAATTCAGCACTTCAGAAGGTACACAAGTACCCACACAGGAGTAGCTTTCTCATGCCAAAACCAAAACAGCTTCATGATTTGAAAGATAAAATACTTGCGGATGTCAGCTGGGACAAGAGCCAGAAACACAGATAGATATAGGTGTAATTCTACACTCCTAGTCAGCCAGATAAAGGAAGGGATAGCTCTTTCCTCTGAGGAGAGCAGCCCTGTAGCCCAAGAGAAAAACGGATAAAGAGCACTCAGGTGTGGCTCAGAGACATTTCTTGTACATTCTTCATTTTAATCAACAGTCAGACTTAGCAGACTGAAGACAAAAGATTGGATATTTCTGCTTTTTTATTTTAATTCATCGATGATTAATAATACTAAGTTGTTTTTTTTACAAAGCCCTGATACTCGTGTATTTTCCAGGCACAAGGGAGAACTTGAATTGCTTTTATTTTAGTTAACCAAATGCATTTCCTATTCACTGGAAGCAGTCACATATAATATGAAAAGAATCTCACATGCTATTCTTTTCAAAATAAGGGAAAACCACATTGCATTGACCTTTTTTTCCCCTATTAATACTCTGTTATAAAAGACCATAAAAGTACTTAGCCATGTCTTATTCTCTGAGGCACAGAAGTAGTATTTTCACAGCTGAATAGGTTTGTTTTCTGCAAAGTTTTGGGGTTGTTCAGAGAATTCAAGCTACCTGCAGTTAAGACCAAGAGTCAAAATATTTGTCCTATCTGGTCCATAAAAGTTATCACGATCTAACTGAGGTTTCAGCTCTTTATAACTACATGAATTACAAAGACTAGTAAAAGACTGTCCAAATCTGTGCAGTAAAGCATGAACAACCATTAGTTATTACTTACAGACTACCATGAGTTCTACAGTAGCTCTATTTTAGTCACAAATAAAAACCCAACACACTTTAAAGAAATAGTTTCATTCTATCAGTGGGATTAAGTAACTTGGCTTCCATGTGAATGGAGCATTAACATCTATGACTTCTGTGAACTCAACCAAATCCTTTAAACTAATAATCAATCAGTAATTGATCAGAAGGTGTCTCTAGCATTCAAATAATCTATCCCTTACAAGAACATTTCTTCATTCACAGCAGCAGACAAGAAGCTGACAGCTGCATGAAACTTTACAGGTATCTCTAAAGATTTAACTGTTGTCTGAAGATAAATAGGACAATGATGTATAAACTGAAAGGTTCAGAAATGCAGAATCCTTACCTTTGAGGCCTTCTGCAAGCTCCTTTTTAAATTCAGTAGATAAAAGAGAGACCATTTATAAGTTATTGAATAGAAACAACCTATGTGCAGACATATGCAAGCTGTTCACTGACTAGATACAGACACATTTTTTCACATCCTTCACTGGGATATGAGAGGAAGTTCCTTCAAGCTTCCCTTTTATCTTTTTTTTTTTTTCAATGTAAGAAAATATAAATTATTTAAAAGGTGATTTGCCATAGCATTTCCTGGAACGAAAATCCTGGCTGTACATTATTTCCAATGTACATACAAACAGTTGCCTGTTCAGCCATTAAAGCTTTAGAGATATATTTTACACAGTAATAAACAAGAGTTATACTGCACTGCAGCTCATTACTTCCTTCAACTACTGTGAAGACTTTTATGGTCCCAGATGACTGAACTACTGTTAATAACCAAAGATTTTTATTATAACTCTACAACTAATATTTTGTTTGGTTACTCAAGGACTTTTACATGCAAGTGCAAAATTTGGACATAAGATTTTTATACAGTTGGACCTTAAATATGATTTTAAATATGCCCAAATGCATAGGTAATCAAATTGTAGAAATCTGACTACACTGTCAAGGTTAGGACCATAACGTGAGCCTCCCAGTGCAGAGGTATCTCATGAAGGCAATCAGCCCCTAAAGTTATAGAGGGCAAGTACAATGAAACATTTCCACAAGCTTATAAAACCGTTTTTAATTATAGAAATGGAAATCGAGAAGGTAAACTTCATTATATTGACGCAAAGGATATGGAAGTCCACAGCCTGAATGCTTTTTGCTGTTTTAATGTAATCTCTTGGTATTATCTTTTACCCATGTATATGAGAGGAAATTTACAAAGAACCTTCTCAACTAGTGCTTACAAAATAAAGCGGTTTTTCCACACACTAGAGAATATCACATGTAAAAGCGCCCCATTAAGTCATGGGTTTTAAACGGCAGAGAACAGAAACATTAATCTTCTCAGAAAACATTTATCTTCTCAGAAAACATTTGAGACAGATGTCACATCATAGTTATCTTACTGGCTTTTTATAAGGACTTTGACTAACTGTGATGGAAAAAGCAAAATATGGGTACATTTTAATCTATACTTGCATGAGTTGGCTCTCACTAGTCTCTCTGTAATGGAGCAGGCAGAGGACAGCTCAGAAAGGACAGAGTTACAGTTAAAACATATTTACCTGAACTATAAAGCATTTTAAAAACTTGCACTGCTGCACAACTTGATGCTCTACATCCCAAAGACAGAAGGGATTAGGATACAACTAATTAGGAAAGCAGCAGTATAAGTATCAGGCAGATATAATATGTGTGTTTGTATATACATATACACACACATTTATATTTGACACAGGCAAACAGGAGTACATGCACACACAAACACACACAACAGCAATTAACAGATTTAAATAGCTACGTATAAAGCAACCACAAAGCCGCATAAACACAGCCAGGAACAGTTAACATTGAAAGTTGCTCAAAACTTCAGGGAAGTAATTAACCTCCTGACCCCCAGTTTTCATACAGAAGGAGCAGCCCATAGAATTTCTTTTACAATTTATGAACGAGCCAAGGAATTTATATCACAGTCAGAGGATTCTTTTGCTGAATTAACCCCAGCTCCCTCTGACCCAAAGAAGTCATAAACCAACAGGATACTGCTGAGGGAAAATGTGTTATAGTGTTTCAGCTGACCTACAGAGCGCTGTCTCTGTCATGCCAAGGCTGGAACCCCAGATGATGAATTACAGAGCAATATGCTGGGGTTCAGATGCAAACATCAACCCCGTCCATCTATACATGCACATGCAGACAGGTTCACTCACCCCAAACCAGCTCAGTTTCTGCAAAAGGCCAAGTACTGTTAGGGCTCATTTACAGAGTCTTACTCTAAGATAAAAGAGGGAAGAAAACTGCTCATTGAGGAAGCATGCATACATTTGTGAGTAACAATATTTAAGAACACATGCTGTGTATTAAATAAAAGCCAAAACCCATTGAGAACCTCCTTTTGTATACAGATTATTAAGCGTACCAAAAATACAATTCCAAAGCAGAAGCAGGACAGTAACCAAGAACTTCAGCTTTTATAAAGAACAGTTTTACAAATAAAAAAGGATGAAAATTGATACACAACTCTTTTAAAAAAGAACTCTGCCTGGATTTGTTTTGTAAATACAGAACAAAGCCTCTTATACAAAGTAGCTAATAAAGCGTCTGGCTGACCATGTGTGCAGAAAATGGGATATCACAAATGTCTGCACCAGGACCTCAAACCTAATCAGCTGTAAGCACTAAGACATAAAGGTTTTCACAATATTTACACTCATGGTGTACTGCTTAGTTGCACCGAAAACTTAGCCCTAGCTGAAGGTTTATTCATGAAGATGAATCATCTCTTGAAAACAGACAGTGGCTGGTTGTTTCACTTTTAGCCCAAAATGAAATGTAATACTTTGAAGTCTGACTAAACAAAAAAGAGGATGCAGTTTTGAATTCATTACTTCAAAACCACAGAATTTAATAAATACCAAGAGCATGAAGCAGTCCACACTACAACATTTAGAAACCAAACATCCATCACAAAGTAAGATAAGTCGTTGGCTCTGCTATTTGATCAACTGAAATTATTGAACTGCTCAGAAAATCCCCAAAACATTGTCAAGGATCTGGACAATGCAGGGAACTTTGTCACTAAATGCTGGACAAAAATTTCTTCTTGTATTTAGTCTGCACATATGATCATGAACAACTCTGATGATGTCTTCAGGTACAGCACGAGTCAAACTCAACTCACCAGAAGTGCAAGACATACCGATCTATGGTGTTATCTTGCTAAACCTCACATAAGGCATTTTGCCATACAATTTTCACATTTTTTTTTAAAATCACAAGTCACGACTTAGCAGCAACTTCCTCCTCTTCCCCTCTCCCCCAGGATGATCAAGAAATGGTCAGGAATAATAACAGAATGGCATCCCAAAGAACCACAAAAAAATATTTCAGTTGATTCTCACAGTGAAGGATGTGAATCACAAAATTCTCCACCAAAAACATGACTGATATCTCAATAGCAGCTAGACTGAAAGAGGAAAATTCAGAGTTTATTCCTCACAGGGCATTATACATTAATTTAGCAAAGCACTTTTTCAGAATTAGTAACTCTCTTCTAGATTTTTAAGTAAAGGAAGAGGCCTTGAAAGCTTCCCTCCTGCTGCTGCATTACTCTTTTGAGCTGTTTTTGTTTTCACACTGAGTATTATGGTAATTCCAACCTGTCTCATCATCTGGCAAAGTACGTTTCCTTCCAGTACCTGAAGGGGCTACAGGAAAGCTGGGGAGGGATTTTTTAGAAGGGCATGGAGTGACGGGGAAGGAGGAAGATTTAGATTAGACATTAGGAAAAAATTCTTCATGATGAGGGTGGTGAGGCACTGGCACAGGTTCTCCAGGAAAGCTGTGGATGCCCTGTGCCTGGAGGTGTTCAAAGCCACGTTGGATGGGAGTATGAGCAGCCTGGTTTGGTGAGAGGTGTCCCTGCCCATAGCAGGGGAGATGGAACTGGATGGGCTTTAAGGTCTCTTCCAACCCAGACCATTCTAAGACTCCACGTACTGGAAAATTTCAATGCCTTTCTACTCCCACTAAGTTCAAAATGTCAGAGTTTACTGTTTCTCATATAATAGTGGCTACAAATTTTGCAAGGCTCTATAGTCAAGGTTAGAGGTCTCTGGTGTGTGGTTTCATGAAACCCACCTCAGCCTACCTCCTAAATTTAGGAAAGGCTCCTCGAGAGAGCTGCAATATTAAATGTAACTGGTAGCAACACGTGTGAAAAGCATTTTCACTCAGACAGCTATAAAGCCTTTTCCCAAGAGCTAACTGCACTACCAACTTGAAAAACTAGGGCCTTTCTACTCTGTGCACCTGATATATAACATCAAGAGTACACATAAAAAAACCCCTAAATTTAAGCAGAGGGCCTACTGAAATAAGAAAAAAAACCAAGAGCACTGCACTAGTAAAAGCAATAAAGCAGACCTGTCTGCAAGAAATATTGGAACATGAGTCTAGAGATTTTAATGATGAGTTAGAGTAACATTTTGGTATTCCTTTAAGCATTGTAAAAGTCCTAATTTTCATAGAAGTCTACTATGTCACAACAGTAGAAAATTAAAGGGTAAGGTAGTTCCTCATGGGACACCAAGTGAAGGTAAAGAAATATTCTTAATTATAAAAGCAAAATAACTTCATGCAAAATGGTAACACAGATTAGAAATTGAGGCTGTCATATTCCAGAAGCCTGGAGCCATGTGCTGAGTGACTATTGAATTGCTCCCTTTTACTCCCATCTACCCAATTTATTAAAGTACAGCCCAGGTGGTTAAATGGTTGATCCTTCTATAAGGCACAGCCCCCAAGGGTTCTCTAGATCCTCATAGCACATGCTTCAGGAGCAATAAGGGTTTTCCCCCCTTCCACTTCTCCGCACTTTTGAAAAAAAACGGAAGGGAAACCTGCAGCTTAGAGAACAGAAGACCAAAGAGGAAGACAGAATAAGTGAGATTGTGCAGGAAGGACTCGAAAAAGAGTTGATGAGGTAGAGTTGTAGAAGAAAGAACAAAAATAAAGAGATGAGGGATGGACAGAAGTGCTGCATTGTGATTCTGGGTCTTGCCACCTTTACCCAGCAGCACTTATGGCCTCTGTGATTACACAGGATACATGATCTACCTGAGCAGAATGCATATACAGAGAATTGTATGTATATGTTTTCATACAGTAACTGTGAAGGATAATAAATATTCCAAACATGAAATTTAGTAATGAATAAGAGCTAAAGATAAAAGTCAGTTTTAGTCTTTTATCCTGATTATAGGGCTAAAGATAAAAATTTGCTAGTGGCTATATGAGTCAAATCTGAAAATCACAACAGCAGAAGAATCAAGAAGTAGAAAAACCTTTAATCTTAACAGGTGGTCTGTAAATTTGCATTACGGTTTGTAGATAAATTACAGACATACTTACAGATACCTCGTTATATATATATATGTTCAGAAAGTTTTCTCCATTCATTACAACAAACACACTGTACCTGTATGGCTGCGAATATGAACTCTCAGTGTTCCATTGCTTGCAAACTTCTGTCCACAATATGGGCAGATCTTCTCTTTTTCTCCTGTGTGAGTCTACATGGGGTGGAAAAGAGACTAATGAAAGCCTCAGCATAGCTTTTTTAAAAAAAGGGAAATACAGAATATTTTAACTATACTGACATTGACCACTATTATTTCCATTGTGTATTTTATACCACCTCATCAGTCAAAAATTCTAAGGATTAACAACAGCTGTGCTTTCAATTGTCGTCTTCACATTCTACACAACTCTCATTGTTAAAATAACTGGCTTTTCAGTTTACTATTTCCTAAATAGTTGCTATTAAAAATGCCTAATTCACTTCAGTGTATTCTTACCATTATGAAAATAAAACACCTATTCTTCAGTTTGACACCTGTGATAGTGGTTTCTAAACCAGCAAACAACACTATGGTGACCTAATAAAATTAGTCTTCATAAATGGTTCTGGCTTTGAAAGCTTATGATTTCACAGAATTTAATTACATTATGAAAAGTACTGAAAAGAATTTACCTAACCTAGCATAACTTTTCCTACTGAAAACTTGAACAGAGCTTTAAATGTTTCTAAGCAGATTCATGTGTGTGGTTTGGCTTGCATGAATGAAATAGAGCCATCAGCTCATCTGAAATACAACAGAGAGCAATCCTTCTAAGGACACGTTCTCAGTGATTTCAGTCAACACACGCTGCATACCAGGTCCTATCCAGTTGGTAATAAATGTTAGAACTGGACTGCATTTAGAGAACCAATCATGAGAAGTATATCATAATTGTCACCAACAAAAAAAAAAAATCATACACTGATGAGGTCTTTTGAAATCACCTTTTTAAGCCTGAAGCACCTTGCTGACAGAAGAATATTTACTTCAAAACAGAAAAAAAAAAATCACAAAGACTTTCATCTGACCTGTGTGGTCACAGCAACATCACCTTGAAGCACATTGCCTACACAGGTTCTCATTGTTTTTCACACTGCACTTCCAGTGCCCAATTCTGAACTGAAGATTTATCAAACTGCTGCATAAAACTTTTCCTTATAACTGTGACTGCTCTTTTAGAGTACAATTTTGGATTATTTTGCACATAAAGTTAACTTAAATGGGATAGGAGAGTTAACACATTAAATTATATGTACAGCTGACTCTTTGGGTTTCAAGTTTGTCACACAACTCTCTCCGGATAGGGAAATCACTTATTTTTATGAAAGACATTGAACTGCTGTAAAATCCTTCATTATATTATAAAAGCCTAATCTCACATAGCACATATCATGCTGCATCTGAAGGAAGAGTAAATGAGATGTCATTTCAATAGTAGACAGACTTACATAGCTTTCATTCCCTGACATGAGTGATATGAACATTAAAGCCCTCTTGATTAGGGCAGTGTTCTTTAGATCTCACTTATCTCTCTAAGAGCAACATTAGGAGATAGGAGACACACAGCTATGAATTCATTCCAAACAACAAAATATCCCAAAGTACGTCTGGGAGCAATACATTACAACTACAAGGCTCACACACAGAGAGTCCTTAACTGACAGCAGCACAAAGCAATAGTAATTACAATTAAGAAGGAACGTCAAAGAAACAATAGGGATCAATGATAAATAGTAGCTGCTTCCCATTAAAGCACAAATGTGTATGGCATTTTTAATGTGAAACTGGAAGTCATACTGAATTTTTAGAACAGAATCTGAAGAGCAGAAGTTTAAAAATTTATGCAGAGCTCATCAATGATTCCAGAAAATATTTTATATGTTTGGATCTTATGATTCACCTTGGCAAGACCCTTCACAAAAAATGTAATCCAAAAACAATGTATCAGTATTATAGGTTAGGTCTGTTACTCAAGTGATTAAAGAAATAGATAATCATGAAAAGGATTGTGCCTGAAAAGCAGTCTGATTTTCCAAACAAACCAGTTCATCTCATGAAAGATACACCTTCCTGAACTCTTGCTCCCCAAAAATACAATCAGAAACCAATTACAAGTTTATTTTGTATCCTCTTTACTTTTCAGTTCCTCAGACCAATACATTCAAGCTTAGAAAACAGATGTGCTTCAATACCCCTTATTCTAAAAGTAATAGAAGAGAGGAATAGTATCCTATAATACAAACTCCTCTCTTTCACAGGCTCAACAATAACTGATGAACCAGGTTATTTGAATATCAGTCATTTAACAGCACATGTACAAGCCTACAAACAAGGCTACCACGTTTCATAACTGTTTTTATTAAACTACAGGGAAAGTATCTTCCACTAAGTCTGTCTGGGAGAAACACATCTTGGTTGCAAAGTTGCATCACTCAATCCCAAGAAACTTTATTTTCTAATAATGATAACTACTAAATAACTTATGTATATTAAACATGAGATAAGCATCATTTATAATAGACTGAAGACAAACAGACAGCAAACGCATTAACATACGTTTAAGAGAAGAGCAACACCTTTAAAAGATCACAGAAGGGACCAAAGAGACTTTGTTCCTAGTTGGTTCCATTACTTTTTGCAATCAGTAAACACGTTAAAATCAAACAAAAAATAACTAGGCAGTGCTATCCATTCTAGAGAATACAGTAGCCTGCTCTCTGCCAATAACTTGCTTTAGGTTCCCAAAGACATATGCTAGTTCACGCTCTGTAAGACAGAGAAGTCTTACACAGTTGAAGAGACAACAAAAGATTTCCTTACAATTTTTCCTCAATTTTAGCTACAGCCTTGTGCTGCAAAGCACCATATTTACCACAATCACGTGCTGAAAATATTGTTCAATGTGACTTAGTTAAGCTCAGTTTTGTGATTACAATTTTGCATGCATATATTAAGTGCACACTACATGGCAAATAATATACGCACAATAGTTTTCAACAAACTCTCACAATCTGCATTTGGTGTCAACACCAGAGCTGATGCTCCTCAGCTGATTTGTTCTTGATTCACTTACTTTCTTCACATCTCTTCCCTGGAATATCAATCCTACCTTAGGTCAAAACAGGGAGCAAGCATTTTTCTGAAGTTCATCCCAATTTCATTGCAGAGATCAGTGGAAAGGAGTTTGGCAAGAGCCGTGGAGCAAGTTCCACCCTGCCACACACCTGATGTGGAGTATCTACACTGGATTTATCCATAGACACACTGTGGATTTTACACGCCACCAATAAACCCATTATTACATTTTAGAACGTGAAGCACCATCACTGCTTTCTACTGAAAAGTGAGAATGCAGAAGCAGCCGGCGATTTCATGTTTAGTCACAACTTTAAGAACACAGAAGGAATGAATATGATAGAACTGTTCTACTCACTTTTTTATGGCTCTTCAGGACTGAGGGTGTCACAAAAGCTTTGTCACAGAGATCACACTTGTACTTCTTATGCCCATCATGAACAACTTGAATATGAACATTTAACGTGTCCTTTCTTTTGAAAGTAGCATCACAGTGATCGCATTTGAAGGTCCTCTCACCTTACAAAGAGAAAAACAAGGTTTAAAGATACTAGATCTTTGTGGAAATACAGTAGTGCTTATTTCAGAAAAATCAATAAAAGCAACAAAGATAAATGAAAACCTGGGTTCTCAGAACAGAAAGAAATACCACATCAATTAAAAATGTCATTGGGAAATTAAATAAATAGAAAGTAGTTATCACAACAACATAGCCAGAAATGTGAGATCAAACTCTACAGCCAAAGGTGCAATGGCAGTCAGTGGAAAATGCCTTCCAGAGTAAGGCAGCACAGGTTACATCAGCCCCTCCAGTAAGAGACTCTTTAGGGCAAGAAGCAAAAAGATAGGACAGGCTTCGTCTTTTGAAACTGAAATGGTAAAAGACATCTTCCTGAATTTAAAAGAGTTCTCAAAACAAGACGACTTGCTTTGAGTAATCCCTCTCATTCAAGACAAACTCTGACAAAGACAAAAACTTTTAAGTGTTACAGGAGTATCACTACTGAACCTGAGGCTGTATCTGTGGCAGGGACCAGGTTAATAGTGCTAATAGTTTTGAAATTCAATTCTTTACCTAAGAGAGGGGAAGAAACATTGTATTCTGAAAAACTGCATGCATCTTTTAAACGGGATAAAGATGTGACTCTCGAGAAACTATTACAGTGCGCTTAATCACTACTACGAAGGAAGAACAGAATGTTCTCTTCTATTTGCTAACTTCTTCACACAACTTACAAGTTACAGATCTGCAAAGCAGCATTCATTCAGAAATTCACAGTCTGAACTGCAAATCAGGTGCCCATGTCACAAAAAAACCTTACAGGCAGCTACATCACAAAGACAGATCGCTATAGTATAAGGACTATGCTCCACTAATGCTTTTAGACAGAGGTCTGACTGCAGCCTCCTGATCTGTATGAATAACGTACAGACCTATATAAGAGCAAGCTACTTTTCCCAGTAGCAATAACACACATGTAGAGGTACCCTTATTTCCTTGTTACAGCTCACTAAAGCCTGAAATTATCCCAGCCTTGGTCCCAGTGCAAAGGCCAATATGAATGGCAATTCATTTCAGTACACTGCATATTAAAGCCCAGTGACGCTACACATCGAGGCACAAACTTCATTATATATTATACACGTAACTTATCAATACACTGGTGCCTCAAGTACCCACAGACATTCCAAGCCCTAGATAACTTGTTTCTCTCCCCCATAAATCAACCGTAACTGTCCCCCTCCCTCATTCTCTGTTGCTTTGGAAACAAAAGCAGTTTTGTCTTGGACAACGCAAGCAGAATATGCTAAAAGGTATTAGAATGCAAGTTGTCTTACTCCAAAATACTTTCAGTGAAGCTATTTGGAAAAATTTTCAAGGTCACCAGGGATGCAATTTTATACACTGTTATGAGGAGGTTTAACACTCATAGTGTTTCTAACTGTTCTGTGAATCACTCCAGTGCTCATTTTGGGAGCATAAGACTCCACTGCTAACAAAGTGAAGTCATTACTATTTTTACTCAAGTAACATGCATTTTTTTACTGCTTTGACACAGGAAAAAAAATTCAAGCAATTTCTTTTAAAAGTTACTTCTTAGTAGATCTAGGATTCATGGATTATTTTTTTCTAGACTGTCATCCATTGCTTTTGGCTTCATTGCCTTCAGTTCTTGAAACCCCTGAACAAGTGAAACTTTTTCAGAGTATCTGACACAAAACCACCATATCAATATCCTTAAATGCCTCCCACACAGCACTGACATTAATACATACTGCAGTGCTTTCCCCCAGAAACACACAACATTGTGTCTTCCCTGGGACTGGCTTTATCTACTCCACCAACGTGCTCTCCTTACAACAAAACAAGGTAGTGAAAATCAGGGCCATCTGTGCTTTACTAAAAATGAGCAAATCTTCAGTGCCCGCTTCTGCTGGGCCCCTGCAGAAGGAGCCAATCAATATTTCTCTTACTAAGAAACATTCTGCATGAACAGGTCACCCAGGGATGTTGTGGATGGCCCAACACTGGAGGTGTTCAAGGCCAGGCTGGATGGGGCTTGGAGCAACTCAATCCAGTGGGAGGTGTTGCAACTGGATGATCTTCAGGGTCGATTCCAACCCAAACCACTCTATGATTCTACGAAGGTTATTACTTTGGCACATATTAAAAGGATAATATCCTTCTTAACAAATGCAATCCTGTTCAGTGCATGTTTCCACCGTCCTAGACAAGTGATTGATCCAAATGAAAATGCTTAGAGTTTCTTGTTATTGTTCTCCAGGTCTCTTATGGCCTCATGAGCCGTCTCAGCCAAGTATGAGGTACCAAACACCTAAGCCTCATACATTCTTTCTAAACCCTGCAGCTGAGAATAAAGGGTTAGCTCCAACATTACCAGTGACATAATGAGAACACAGATACTAAAAGTATTAATCAGCAGCATGCCAAAGAAAAACCTCGTTTGACTCTCAGAAGACAAGTTATGTTTATACAGCCAGGACCTGGGAGAAAAAAAAAGTTTGGACTTCTTTTGTTTTAAGTTATTCATTAGACTTATTTGATCTTGAACTTTGAAAGCTATATCCATGATGCCTTTTCACATTTCAAGTTAGGAACACCTGAGAAATGAGTTTATTAAATACCAGTTTTTCCAGTTAATTAAGATTGTAAAATAAAATTTAGAGTCGTTCTCTACCATCCTTTAGAAGCTCCTGCTTCTAAAGAAACAAAAGGACATCGAATTTAAAAGAATACACAACATATGTTGAACTTCAACTTTTCCTACATGTTTCAAGCCTCGCAAACAATTTTTTTCTTTTCTACAGCACAGAACAGTCGAGTCAGCTAAATATATCTAGAGATTCTGTTTTATTTCCTCACCTTTATTCATAGCAACAGGTACATCCCAGTGCTGTAAGAGGAATGAGCATCCAGCTCTAGCAGGACAACGTCTGCAACTCTGAGTTGAAGAAAGCTTGACAATGTCTGTGCCACCGTAGTTCAGTCTGATATATTTAATATTTGCATAACTAGTGGTGGTTCAGGAACAGCTAAACCTGCCATAAATTACAAGTCTATCTCAAATACCTAAAATTACCCCAGTTCCCATCCTCTTGAAAAAGAAGTCAAAGAACATGTTTTTAGAGACATCTTTACCAAGGCATACAATTCCACCTACTGCAGTTTACTGCTCTTGGTTATCCTGCAAATGCTTAGTTTATTAGAATACACAGGGTTTTCACGTGTCCCTCTCCATTTTTTACATTTAAAATTAGAAACAGATTTTACAATATCTGACGTTTTGTGAAATTGCAGAAGATACGAAAGATAATTATAAAAGAACAAACCAAACACACCAGTCTTTTCCTACATGTTTCAAGCCTCGCAAACAATTTTTTTCTTTTCTACAGCACAGAACAGTCGAGTCACAGGTCACACATTCATCTAACATTCATCATCATCAGTCGAGTCACACATTCATCTAACAGAAACAGTGATACAACGGATAAAATAAAAAAAAAAGAAAGGTTTGGGGTTATTTTTAATTCTACCAACGTAAATATTCCCCAAATCAAAGCACTGTCTTCTGAACTAGAAGGATTTTGGACCATGAATATTTTCTCGACTCTGAATTGCTGACATTCACATGGTTGAATGATAATTGAGGGCTCTGTAAATATTAAAGATGGAGAAAATTCCATCAAAAATAAATCCTTACACAGTCAGTTAAAAAGTAGTGCAAAACGCCAAGAACAAGTATTCCTCTGGGCTGCTAGTTTTACACCAGAGGCAGGAAACATTAGCCTGGACTGGCACAGGAGAGAGCATCACAGTTTCAAACTCTAAACTGGATTACCTACAAAAGCTGAGTAAAGCCACCAAGCTATCTCTGCTTACATTTCTCCTTTCTTAAAATGGAGGTAACGCTACCACACTTAATGCAGAAATTTCTTGTCATTAGTCCTCAAATCATTGCTAG
>WAAB01013902.1:0-27485 GCA_013389865.1 Piaya cayana
CCACAGGATCACCGACTCCAACCCTGAGATTCCTCCCTCGAGCCCCGGGCGGCCCCAGGCGTGAGGCGAGGCGGGCGGGGGGGGCCGGGCTGGAGGCGGGGCGGCGGCGGCCCCGCGGGCCATAAAGGCGGCGGTTCAGGAGCGGACAGCGCTGCGGGCGGGGCTATGGCGGCGGGCGGGCCGGCCGAACCCGGCCGGTACGTGGTGGCGCGGCCCGTCTACAGCGCTGCCGCCTTCCAGGAGGACAACGAGCGGCTCCCCCCGCCGCCCCCCGCCCTCCGCGAGCGGCTGCGCCGGGCCGGCAGGTGCGTGCGGGCGGGGAGGGGCGGGGAGGGCTGCCCGGCCGGGAGCGGAGACCCGCGGGAGGGTCCCAGCGGCCGAACGGCGCCCGTGGGACCGTAGGGGCTGCCCTGAGGGTCACAGCCCCGGCGGGTACGTTCCACTGATGGAAGAGCGGCCGCACGGGGGTAGTGCCTGCCCTGCGCAGCAAACACCCGCTTGGTGCCAAGTTCCATCGATCGAAACCCGTCCGGAGATGGATCTAGGCTTCCCTTTGTATCAAAGAGCCGGTAGGTGCAAGTTCCGTCTATGGAACAGTGCCTACAGGTGGAACTTGGCTTCCCTTTGTATCGAACAGCCCATAGATGAATGTTCCATCGATGCAACCATACCTGCAGGTGGGTCTTGGCTTCCCTTTCTATCAAAGAGCCCTTAGTTGCAAATTCCATCTATAGAATAAACCCTGCAGGTGGATCTTGGCTTCACTTCATATCAAAGAGCCCACAGATGCATGTTCCATCTATGGAAAAACGTCCAGAGATGGATCTGGGCTTTCCTTTGTATCATAAGGCCCCTAGATGCAAGTTCTGTCTATACAATAATGCCTGCAGGTGGATCTTAGATTTCCTTTGTATCAAAGAGCCCATAGATGCAAGTTCCGTCTATGGAATAACGCCCACAGGTGGATCTTGGCTTCCCTTTTTATCAAAGAGACCGTAGATGCACATTCCATCTATGGAAAAGTGCCTGCAGGTGAGTCTTGGCTTCCCTTCATATCAAAGAGCCCGTAGATGCAAGTTCCATTGATGGAATAACATCCAGAGTTGGATCTTGGATTCCCTTTCTATGAAAGAGCCCACAGATGCATGTTCCATCAATGCAACCATACCTGCAAGTGGATTTTGGCTTCCCTTCCTATCAAAGAGCCTGTAGATGCAAGTGCCACCTACGGAGTAATGCCTGCAGATGAATAGTGGCTTCCCTTTCTATCAAAGAGCCCATGAATGCACGTTCCACTGATGGGACAATGCCTGCAGTTGGGTCTTGACTTCCCATTGTATCAAAGAGCCCGTAGATGCAAGTTCCATCTATGGAATAACGCCTGCAGCTGGATCTTAGCTTCCCTTTGTATCAAAGTGCCTGTAGTTGCAAGTTCCCTCTATGGAATAATGCCTGTAGGTGGACCTTGGCTTTCTTTGTATCAAAGAGCCCATGGATGCAGCTTCCATCTATGGAAAAAGGTCCAGAGATGGATCTTGGCTTCCCTTTGTATCAAAGGCTCCAGAGACGTGAGTTCTATCTATGGAACCGTGTCTGCAATGGTACTTGGCTTCCTTTCATCTTAAGGAGCTTGTGGGGCTCTTCCTTCAGGAGGCAGTGCTTGTGACACCGACCCCTGCCCCATCCCTGTCTGCAAGGCTTGGGTGTGCCCGTCTCTGCCTGCTAAAACGGGCCTCTCCCTGGTTTGTTGTCAGCTTGCAGCATCTCCATCAGGTTCATCACTCGTTTTCTTGTAGTTGTTCAAGGAAAAAGGCCTTCCAGATCACCAAGTCCTTCCTGCCCATCCTGGAGTGGCTGCCCAACTACCGAGTACGAGAGTGGCTGATCAGCGACCTCATCTCAGGGGTCAGCACTGGCCTCGTTGCCACCCTGCAAGGTAAAGCTGAGTCCCTCGGCCCTCTGCTCTCTGGGACGGTTCCACAGGGAGCCAGCCGAACACAGGGATGTCACACAGATGGAATTACAAATCTGAGACTTGTTATTTAATACTAGATATTAGGTATTATTTTGCAATAAATAATTGATGGTTTTAATGTATTCCTTTTGTTTCTCTGCTTGGCTAGAAGATTTAAATTTCCTCTGACGGGCTGTCAAGATATATTTAACTTTTTCCCCAAGCCTTTTACTCAAATAATATTCGTTTTGGTATTTAAAATTTTCAATACGTTGTGATTAATCAGACAGGTCAGGTGGGCTTCTTTCTTTCTTGGTTATCTGAGCCTACAGCTCTCCAGCAACTGCCCACAAAAATCATAGTATCATAGAATGATTTGGGTTGGAAAAGACCTTAAAGACCATTCAGCTCTGACCCCGCTTTCCATGGGCAGGGACACTTTCCCCTGAAATGGGTTGCTCAAAGCCTCGTCCAACCTGGCCTTGAAAACCTCCAGGGATGGGGTATTCAAGACTTCTTTGGGCAACCTGTGCCAGTGCCTGACCCTCACAGTAAAAAATTTCTTAATAATATATTGCCCCAAAGTAATGCAATCTTGATATCTACTCTCTAAAATTTTGCCGTTAAGATGGTTCAGGCATATGCAGAAAATACCCCTCAAGGAGGTGGTGGCATATTCACATTAAACAAATAGATAAACTTGATGGATATTTACATTACATGGCTTGCAATGTTAAGTTTTCCTTATTTCCCTATGCCACTTAATAGGAAAGCATTCAGCAGATGAACAAATAGACAAATAGCAGAAATGAGCTGGAATTGATTAAAATAAGCTAGTTAAGGAAAACTTAAAGGGCAGAAGTGTTCTGCCTCAGGCAACTGATAAGGTCCACTAAAGGCAAGACTAGCCATAACCCTGAGGCAATCCAGCACATTAATTTCTTTCACCTCAGTTGTGTTTTCACACTATTTTCACAAATTTCCAGAACCGGGGGAGGTTAAGTTGTGTCAACTCCACATTTTCCCTCAGTGGAAAGAGTGTGTTTGCACAACGGGGCAAAGATTCCCGCTGAGAAGAAAGAAAGCAGTTTACACATTCCCAATTAGTCACATTCCCTCCTGTCTGTTCCTTTGGAACGTGCTAGGAAGGCACAGACTGCCTGGAAAAGAAAAAGCTTACAAACTTCTGCCCCAGGCAGGGTTGACCTGAGGACTAACAAAGTGATTTGTCCACAGTCCCACAGAGAATGTGTCGCAGTTGGCAGATCTCTTCTGAAAGTAGAGCCACAGTTACAGGACTCCCCTGCCTTTTTAAAAAGTACTAGGCTAGATTGACTTTTCATATGACTTATAACAGCTATTATGCTTTTACAGTAACACCCTCTTTTTCTTTACAGTGGGTCCTCATTTTCTCACAATTAGATTTCACTCGTAAAACTGATTTATTAAATAAACCATTTGTTCTCCCACCTATGTATTGAAAAAAAACCCAGACAACTAACCCTCAAATTAGTGGATATCTACATCTAGCTGTAATTTATAAAAAAATAGAATAATTCTGGAATTCTAAATCATGCAATATGGGAGAAATGGCCAAGATGTTTGCCAAAAAAAGAGTCCTCTGGGATCTTCGGGTCCCTGAAGTCCCTAACTCCCTGCAACTGTGTGTGTTGCTTGCAGTCCTCCCACCAGTCACAGCAGTATGATTAGAACTTTGCTTGTTTTGAAAGCTGATAGGTTTTTACAGTACCTTTGAAGCAGAATACTGCACTCTCTAGTGGGAGCTAACCTGGGTGTGGTAATGAAGGCAACTTTTTTTTTCTCATTGTTGGATTTGATGGCTTGCACAAGTACACAAAGGAAGGTGATGATAAGGATCAAAACTCTCAAATCTGTGTGATTTACTTTTGGTATTTAAGTCTATGAGCTGATAGTGAAAAAAAAAGTGGCCTGATTTTCCAAAGGGCTGAACATATTTGTAGTTCAATAATTCAACCTGAACTTGAATTTTCTGCCTATAATTATAATACCTCACATAGCCCTCTTTTCTCTCAAGGGGCAGACCTTTCACTCTTGTAGCAGTGTTACCTCACTCAAACTTTATATCTGAGCCTGTGCTACCTGTACAAACATAGGAACATCTTATGTACTTATTCATCCAGCTACCAATGTGGGATATGCAATAATTTACAGTTATTGATAGAATCACAAAAACATAGAATCATAGAATAGATTGGATTGGAAGGGACCTTAAAGATGATCCAGTTCCAACGCCACTCCCGTAGGCAGGGACATCCCACTAGATCAGTCTGCCCAAGGCTCCATCCAAACTAGCCTTGAACACCTCCAGGGATGGGGCATTCAAAACTTCTTAGGGCAACATGTTCCAGTATCTCAACACTCTCATATTGAAGAAATTCTTCCTTATGTCTGGTCTAAATCTGCCCTTCTCCAGTTTGTAGCCGTTGCCCTTAGTCCTTCACTACAAGCCTTTGTGAACAGTCTCTCCGCAGCTTTCTTGTAGCCCCCCCAGGTACTGGAAGGTCGCTATAAGGTCTCTCTGGAGCCTTCTCTTCTCTAGGCTGAACAAGCTCAACTCTCTCGGTCTGTCAATACTTATATATACTTATATGTGTGCCTGCAACTGATTCACAGACAAAACACATTCTAAATTGTATCTGGACCAAATGGGTAAATCTTTCTGAAAGTCTATTCTATACTATATAGTAGTTTGTTGAGATATTTTAAATTGGACTATCATGATGGTCTATCATTTCAGGTTTGGCATATGCTTTGCTGGTTGCAGTTCCTGTTGGATATGGTCTCTATTCTGCCTTTTTTCCCATCCTGACATACTTTTTCCTGGGAACATCAAGGCACATCTCAGTTGGTAACTGCATGTGTTCAAGTTACAGTGAATTATCTATTATAAAATGTTAATCCTTACTGTGAATACTCGTATTTCATATGTGATAACTACTTTTTGAACCAAAATTGTTGTGCTGAATTTAAATATCGGAGGGTTTGGAGGACTTGAGGGATATTTCTTCTCTGTACAGGCAATTCTGCATACTAGCTAACTTCAGTTGTGCACATGCATGCTTTTTGCTTGCATTTATGCTGAAATTTAAATCCTGTCTTTGTTTACACTCCGTGTAAGAAATTTCAAGAGAGAGGCCTCAGTAGGCAGTATGAACAGACATTTTGTCTACCAGCTAAAGCTCAAGATGGCTAAAACAGAGCTCTTAGTCTTTTCTACAAGCCTTCCTTGCTGCATCCTTTTTCGATCACTATGGACAATATCATCTTCTTGCCTGTCGCGGAGACCCAGAACCTGTGTG
Organism: Piaya cayana; assembly: GCA_013389865.1. Classification (NCBI taxonomy): domain Eukaryota; kingdom Metazoa; phylum Chordata; class Aves; order Cuculiformes; family Coccyzidae; genus Piaya; species Piaya cayana. The sequence continues at coordinate 5,296 of WAAB01013902.1, forward strand.
TCCACTCCAGCCTCGCTCAAGGCTATGGGTAAACCTTGTTGATTCTTTCTGAATACTTTCTCTAAAATATGGGGTTTATTTCCTGTCAGTTCTCACATTTAAAATTCACATTACAGTGTAATCACTGAAGTTTCTTTTTCTTAATTCTAACAGAAGACAGTCTTTCCTTGTTCATATTCACTAACAACAGAGTGGTTTCCCTCCCAAAACTTTGGCATGTTATTATGCTTTCTCATCAATTTTCCTCTCTGTGGCATCATACTGCTGTACATTCTTTCCAATTTCTTAGCCTTTCCCTACCCTACCTATGAGCTCGCATTTGCTGTCCAGGTCTGAGTTGTCATGTCTAGTCGTGCTGACATCCCTATTTTGTACATTATCAAACATTCCTTTCTATACTTTCTCCACTACTCTTACTGAAGTGTCCTCTAAGGTGCCTATAAGATTAACTTATCCTTCTTTAAGACATTCTCCCTTCCTGCATAGATTTAGAACATAACTGCAACAAATGTGGTTACTTTTAAATTGTGTGTTGCTGACATAATGATCACTTACTCTCTCTGTATCTTGCCCAAAGTATAGTTTCAGTCATCTTTAGCCAATGTAATACCATACTACTGCCAAAAGATGCCTAGCCCTTGGTACATGTTCCTGCCACCACTGCTGTGTTAGGATTACTGACCACGGTAGCTCTGTGACACTCTGGATCAACTGAAAACTAACTGCAACATAAAAAGAAAAATGTGTCTTTCAGCTGGCTCAGTGATCTGTTTTGTCTGGATGTGATGCTGATACAAGGGAGGTCATTGGAACATGTTGCCCTTTCACAGCCCTAAATTGGCTTAAGCAAAGCATGAAACTGCACCCTTATGTACAACCTAAGTTATTTAAGGAAGGAATTGTGTGTTTGTGTCGTTTTTGCAGTCCCTGTGGCTCCTGACACTCTAATACTACTAATGTAGTACAGTTTAAGTATTGAAAGTATTTTCTGATTTAATGTTTGCTTGTCTAGTTGGATAAATGCTTCTTTTTGATGTACATTAAACTTTAGTATATTCTATTTGTCATTACAGGTCCATTCCCTGTAGTCAGTTTGATGGTGGGATCTGTGGTATTGAGCATGGCCCCTGATGACAATTTTCTTATAGATGGCAGTAATGCTACTGGGACTAATGGTACTGGAGCACTGATAGACATTGAATCCAGAGATGCACAGAGAGTCCTGATTGCTAGTACCCTCACATTTCTAGTTGGAATTTTACAGGTAAAATAGTTGGCTTGAAGAGACAAGGCTGATACTGTTTTAATTTTAATGGGAAAACACATGACATGGAAATACCTACTAGGGCAGTAAGGCATTCTCCTGTAGTAAGACACAAAAATGAAAGAAGGTAATCTCAGACTCTGCATTTTGGAAGATTATTCTTCTTATCTTGGGTAGCCTGTGGCAACATGGCTGGGAGCACAGACAACAGAAGAATAGCGCTGTGGTTGCAGACCAAGAGACCTGCATTAAACTAAGGGCTAGCATTGCACATCCTGGAGCATCCTTTCACACATTTCTTTGTGTCTCCTTTATTTCCTTGGATGGCATCATATTAAGCTACAGTAGGCTGCAATGGGGGAAGATGGTCCTATGACATTATCAACAGAGAGGAAATAATAAAACATAAGAAACAACCAAATAAAAGTGTACCTTTTTGGTTTTTTAGCAAACTGTTATCCTTCATGATTTTCCCAGGTAGTATTTGGAGTCCTTCAGATTGGTTTCATTGTGAGGTACCTTGCGGATCCACTAGTTGGGGGATTCACAACTGCAGCTGCTTTTCAAGTGCTTGTGTCGCAATTGAAAATAGTCCTAAATGTTTCAACTAAAAACTATAATGGTGTCCTTTCCATAATATACGTAAGTATGCCCTTCTACTTTGGTTTTGGTTTATGCCTGAATTTTTATATAACTGTTTATCTTCTGCTTCAATTTCATACAGGAATGGTTCATTTATATGATGGTAAGTGCAGGGCACTCGTTTAGTTCTCACTCTCATGAAGATCTGCAGCTGTTCATTTATAGCTATGGGGTCCTAAGTATCTGCTTTCAGGGTTCCCCAGACAGAAAATATAATTGCTACCTTGAAGTCTTTTTCAGGCAGAGGAGTTTTTCACATAAAGTTTAAATGTGATTATCTAGCAAAACATTTCTCTAAGTGGTTACTTCTGGAGGCTACTTTCTGTCTCACCCCTTGCTTCCTGACTTATTATAAGGAATGCTTTATCACTTCTTAACACTGTCAGGTCATCTCCCAAAGCTGACTGGTCCCAAGCCTCTTTACTCTTAAACCAGCAGGTCACTCTGGTAAGGGGCATCGTTCTCCATTCCACACCGTAGCCATACTTGTGAATACCTAAAGAAGGATGTGGATTCCCACCCTACAGCCTACTAGTTAGCTAAGGTGAGGCTAAATGTTGCTGTCACAACTCCATTTGTTGATCTTAGAGAAAAAGATCACATGGAGAAATGTCTTGGCTGGATTATAAAAACACTGAATTCCTAGAGGTCTCATATTACGGAATAGTCTCGTCTCCAGGAAAATTATTGAGAGTTTTGTCACTGACTTCAGCATGAAATTATTCAGGTTCATAGCATTTTAGATCTTCCATAGCACTTCACATTAGTGTAACACATTTCTAAAAGAGGCTGTTCTAGACAAAAGAATGTATTTACAGATTTTACAAGCCAGTTCAGACAATCAAAATAGAAAAATATATTAGACATCTAGATTAGCAATAGTAGGATGAATATAACTACAAACAGCAAGGTAAAATGTGGGGGGGGGAATCTCATGGACTATTTAAAAAAAATTATGCTATGCATCTCTTCAGAATTAATGAAAACTCTTTCCCTCAGGACAAGGAAAATTAGATGAGGCAAAGCATTGTCTAATAGACCTTAGACCAGACCTGGCAGGCTGATGGACTTGTTAATCCAGCAGGTTTTACTATCTCCATTTTTTATGTTTATGGAAGAGTGTTACATTTAGTAGAAAGTATTTTTGAAAAGGAATTACATGGTTTTTCCAGCTCCTACAAGCCTGAGTGGAGTGCTGACTTTTCAGGTTAAAGCTCAAAGCGTCTGTGTTCGTACAGGTGAGTTAAGTCGGTGTATTTGCAGGTGTGTGTAGAGCAAGGAAATTGTGATTTCTGGTCTGCTCAACCAGTGACTTGCTGTATCAGCTTCAGCAAGTTTTTGGACTTGTTTCAGAAGTGGTGTTTAACAAACTGCATCCAACATTAGCAGAATTCACAGGCCAAAGTTAGGAAGTTACCATGAAGTGGGGCAGTGCAAGAGACTGTCAGCAAGAATGGGATCCACAGAATGACAGTACAATGGCAAGAAATGCCTTACCTCTCCTGAAGAAAGGCATTTGATTCGGTCTTTCAGGAAGGCTGCTTCTTTAGCTTAGAAAACATAGATGGCTAAGCACTTAAACATTTTCTTTCAAAACCAGGGTCTTTTCAGAATGTTAGTAGAGGCAACCTTCCACTTGCCTTTAAACTGACAGCTCAGTATTTGTGGAGCTAACCAGGATGCAAGAAGTCTGTTTCTAACCCCTCCTCTTCCGCATTGTTCTGTTAAAGCTGTTTCACTATGCATGAAATAATTAAATTTTCTTGGAGAAGAGGGCCAAGTGAGAATTACTCTGATGCTCAGGAGGACAGAGGAGCACTTGTAGCTTTTCTGTAACCATCCCTTCCTGTTATCTCTGTACACTTGTTTGCAATAATCACTAGGACCAAGCAAGGGCACACCAAGGGTAGAGAAGGGAGCTGCCTTTTGCAGCCCAGTTGTGAGAGCCCTCCAGCCTGGGAATGAGCTCTATCAGGAGGGATAATTACTGTAAGCTAAGGTCTAGTGACTGCTTTTCTTAAGTGCAGAGTTCTCCACAGCCTGGAAGGACCCATGTGTTCATTCTCTGTATGTCAACACTGGAAATAGGAAACATAATCCATATGTATTGGGCACATAGTGAACTGGAGTTTTGCCTGTGGGTCTGCTAGCTGTCTTTTTAGTAGAACTAGGACCTCCTTTGCTATCTGGGCAAGGTGAAGAATCTATAGATCTTCCATTCCTTACTCCAAGAACAAATAGAGGTAAAATATAGATCTTACTTAGTATTTATTTCCTAAACATTGGAAAGTAGAAGCCCTCTGTGTGGACAGTATTTGCAGTTATGCTTTTTCAGTTAAATTCATCAATAAATCAATTCACTGATTCTGTAGCATCTTGACAATATATTACCCCCAAGCTCATCCAGGCCTGAACAAAATATATAACTCAGCCTCCTTCAAAACCCCATGCATCTGAATCTTCTTATGAGTATTTTCAAATCCTTCAAGCAGTCATGGACAAATTTCATGTTGTCATTTTTTATTTTTCAGACTCTTATTGAAACATTTGAGAACATTGGTACCACCAATATTGCAGATCTTATTGCTGGACTCCTCACCATTTTTATCTGCATGGTAGTTAAAGAAATAAATGATCGGTTCAAACACAAGATACCTATACCTATACCAATAGAAGTTATTGTGGTAAGCAAAGGAGCATAAGAAAAACCTGATAACAGATAAAATAGAAGGGGCTAGCTACAGGAAGACAAGAACCCCTTTTAAGTATTATAAATGTTGTTTTATTTTGTTACAGACAATAGTAGCTACTGGCATTTCATATGCTGCTGACTTGGAAAAAAAATACAATGCAGGCATTGTTAAGAGCATTCCAAGAGGGTGAGTGCCTTTATTTTCTGGGAAATAGGTATTATTTTAACTGGCTAAAAATTATTGTGGTAAGAGAAAAGACATAAAAGAGATATTGAGAGTTGTAACCTGAGTTTAGAACCCAGAGCTGGACACTTCCTGAGTTTTTTTTCTTCTGGTTCTTGTCAATTATGCCACCTAAATAGGTTGCCTAGCTTTCCTTCATCTGTAAAATGGGCTTAGGAAAATCTACCCAGTTCATGAAGATCATCTGGGAGTGAATTGCTTCATGCTCATGAAGTGCACCTATGACTATGGAAAATGTTAAAAAAAAAAAGTATTTTTAATAATGAAATTCTGTAGGTCTGAGTTATCCCATTCATATCCATGCCACTGCTGTTATCCCAGTCAATCTTGTCACTTCCACAATCATAGGAGCAAGGATGTTGAGAATTACACTGGTAGAGACTTTCACTTGAAAGATTCAGAGCACCTCACAGTAGTAACCACATTCCATTTGGTATTCAGGGCTTGATTAATTAAGATCTGTGGAAACACAGTAGGGGATAAAATGTTTTTGAGATCTTCTGAAGAAGTGTGTTAACAATAGTATGAAGGGCCATTAACATATTTATGTAATTCATGGTACTGTTCAATACATCCTTTATTCAATGCTTCAAAAAATGTACTTTTTCACTTTGCTATCATAAGGCCAAATCTCAATCATGCTGAGAACAATGGGAACTTTGTTGCTGACTAATAGAATCAGGATTTGGGCTATGGTGAGCTAGATAAGCGTGTTCTGTATGTCAATGGGCTGTTTCCACCTTTTTATTAACTGGAAACATTACACTTCATATTATAAGCAACCTGTGTACCTCTGCCTCAAACTCCTTGACAATTCTAGTAAGAACAGAATTGGATCAAAGTTGATAACACTACTATATTTTCTAAATGCTAGATTTTTGCCTCCCGAACCTCCAGATGTCAGCCTGTTTTCCCAGATGATAGCAGCCTCCTTTTCCATTGCTATTGTTGCTTATGCTATTGCTGTGTCTGTGGGGAAAGTATATGCAACCAAGTATGACTACGCTATTGATGGAAACCAGGTATGTATAACCAGAATAGTTCATAATCATTGTGAATATAAGTTCTGTTTTGTGTTGACTTACGTAGCCAAATAAAACATTTACACACATTTTTCAGACTAACATTGAAGTCTGACGGGAAATTCTTTCAACTACTGAAAATAAATATAGCTGAAATGGCCATATATTACCTGACAAGTTTACCACAAAGAGATGAGCCAAATGTGCTCTATCTTCATGATGGGCTTTTCATAATAATTAATTCCTTCTGTGTTGCTTTAGTGACGGCAGTAGCTCTCAAAGGTAATTGAAGCTAAGCACTCCCTCAGGGAGTTTTCTGATGGTGTTGAGTTGATGTGGCCAGCTTTAGCAACCTACTTTCCATATCTACCCATAAGGCATATTTTGAGGGGTGTTGCTGGGGGTAGAGTTGAGCAATGTCAAGCTAAGAAGCTGCTCCAGACATCTTTATTTAGGTTAAATGCAGAATTTGTTGAGCTTTTCAGTTAAGGTGTGATTTTATTCCTACAGAATAAATTATTGTACTTTACAGCACACCACCGCTTACAATATAAATATACTTCTAACTGTATAGCTAAGCCCTGCAGCTCAGCAAAGGCAAACACCTACCAGCATATGAACATTTTATCTGCACCAAATGACTGAATTGTTTTAACCACTGGTTTCTGAAGGTACATAGCTAGAATGTAATATGAGCTTTGCCTTCACAAGCTCTCAGGGGATTCCTACAGTTGGCCAATGTCTTCACTAGGTGTTATGTGGCTTGCTCAAAGACAAGGGAGAAAAATGTCAGAGATGCCTTGTCCTGCATCTGTGCTAATTTTGAATTTTATCCTTTGAACATATGAGAAAATACACTTTCTACAATAAATACATAAGCTGAGGACTTTGTTTAATGAGTCTTTTAATACTAATTTATTACATAAATTTTGATTTTGGAAAAGCTGTTTTGTGATATGTAACAAAATTACACTTCTAAATATGCTGGTCACTTTACAATACTATAAGGTCGTATCTGGTAACACTTTGATTTAAAGGTGCCTATAATGCATTTACTTTCATTTTAATAAATCTGAATTAATAATACATACTCCTGGAAGTGCTGTTTATGCTGTTATTTTCTTGAATATACTCTTCTACCAGCAGGTGATGTGCTTCAAAGATACTAATTAAACAGTGTAGTGGTAGAATTACTGTCCGTAAAAGCAAAGTACCTTCCTTTTAATACTGTGCTATGAATTTTACACATAGCAAAGGTCAAGTGCAGCCATAGATGATGGGCAAATACTTTACTTGAACTAGACAAATTAAATTAACATCATGAAAGCAGGTAGTATCATAATTTCGAAGGACAGGTTAATATTACTATCTGCTAGTGTTTATTTTGTCTTCATAGATTCATAGATACCTAAGGCCTAAGGACACCAGAAACTGTGTTTTCAGCATTTTTGTAACAGCCCAGCTGTTATACAGGAATAGGCATGAGTCACCTAGGTCTGCTCCCTTAAAGAACATGATTTAAGAGCCTGCTCTTGTTGTTGGAACTTAATGAAAAGCTTACAAGAAATTTCATTGTGGAGTAAAGAAGGGAATCAAAATCAAATCTCAAATTATATCTTAAATTTTTTTCAGTGACTGAAAAGCTCTTGTGACTGTGTCAGCTTGGTGAAAACAATGTTTCTGTCAATTACATGAGATTGAAGGCAGCTCCAAAATGCCTCATTTCACATCAGAGGAATGGCCCAGATCCCAGGACATAAAGCTCCCGGGGTCCTTGTCACTTGAGCAGAACAACCAGCATCAGTAGGTGCCAGCATCTGTGACCCTGGAGCAAATCTATGAGAGCACTGCCTGGAACTCAGCATGAGTTCATTGGGATGTCTAGAGTAAAAAACTTTTGGCTCAACAAACTAGAAGTTTTCAGTGCAACTCTGTTTTATTTCAGAGTTCCTGATTAGTTCTACTGATAATACAGTGCTTTTCTTTAATTAAAGGTTTATCTAAACTCAGACTGTTATACTGATTAAAATTATCTGTTTAGCTAATGGTGCTTGAGAGTTAAATTTATACCAGTCCCATTTGTTGATGCAGTTATATTAGTGTAATTGTCAGCAGTGTTAGGTTTGATAACATTGATGGAAATAAGTTTTAAAAGTCTTTATACTAAGACAAGTATGTCTGTGTTAGGGAGAGTATACCAACCCCATTGTATTGCTCTCCAAACACAGGTAGTTATATTGGCGCAAGAGGAATTTCTGCAAACATTTAACAGCTATTACCAATTCCTACTCTTCTTAAAGTTATCGTGCCCCCTATTTTACTAAGTGCTGTAGGAGCTGTTGTCATTCTCTATTGCAAAATTGTCTCCAGGCACCTGTATTTACAGCATCATCCAATTATCTTTCAGGAGTTTATTGCCTTTGGCTTGAGCAACATTTTTTCAGGTGCCTTCTCTTGTTTTGTTGCAACTACTGCTCTTTCGCGGACTGCAGTCCAAGAAAGCACTGGTGGAAAGACTCAGGTAATGACATCTTTTTACTAGCCCTGTGCATGGGTAAATTTACTATTATATGGGATAGAGCTTTCACAGGGGGTGAAATAGTCCTAAAAATATTGTGTTGTTGGCACATGGAAAGCTATGGATATATTAGCTTGTGCTCTGGTAGTGAATAGTTTTTATAGCTCTGCCAGAAGAGGGCAATGAAATTTTACAGAGCATTAGGAATCAGAAATCCTTCAAGCCTCATTCCCCAGATTTAATTCCCAGTTAAGGGACTGAGTTTGTCACTGTAGGAATTCAGGATGAGAGAGAAAATCCTCTCACAGCTGCCTATGAGTATTTAAGCCCTTCTGTGCTGGCCTGAGCAGGCCTGAGATGCCATTCATCATCTGCCCAGGTGCCATCTTTCTCATGTTGAGTGTGTCACTCTATTTTACAGTACTACAGCTTTTCACGTTTTAACAGCAGAGAACTACAAGTTATCCAGCAGCCCCTTTTCTGTCTGACATACAGACTCTGCTCCTTTAATCTGTCTATGCAATGTAACCCCACAAGAGCTACAACCTTGCATGTAGTTGTTTACACTACCTGCTTAATGGAATTCCCTCTGTGTCAGCTGAAGTGTATAAAGATCAACTACATATGCCTGAACAAAACAGCATTTTGGCAGGTCTTATTCCCAAAAAAAGATGTAATTGGCAACTAGTTGTATAATTTTCTGTGTAATCCTAGAAACATAAAATAGAGTCTCAATAAGTTAATTTCCTATAAACCCTGTGTTCTTTGCAGGTCGCTGGTATAGTTTCAGCTGGGATAGTTTTGATTTCCATTGTTGCCCTGGGGAAATTGCTAGAACCCTTACAAAAGGTACCGTACTTGTCTTCTTTAAATACTTAACTTTGATGGGCAGGATGAATAGCCCTATTTAAACTATGGTGATTGATACCAGACAAGGCTCTGACTTGTAGTGTATAATGTTGAACACTATCAAAATGCACATTTTTGTTTCAGAATAACAATTTTAATCATCTTTCTTCACAGTCTGTGTTGGCAGCTGTAGTGATAGCTAACTTGAAAGGGATGTTCATGCAAGTGTTTGATGTTCCCCGTCTATGGAGACAGAATAAAGTGGATGCTGTAAGGAATCTATTTTTTTCTTTTCTCCTGAACGCTTTTGACTGGTTTGGTTTTTACCTTTTAATGTCATCCAAATTTCTCTTAACTACCATGTAAACAGAATTTCATAGAGTTATCATCAGATAACTTCTGTGTGCGTCTTCAAAATGCAAGTTCCGTGAGGTCTATTCTACATAGTAATCTGCTTATCTTCTGCTTATGCCCCACAGTAAGGCTGCCAATCAGGGTATTCCCATGCAGTGATGGATCCTTCTTAGCAATTATCATAGATTACAGCAATCTTGTGTTGAGATGGCTTGAAAATCAGAATAAAGATGGCCTGTTGCCTTTTTTATCTTTTGCACAGTTTAAGTGGGTCATAAAAGCTGACCTTTGCTTAATTCATGCACATATATTTATTTTGTTACTGCATTAGCATCCCATTTGCCTGAATATTCTGAGGTAGTCTTCAGAAAATGTTTTCCTGTTGTAGGAAGACTTATCCTAGCTAGAATGTGGATTAATTTTTAAATGCTAAGGGATATATGTACAGACTTTTCTTATGAACTATTATAGCCATAAATCAGGGTACTTGCTAACATCTTCCACTGTGCTTTCTAGGGATCAGACCTTCAGTGTGGCTGTTAGGGCAGGTAAAGATTCCCTCCATGCAGTCTTTACAATGCATAGATTTTACGGTGTGTGTCATTTGGGCAGTGCTTGCCTTAGGTAGACCTGATTTTTTTTAGACAGTCATTTACTAGTCTTCTTAATAGCTAAAAGATCCCACTGACTTCAGTCAGGCACTCAGAAGTGCGGGCACTCAGCTCTTTGGATAACTGGGCCCACTGCTTGTTCTGCCTGGGCAGTGATGTGGAGAGGAACCAAGGAGCCCACTTCAACCGTTCTGCCTGAATATTCAGTGGAGACTTTAGAGAGTGTCATCAACCTGTTAATATGAAATACCTCTCCCTGGAACAGTTCTGATTCTTAGATATCACTGAGGACTCTCCTTCCCTCTCCAATGTCTGCAGGTGGTGCATCTTACAGTACTTTACATATAGGGAAAATAAATTCTTCCCAATTGCAACAGAAAGATTAACAAAGACTGCCACCATCATTAAAAGAAGAAAATGCAATGGTTAACTGCATCCCCTTTAATTTCACCAGCCTAACTGGGTCCTTGAAAAGTGTTATTATTTTAAAATACCTTATTTCCTAAAAAGTTAACTATGCCTAATAAGACAGTAATGGACAAATGCATCTTGGAGGAAGAAGACTTTGTATGAAAGGAGGCTAATCGCCAGTGTGCTATGATTATGTCTGAAGTTAAATTCTTCTGCTACTCATGTCTGGTCTAGTGATTCTTTAGCAGGGCCAGGAGTTATATATTATACTTAAGAGACTTTGATTTTACATTTGTTATTTCCTCTCCAGATGATCTGGGTTTTTACATGTATAGCATCCATCATTCTGGGACTTGATTTGGGATTACTTGCTGGCCTTCTGTTTGGATTGCTGACAGTTGTGCTGAGAGTTCAGTTGTAAGTAACACAGGATCAGTAAGAATTGTTAGCGTTATGCCAAGAAAAAGGAAGATAATGTGCTGAAAAGCAAGATCGTTTGTGGCAGAAAACCTGTTTGGGCTTACAAAAATTTTGAAAGGGAAAAAAATCTGTTCTTTAGAACAAAACACCATTTGTGTGCTCTCATTTAATTACCTTGATAAAAGAGAATCTGCATTATTTTGTCAGTGTTCATTCTATACCATGTTGGTTACTCAGCCATATATTATTTATGCACCCACATAGATAAGTTCTGTAAAGGGACAGGAACATTCTAGATCAAATATAAAAAGTTGTACAAATGGCTTCTATGAGTAACTGTTCATTACAATAACTCTTAGCATGTAATACTACTACAGCACGTTGCACATGCCAGTAACCTTTTTGCTTATTGCTTATACAAGGCAGTGTGTGCCTCTAAAAAGAGGAAGGGAAGGCATGAGAATAAGACAAAATTCTGTGCTTCTGCCTGATTTGTTGTAAAATAAAAATAAAAGCTTGCAAAAGTTCTTACAGTGTGTTAGATTACAAAAACCAGAAATTGAAGAGCCTCAAAAAACATTCCCCAATTGAACTCAGATTTGTGAAATCAAAACATAAAAGTGAAGTGAGGCTTTACAAACTTAAAAAAAAAAATTGCTTCAACTACTAAAAGTTTATCTAGAGATGGAAAAAATATTTTGTTTTTTTTATTGACTGAAATAAATAATAAAATGTTTGGACAAAGAAGTTTTAAGTAATCTGAAAAGAAAGTAAGTGTATCATTCTAGCTGAATTGAAACAAATAAAGTGATTGATATTTTTTCAGAGTAAAAAAATAAATTCTTCATTCAAATCAAACTAAACTGCTTTTAAAACATCTCTCTGGTTTTGGAAACAAATGGAACAAGTTGTTAATTTAGCTCTATGTAAAAATGGTGCAGCAAGTAGGTGAGACCAAGGAACCTTGTCTTTGGAAAAGACTATTCCCTATAATTAAATCAGAAAAGGACCCTTGTATGGTGACACAAAACAAAGATAAAACACTTTTCCAATGAGGCTGCTAGTTTGGCAGAAGAGCACAGACTACCAGTGTCTATGACAGTTTTTATGCTGCAATCCCTCCAGTTCTGTGAATGCCTAAGTATGAAGTTTACCTTCACTGTCTTTTCTTTTTGTTTCTGTTAGTCCTTCATGGGGCGGCTTTGGAAACATTCCTGGCACAGACATCTACAAGAAAGTCAAGGACTACAAAAATGTAAGTCATTGTTGAGTTGTTTCCCTTCAGTCTGCAAGTCAGTGTAAGACAAAGTTGTGCCTTGTGTGTTGTGGACAACTTAAATTTGGATGTGGAGTGTTCAAAGCTAACAAGTTTCAGCATTAAATTCTTCATTTTGGTTGAAATGGTTGGCCTGTGCTGCATGCTGGGGCTGAATCACCTCAATTACCAGCAAAGATAGGCCATTTTTGCATGAATTAGATACGTAGCTGAACTGTTGAAACAGTTAAACTGCTTTTTATTAGCCAAAATATGGTTGTTGCTACTTAACTTTATATTCTTTGGCAACAGGCTATAGAACCAGAAGGTGTGAAGATTCTCAGGTTTTCAAGTCCAATTTTTTATGCTAACATCGATGGACTGAAAAGCAGCCTCAAATCCACAGTAAGAGATATATGATGGTTTTGGATGCTTCTTAATTGCCTTTGAGATTTTCGCAGAATGACATCTGGGTAAAATTAAATAATTTTGATTCTTTTTCTGTAGGTGGGATTTGATGCGGTCAAGGTATATAACAAGAGACTCAAAGCACTGAGGAAGATACAAAAGCTAATCAAGAAGGGGAAATTAAAAGCTACTAAGGTAAACTGGTTTTTAGCTTTCTATTTTCCCAAAGGATTAATACTAGAGCTCATTACTTTAGCCTTAATTATGAGTTCCTCTGTACTCATCCTGAAAATAAAAATGGAAAAGTGTGACTTATAGTAATAAGTCTGGGATCTGCAGGAGACTGAGCAGAGTGGTACAGCTGTTGCCAAAAAGCCCACAGATTCAGGCAGCTGTGAGAGTTATAGTGTTAACAGGAGTGGACTTGTAACTGGTTAATGTTATAGAGAATGCTCTGAGTGCTGTTACTCTTCCCTGTTCTGTGACAGGGTCATCAACACCACCTGGTTGTCTGTGTGCCTGGGACCTCCAGGGTCAGCAAGAAAGGGAGCCCAGGAATCTTGAGGCTGATAGGCAAGGGAAGGGAAGAAGTGTGTTTGGTTTGTCTGACCTTAAAGGCCTGAGAATGAGGGGAAAGGGGTCTCAGAGAATGGCTGCTTGCCTCATAAAATGACATTATTTATTCTAACCACATTATCAGGAATCAGGAGCAGGGGGTACTGGTTACAAATATACATCTTATTGATGCCTGAAATGGAAGGTATCCCAGGCAAATATTACCTGTAACTCCAAAACTTTCTCCATGATTAAATGATATATTCCATATATCTGAATGCTGAATATTAGAATGGCATCATCAGTGAGCCTGGTATTAATAATGAAGCTTTTGAGACTGATGAGGAACTGGAAGACAACGAAGATCTTCAAGTTCCCACCAAAGAAGTAGAGATCCAGGTGGACTGGAATTCAGAACTCCCAGTCAAAGTTAACATCCCCAAGGTGCCCATCCACAGTCTCATTCTTGACTTTGGAGCAGTAACCTTCTTGGATATTGTAGCTGTGAGATCAATAAAAACGGTAAGTGCTTTTTTTCCCAGTGTTCTGTGAAAATGAAACGAGTCAATAGTATGTAAATCAAGAGCTGTTAGCTGAAGTTAATTTCTGAGTTTGTAAAAGTTTATTATGGAAAAATATCTTCACAACTTCTACAGCAAGAGGTAGAATATCAGTATATGTATGTTTTAGGTGGGAAAAAAACCCCAAAAACTACATTCAAAGACAATACAAAGGTTGTGTAGTACTCTAAACCAGAGCTGCAAAATGTGGTCCCCTTGCTTGTATATTTTATGAAATATTTTAGTTATATATTTTCTTTCCACATGCCTTCTGCTTTAATCTGGGCACAGGATGATGCTCACTCAACACTGAGGTAGTAAAAATTTCTTCTTACCATCACTTTTCAGTCTTTAGCCACACAATTTATATATTTGTTCCATATTATTTAAATTATTAAGGAAGAAAGATTAATTTCTTTATGGGTTTTTCTGTGGCTAATATTGCCATTCATCAATTCATTAATTCATCTTCAAATATCACACTGCATAATGAGATATTATTCCTAGTTAAGGGGGAGGGAAATGAAGAGATTACGGCCAAGTATTTAATTATTTTTTGCTGCCCAGTTACAAATGTGTAGGACCAGATTGTTCAGTCTTCAGGTTTTTTATGATACTTGTTCAGATTGCAGCTTTCTCTAACTTCATTTTGCATCTGATACTGCTTGACCTATACATAAACCAGATGTTAGATTACCAAGACTCCAGTTTATCAATGAACAGAAGGGGAAAATACTACTTTAAGAGACTTGCTTGCCACCAGGGAGCCAAGGGTAGAATCCAGCCTCCCACCTCTTAAATGCACTGAAGTACAAGAATGCTGTGTGCCTTGCTTCAGCCTTCTACCTGTCTTGAATTCAGTTCTGGCTTCTGGGACAGAAGAGTTATGGGGTCCACAGATGTAACTCTTTCCATATGCAGCTTTTTCATCCAAGAATAGGTCCATCTGGTGCACTGCATGGGGTTGAAGTCTGTGTAAAGAAATTTGCATGTGCCAATGAAAGACTGCATGATATCTCACGTACATGGTGGGAAATAAAGTTTGCTCAGGCCCGTGTGGTTCTCACTTGAAAAGATATGATTATTCGTACTGAGAACAGAATGAGAACCTTAATAGGCAGCAATGTATGCATATGTAAAACTGGTAGTTCCACTTACACAGTCAAAGACAAGCCACTTCAGCAACCAGTGTGGACTTTTATGTATAGCAAAGTATAGCTGTTCATTACTTTTTTATTAATAACCCCCCATCATAATAAAGTCACAATCTGCAATGAAGACAGTCAGAAACAATGAAGAGTGTGTGTGCCTATACATGGCATAAGTATATATCTCTGTATTTTCTCCTTACAGACTTTATTTATTTATGTCCTTGTTGCAAACTTTTATTTTTTTAGATAATTAGAGAGTTTGAGAGGATTGATGTGAGAGTATACTTTGCTTCATATCAAGGTAAACATCCAAATATTCCTACTACTGCTCATGCAAAGAATAAAATGAAGATGAGAAGGGACTTCTAGATGTGTCATGGAAGCATTTGTTCTAACAAAAAAGTGAATTATCACAGTGATAAACATGGTGGGCTGCAGTGGGACACAAAGAATGGTGGGGTTTAAAGGAAACATAGAAAGTAAAAGTTAAGACAAAGCTATGATTGACTGATTTGGCTGTACATTTGATTTCTGATAGTTGCAACCATGTATTTTGATAGTTATTTCTTAAATTACTTTAAGCTACATTAACCTTATATGGCTTTCTTTTCTTCAGACAACCTTATATCGCAACTGGAGCGGAGTGCCTTCTTTGATGATGTCATCAGAAAAGACATGTTCTTCTTGACTGTCCATGATGCTGTGCTCTACATACAGAATCAAATGACATACAGGGACAACCAGGATCCCATTTTTGAGAAGGTAAGGGTATCCAGTAGGTACATTTTCCTTCCTTCTATCATCTAGCATTCATTCTTGTGTTTTCCATTACAGCATGACACATTCAAAAACTAGGCATAGAGCTGAAGTACAAAAAAATTAGTCTAGTAAATTGGACAGCTTCTGTAGTATGTGAATATTATGCTAGATAAAAGGAAGGGTCTGTTGACTCCAGGATCTTGTTAGCGAAAAGAATATGTGAAACAGGATATATGGAGAACACATCATTCTAAGACACATTTTCTAATTTCTGACATCTGGCATCTTAAGAACTTCTGCAACTGGAGGTTGTATTTGGACCATTATGTTTAATTGTTGCAAATGGAGTTTTCTTTGATGCATCTGTCATTTTCCTTTTGGAAACCCTTTTAGCTTGCCACTATCCTGTGGCAATGGGTTCTGTAATTTTAAATGTGTTATATCACAGTTATTTCCCATTTGTTTTAATCCTGTTGGATTTCTGGATTGTTGGCTGCAACGAATAATCATTCCCTGCTCCCTTTCCCTACACTATTAATAATGTCATATACATCTAATCAAAGCTGAAGAGTCCCATTCTACGTGATGTGAGTGTATCTGGAAGCTGTCCCACACTAGTGTTCATTCCTACTACCTTCCCCTGTGCATTTCCTAGTTGTATTCTGTGTTTTTTGAAATAACCAGAACATTCTGCAGTGTTTAAAGATGTGGGTCCACATTAGAAAAACAGCCTTATAATGTTCTCCTGTCTTTCCACCACAGTTCCTTCCCTAGCAATCACTATTTTAGTATTCTGAATAAATAGAATCATAGAATCAGCAGGTCAAGGGAGGTGATTCTGCCTCTCTATTCCTCTCTTGTGAGACCTCATTTGGAGTATTGTGTCCAGTCCTGCAATCCTCAACATAAGAAGGATATGGAGCTGTTGGAATGGGTCCAGAGGAGGGCTACAGGGATGATCAGAGGGCTGGAGCACCTCCCATACAAGGACAGGCTGGGAAAGTTGGGGTTCAACCTGGAGAAGAGAAGGCTCCAGGAAGACCTTATAGTGACCTTCCAGTACCTACAAGAAAGCTGGGGAGGGACTGTTCACAAAGGCTGAAGTAAAGGAACAACTCTGTCAAGGAATAGAGTTGTGAGTTGTGGAAGTTATATTAAGGCACTTCATAGCAATAAATCAGCTCCAGTGATACAGACAATACACAACTCATCACGTTATTTAATTTCTTTCTACCAAGATTTCACTCATGCAGGAGTCTAAAGAACCCATAGAATTCACAGAAACAAGCCGTCCTGATGATGAACTTGACGTTCAGGAAGAGGTAAGCATTTTAGAACTGAATGTGTCTATGACTTACAGAACATTGCTGGCTTTATTGCTTTGCCTGTAGTGCTGAGACATGCAGTGAAAGTATGGTGGATGAACTAAGCTCTCAACAGTTTCCTTCTCCATTAATTAAATACCCTCTCTGGGCACCTGGATATCAGTTCTTAGCGGAGGAAGCCAGACTTTTTGAGATGTAGCAGATTGTATGTGGACAAGCATCTCTTTATCTCTGTTGCTTTAGGACTACTTTTGCCTTACACAGGCATGAGTTAGGTGCCTAAGAGAAAACCTGGTACTGCTTGAGGCACTTACAGTCAACTTTCCCCCTTCATTCCTCCTTTTAATACAACAGGCATCTTCTTGCACAATCTAAATGTTTTACAGGAAGCTGCATCAAAGCAGCGTACTGAACATAACTAACATGCAATAACACCGATCCATGAAAGCAGTACCATGGTATTTTGTATTTACAGAACACTGCTGGTAAAGAAGGCAACACTTACTGGTAAAATACCAGTGCAGCACATGGGTCACTTATTCAGCAAATAGGAGATTGCGCTAAATGCCCTTTTGTAGCCTGAGATGGATTAAACTAGTGATGCAGCAATACCTTGGAAGTATTGTAACACTCCATGTAGGTAAAGGCATGATTATTATAAGTCCCTTCTATTGTGGCACTACTCAGAACTCTGTTCTTAATTCCAAAAATAAAATGGAGTAGTGTCCTGTGCTTAGCCTCTCTGCTCCAGCAGCAGGAATGAACAGGGGCTGGAGACACGAAGTGACCCTTCTCTCTGTCATGCTCTAGGAAAATGCTGCAGCAAGGTTGGTGTGTTGGGGGGGATGTAGAGGTCTCTGGAGGCAAGTTGGTAAGAGGATGTTGTGACTGGGTAGAGGTTCTCGGCATCACACGATGTAGTTTCTTCCATTGCATGAAGTCCCATGGGAAAAGGTAAGGTCATCTTAGAAGGCAGATTGGTGAGAGGAGAAACTGAGATCCTGAGCAAAAGTGTCTCAAACTAATCAGATCTTGGTAAGTAGATTGCAATACTTGGTGCTCCTGATTCACCCCCTTCTTATTAGTTGATGGGAATATTGCAAGAGGCCCAAATATTATTCTTTATCACTAATATGGGGAGAAGTACTTTCCATTCCACTATAAGTTGCAGTAGAGAAAGGAAGGAAGGATTTAAAAAGCTAGAAAGACACCATGATTCTCTAACAGGAGCATTTGAGAATGGCAGGCCAAAAAGACTTGTATTCTGATTTCTGTTCATAAGATTGCTTAGATATTTACATTATTGTCATTAAATAAGAAAAGAAGACAAACACTAAACTACCAATCCAAGGTCAAAGAGTGTTCTGAGAGGTTTCTGTCCTCCATCTTTATAGCCACATTTTGAAAGTCGGAGCTAGTAACCTTCAGACCTGCAGCTTCCTGACTGAATTGTCAGATGCAAACACAAGTCAGAGGGCAGCTGCATCAGAATAGTTACTTTCTCTGTACTTTCAAGGAGGCCAGGTTGAACTTGGTAGTTTTCAGTTAACACATACACAAACATTTTATATTTCCAAGCAGTGTGTATTTCAAACTAACCATGGCCTTTTTTTCTCCACCTTTTGAAAATCATTTCACTAGGCAATGCGGAGACTTGCTTCATGAGGATGGACTACTGGGACTGTCTTACCTGTGAACTCACAGCAATATTTATGCACTGGTACTATAGAAACATTTTCTGCAATGAAACCAATCTTTGCACTTGAAGAAAACCCTGATTATTTGCCTGAATTATATAGATGTCTAGAAATCTCCAAATTCTAGCTAACATTATCTCAGAAATATTCTGGGCATTGATTTATCAAGCAGTTTCCAATATGATATATTGATTTTAAAAAATCAGAATACTATTATGAAAGATGTATTCAGTCTTGGAATTAGCGAGGGAGAGGTGCATCACACTGTTTTATCAGTGTATACAGGGCAAAAAGCTGCTTTGTGGTCTGCCCAGGAGAGCTGAAGAGACCAAAATCTTTGGACGACAAACCCCTTGTTCTGTATTTGTACCATGCCTAGTGAGAGGGTAGGAGTTTCAGCTGGCCAGGGTCTGCAATTCTAGAACATTAGCGTGAGCACACACGCTGGCAAGTCTTAAAAAATGTATCATGATCACTTTTTCCAAGCAATTCCTTAAACTGCTGCAAGTTGTTAGGTAACTGAAATAGGTGTCAGTGAAACAGTCACATGAACAGAAAACAGCACTGAACTACTATAAAACTTTAAATAGGATGTTTCAATAGAAAAGACCATTGGATACCAATTCATTAGTTCTGTAGTAATCCCATTGTAGCAAATCATGCACTACTATTAATATTGGTCCCTAAAATGACGTATATACAGAAAATTATTTTGGCTAGGTTAAATATATTTCACCAAGAGGCAGATCGTACTTAATGGAACTGGTAGAACAGGTTGCTACTGAGTGGAAGTAAAAAGTCAGAATGTGACCTACTATAGAAATTTGTGGGGTTTTTAAGTGGAAGATAAAGGTTTATTTACTTAATAGTTATATTTTTATATAGCATATTTCTTTCTTTTAATATCCTACATCAAACTGCTGCTGTTCTTTTACATCTGGCAGTCCATAATGCACAAGTGCAATAATTTACAAAAGATAAAGGATTTGACCTGCAAAACTTTAATCCTTACTTTAGGACTATAAAAAAAATATGCAGAAAAATCAATGTTCTTACTTTTGATGAAGGAATGTGTTTTGATGGAAAACAGATGGATACGTTAATTTTTTTAGCACTACACTAATTTTAAAATGGAAAAAAGCCCTGCATGGTGAAGGAACAGGTAGTTACAAAAGTGTAAGAGGTTCAGGTATAAAATCCCATGAAATTTCACGATGTGGGTTACACTGTATTCATATATTTAAGCCTCCTCATCTGATTATGTTAGAGAAATTTCTCTATATTGCACTGCACAGAGAAGATTTTTGCTGCAAGTAATGTTAGTGGAAAACCTCAGGTAAAAGCTAAGCACTAAATAAATTATTCTCTCCTAAGGACCTGAGTAAATTCTATCAAAATCAGTGAAAAAAGTCCTATAAACTTCATTCAGACAGTATCTCACACAGCAGGTAACAGCACCAGACCAACATCTTTATTCTCTAATTAAGGCAAAAACTTCAGCCTTCATGACAGTCAGTGAAGTTTCTCATTTCAAATGCAACATAGGCTTGAACGTAGACAATAGTGACATTCCAGTCCAAGTGAGCGAAACCACAGCTTTGCATTTACAAATAGACACGTGCCACTTGTGCGTCAGACCAGCATCTCCGCAAGCTGAGCACAAGGCACCTGCTTAAGCAGCAAGTCAGACGGATCCTCACCGCAGATGGAATTATTAATTTCTATTTACACTAATGCTTCGGCTCAGGCTGTGATTTGACAATTCACGCTTTAAGCACTACCTGTTCTCATTATCTCCCCTCCTGTTTGCCAGCTGAATGCATGAGGCTGGCACTTCCATCCACATTATGGACAAAACTCTCCTGTCGGGGCATGGCCCCAACTTTCATTAACCCAAACGTTGGCTGCAGTTGTCAGTGTACATAGCAATGAAGGACAAGGCCAGTAACATGTTTCTCAGCAGCTGTATTTCCTTTCTGAAGTGGATGTACATTTTATGTATAAAGTAAAATTAAAATATTCTACCTGGGACTGATGAGTGAGCTTTCAGATAATTTTTATTCAGAATACATACTATGGAAAAGACAGCTTAAAAATGGTAGCAAGGGTATTTTTTTTTCCTCAAGAGAACATCTGCACTGTGAGGTTTGATCATGGATCCTTACTTGACAGAAATCTGGGCTTATGCTATTTTTAAAACTTTTTCCAATTCTTTTCAATAAACTTATTTAGCAAAAACAATTAAATATTCAACAGTCTTCCAGTTTCCATTCTAAATTTGATAGGAATGTTTGGACTCGATGATCCGATGGGTCTTTTCCAACCTCGTGATTCTATGAAATATGACATTTCAGCTGGAAGTAATTGCTGGAAAATATTATGCAATGCACTTATTCCTAGCCTGCTTCTGTCTTCAAGGCGTGGTTGTATTCTAATTAACTGGCACAAAATATTCAACTTTTCCTGGCGAACAGCATTGCACACAAAGCCTACAGTTACACAGAATGGTAAGAGTGACACATGGAAGACATTCCAGTACCTTTCTCAGTGGGTCAGGGGGCATGTGCTTCTTAATTTTCTATCTCTGTACCCATTAAAATGAAGGATACCAAAATAATGCATTTTGCAATGGAGCTAAAATCCTGTACAATTTTGTACTAATTCAAACCTCCATAACGAATGCAACTAGAAGTGCTTTCCTTTTTCCAGTAGAATGAAGAAGTGGTATTTTTGAATGCATTTTGAGTATTACTATTCTGTTTCTGCATGTCAGGTGTTATATTTGGAGCTGTATTTTAAGGTTTTTTTACTCTTTTAAAAACGTGCATTTTGAAAATAATTGTGTTAACTAGAAAATAAAGTTGTGCATACTGAAAATGGGCCCCACACACCTGTCTGTTGAGTTTTTCTTAAACTCAGAGCTTTGGGAATTCTTGTTATGAGGCGATAAAGTGTATTACACAGGGATCATCGACAGGCTTCCCTTGGGTCAGCCTTTTGAGGAACTATAAAGACAGACAGGAAAACCCATTCTCTCTGCCTTGTGGGAATGAAGCAAGAAGCATTAGGCTTAAATGGCAGCTGTGTAGGTTAAGGCTTTAAAGATGATGAGAGATATAGTCCACAGGGATGGAAAATACCAGTTCTTGAGACCACGTGAGACAGGTACTAATCTGAAGTGTGTAGCAGAATTGCTGATACCTTAGGACAGCAGAAGGACAGCTTAAGGCCACTTTCTGTTGTGCCCATCTACAAGAAGGGTCGCAGGGAGGATCCAGGGAACTACAGGCCTGTCAGTCTGACCTCAGTGCCAGGGAAAGTCATGGAACAGGTGATCTTGAGTGCTATCATGAAGCACTTGCAAGAGAACTGGGTGATCAGGCTCAGTCAACACGGGTTTACAGAAGGCAGGTGTTGCCAAACTAACCTGATTGCCTTCTATGACTAAGTGAC
>WAAB01013902.1:28185-51015 GCA_013389865.1 Piaya cayana
GGGTGGACAAGGTGCTGAGGGGCGTGGTTTAGTGTTTGATAGGAATGGTTGGACTCGATGATCCAGTGGGTCTCTTCCAACCTGGTTATTCCATGATTTAATTATATTTACATTCATAGAACTACAGAATAGTTTGGGTTGGAAGAGACCTTAAAGAACATCCAGTTCCAACACCCTGTGATGGGCAGGGACACATCCCACTATGTCAGACATGATCTCATGTTCTCTTCCTTTCTTCAGTGCTGCAGAAGCACTACAGAAAGACAGTATCCCACTGAATTCTGTAGGATTTACAAAATGCTAAGTTTAGGGAAATTACACAAAGTAGGTTCTTGAGGAAGTGAGCTCTCCTGCTTTTCAGGAAAAATTTCTTTACTGAGTTATCGGGCACTGGAACAGCTGCCCAGGGGAGTGGGTTTGTCTCCATCTCTAAAACTGTTTAAAAGATGAGTACCTAAGGTCTTAGGTACGACTGGACTCGATGACCTCAAAGATCTTTCTGAACCAAATGATTCTGAGAAACACTTATTCACTGGTAAAATACTGAAAAGGATAAAGTCTTCAAAGTAAAGGCAATAATATTATTTTACAATTCAGCACTGAATTCAATGCCCTTCCAAAAAAGGCATTTCCATCTTAACAAAAGCAGCAGGTATACATACAAGTTTTAGACAAACATCTCAGTCCTTAATAATTTTTTTTTAAGTTGTCCAACCATATCTTAAGACTCCATTGAGGTTATCTCATGACCCAAGAAAACATCATACAAGACAATTAAGCACATCAATAAATTCTTACAACAATAAGAGTGTTTATTCTTTCAGGTTATTTACCCACGTCTGGAGACTGTCTGCAAGTTCTCCCTCGATACCCGACAGATTTATATGACCATATAATTAAACATACAAACCAGCTGTGGAAAAACTTATCAATTCATTCTCACAATTCTACAAAGCCCGAGGGCGCACTGGAGATTCCGTTCCGCAGCCCCCGGCCTCCAGGAACCCGCCGTTTCCACGACAAACCAGGGCCGCCCGCTCGGAGCCGGCTGGTTCCCACAGGGTTTCAGGTTCAGTTGTTCCTCAGAAGCCCACAGAAAAAGCGCATGAAATCCCCACCTCCCCCACCAACACCTCCCCACGCCGCCATGTTGAGCGCTCCCACTCCCTCGGCCCCGCCCACCACGCATGCGTGGAACCCATCTGTCCTACAACAGCCCCCCCCCACGCCGAGGCCGCGCTCTGCAGCCGCCGTCCCGGCAGCCACCGCGCCTCCCGCCGGGCCTGGGCGCCGCAAGCATGGCTCCCGCCGCGCCTCGGCTCCGCTGGGCTCCGCTGCAGGCTCCGCCATGCCCTCAGTGCCCGCCGCTCAGCCGCGAACAGTGGAGCGCGGAACCGCAAAGGCCTCCTCGCCGCGCCCTTCCTCCTCACGCACCCGCTGCTTCCGCTTCCGGCCGCGCCCTTCCGCTCCCACAGTGCCCCGCTGCGAATCATGGACCACAATGGTGAGGAGGGGAGAGGCCGGGGGTCCCACTCCTCTGCGCCCCCGCGGGGTCCGCTCCGCTCCGCTGGCCGGGACGGACCCTCGGGGCGGCCGGGGACGCGGCGGGGCCTCCCTGCGGCTTCCCTACGGCCTCCCTGCGGCCTCTCTAAGGCCAACCTGAGGCCTCTCTGCGGCGCTGCCGGGCCCCGCGCGGCCGGGTTTTCCCTTCCCCGAGCTGCGCTTTCTGGCTCTGGAGGGGAAACTCCTAAACCGAGCGTTGCTGCTCTGGCGCCGTGCGGCTTGGCGAGGGCTCCGGGAGCGGATGGGCGGGCGTGGGGGTTGCTCGTTGTCTTTTACCAAAGATTGCGTTGTCAGTTTGTGCGTATCGGGTGTAGGATTTGCGTTCTATTTGTGAATTCTTGAAAAACACTTAAAACGCATTAATAGAGCATATAAAGTTGATGAAAGTGACAGTTTGGGAGGAGATATCCTGTCTAATTAGCACTTCCCTTAGTAGCGCTAACACTTTTGCTTTGATTTGCATATTTTTCTTCATCCTGCTACTTGTGCTTATGCAGACTTGAATGGCTTCAAGCTCTGCCAGGGGAGGTTTAGGTTGAACATTAGGAATATTTTTTCATGGAAAGGGTCATTGGGCACTGGAACAGGCTGCCCAGGGAGGTGCTTGATTCACCTTCCCTGGAGGTGTTTAAGGGACGAGTGGACGAGGTGCTAAGGGGCATGGTTTAGTGTTTGATAGGAATGGTTGGACTCGATGGTCTGGTTAGTCTTTTCCAACCTGATGATTTGATGATGCTATGAACTTATTATTCTCCCGTGAAACATGAATGAGTAATTAATTTCTTTCTTTGGATCAGTTGAGTAAGTAAGTCATGTAAATGTTCCTGGCTCAGAAAGGTATAGGAAAGAGAAACACCAGAACTTAATTGTGTCCTACTGGCAGCACAATGGACTGAGTAATTAAAAAAAAATTGTTTGTTTCCATCTGTTTCTAAATGGATTCTCTGAGTGAGTCTGGTCTGTTGTTTTGTGTATTCTAGTAGAAAACAGGATTTCCCAAAGTTTTTGTATATTCTGGTAGGAAACAGCATTTCTCAACAAGTGGAAAATAAATGCATTTAGTATTATTTCTGATGTTCCAGGCCAGCAGCCTCTGGGATTTCTGGTGTTGTAGTTATGTGTTAGCGAGGCCATTTGTTCAGCCAACAGGACAGCCTAAACAAAAGCAACAACCCCCCCAAATTAAAAGTAGACTTTATTGCTTTTATGTTTTTACACATTGTTTTTTAGAGTGAAATGTGTTAACCACAGTGCTAAGAGGAACAAATACATTTGCTCCATCAGAGCAAGTTGAGGGCTCTTGATTTTGAGGTAAAGTGACTGTCAGGGCAGGGTCCCAATTTGAAACTTTCACAGTTCTTAGTTTGGGTGGTAGTTGCAGAGTAACCTAGAGCAATTCCATTCTTCTGGTTTTAATTTGTTTTTCCTCTGCTTGTGTTATGTGGGCTCGCTGTAGGTTTTGAGAGACAGTTGTTTTGGAGGCATTGTGCAGGATTCTGCTGATGGGGCCCTAATTTCAATATCCAGATGGTGCTGTGCAGTAATCCTTTGAGGCCTCAGCAGTCATTCCATGGCTGCAGTTCTCAATCAAGTGGAATGGGAAAGCTCACACCCTTAACAGCTTGTGGCATACCCTTCCAAGGCTGAGCATGTGCTGCTTTGAAACACTTGTCAAAAGAGCGTTTTCAGTTAAAATGATAGTGAGCTGGGTGGATTTGTGAAGGACGTAACTTTATTTTTGTGTGAATGAGATGCTGTGCAGATGTTTAAAGTTGACTTACGGAAAGCTGAGGGAGTTGTACCCCCTTCATTGGTGTTGCTTGTTGCAATACTCTGTCTAGGTTATCTGCTGGAGCCCATTTCTGCTGTTGCTTGTGTTGGGCTATTGCTTCCTTCCTTTGCTCTGGTACTTGGATTTAAATCCGGTTACAGACAATTCTGTATGTAGTGGGGAACAATAATTTTCAGCTTGGCCAGGATACTACTGTTCTTAAGCGCTGATACTTGTGTGATGCTTACTGCCAGATTTCTAAGTGAGATGTCAAGATGCTGAGCTAATGTGGAAACCAGTTTCCTTCCAACTTTTACAATGTATGTAAATTGTTTATGAAACTTATCTTTCCTCATATGCTGTTCTGTGCTGTGAAGATTTTATGAAGAACTGACTCTAAAGTGGTATTCACATTGTGAGAGGAGCCATACAATTAATATTGTTCTTCATGTTGTGGAGAAATGGCAGACTAGCTAACTTGTTTAAATAGCTTTATTTTTAGAACTAGATTTCCTAAAATTGTGGCTGTTCCCTGCGCAGTTTTATGACTTCACATGCAATTTCTTCTAGAGGTTATTATTTGCTTTCAATGATTAAACCTTAATATGTTTTATGAGTCTCAAACAAGCTTTAAAGTATTTGTCTTAAAACTTTTGTGTTGATATTTAGCCTCTTTAGAAACTGAGATAACTGAAAAAATAGATAAGTTTTGGGGTTTTTTTTCTCCTTTTGTAGACAATGATTTGCAAGGAACAAATAGTTCAGGATCATTGGGTGGTCTTGACGTTCGCAGAAGAATCCCTATAAAGCTTATATCAAAGCAGACCAATAAAACCAAACCTGCACCTCGAACTCCAAGGAGTATGAACAGGATGCCATCAAAGACACAAGCTGGTGATGAAGGTAAGTTAGGATAAATGCTAGCCATGCAGCAGGGAAGCATGTTATTCTGCAGCATTTTTCAAGACTTTATTCAGCCTCAGAAATTTTGAGACCAGAGTTCTGTCCAAGTGCAAAACAAGTTTCAAATTTCTGGATATTTCTGCACTATAAGATTAAATGGTGCACATTCCCTCAACAGACTGTCTTAGTGTTTGACCGTACCTTTCTGTAGAGGGGGCCCAGCAGGTTAGAGGTGCTGCAGTGTTTCTTGATGGTTTCAGTACAGAATGACACACACTTTTAATAGCAACTGGTGTCAGTTAGGAGAGTGTTGTGGTTGGCTTTTGTCTTTCTTCTCTTTCTTCTTCCCACAGAAGAATTTGATTATAATGAAGAGGAGCGATATGAATGCAAAGGAGGTGAAATGTTTGGCAATCAGAGGAGATTTCCTGGACCCATCTTTTGGGACTATAAGGTAAAGTCACAGGTGGAAAGCAGTGAATCTTTGTCTGTCAATCATATCAATCTACAGGTAGTCCTGGTAGATATCTTCTTAAATAAAAGTGCTTCCATTACTTTTGCCTGACTGAAAATAAATTCTCCATTTTCTTGCATTTGTGGTGTTCTTAGTTCTTCCTCAGATAACTTAGAAGCAATGGATATATTCATGGTAATTAAATGAGAACCTTTAATGATGTTTGGTTTTGTTCTCCTACCCCTTTCTCTACCCTGTTAGATAAACTTGCTGGGGGAAAAGGATGATACACCAGTCCATTTCTGTGATAAGTGTGGATTGCCAATCAAAATGTATGGACGCATGGTGAGTGATGTTATCAGTGGAAGATGCAGCCATGGTTTCCTTTTTGGTAAAAACAGGTTTTCCTGTGTCCTTCTGAGGCCTCTAGAGGTTACTGATCTCAGCAGGCCTCTGAATAAAGAGCGGAAGAATATCAGGATGGAACTGAGGATCTTAGTTGGTTTTGTTCTGTCTGTTTGGTTTCACTTTACACTCTGATTTAATAAAATAAGCTCAAAAATGTTAAAAAATTAGAACACTGTCACCAACAAAAACCCTTCAAATTGAGTGAGATCTGACCTTACATCACTTAGCTTGGAAAATGAGCTCTTTATGTCTAATGAAGACTTGGAATGCAGTTAGAAAACACTGTTTCCTTTTATGTCCCTTTAAAATTAGTGTGCCAAAATCCCTGAGACTACTTTAGACTTCAGAGTATGATGTAACCGGCTTCAGGATCTGCCTTAATGACAGTTAATGCTTTTAAAACTTTCCTTCCTTGCCAGCAAGACAGGTGTAATTAGATTGCGTACACAGCTTCTGTGAATGTTCCGTGTTGGTATTGCAAGACTTAACTTTTGCCTGTACATTTGTGCCAACTCTTAAAGGACCCTAACAAACTGACCCCCAAAAACCTAAATGCAAAACAAACAAGCTTCTGCACAAAGATGCTGTAAACTGACAATCACCGCTCTGCCAGCAAAAGTAATATTTACTTATAGAAATTGTGTGCTGGAGGGAGGAACAGTGTTGTGCAAAATTATGTGGATATTTATAGGTGTCATCTTAACAGAGCCATTTTTTGTCTCTAGATACCTTGCAAACATGTTTTCTGCTATGACTGTGCTATACTACATGAGAAAAAGGGAGACAAGATGTGTCCGGGGTAAGTTATCTCAAGATTTATTCTTAAAGGAAACATAGGAAAGTAACTTAACTGTCTTATTTCAGATACTGTATTAACATAATTCTTATTTATGGCCGTTTAGCAGAGGCAGTAGAGGACTCTTTACCACTTCGTAATAGCTTTGTATCCCGTTGTTCATTGTTTAAATATTTGGATAGATAACCTCCTACTGTTGCTCTACTTTGAAGAGGGATAAATGGCAATTTAATTTGCTTGGTGAGTGTGACTTTTGGTGAGGCTTAAAGTGTGCAAGAAATCTGTGAGATACTGATGCTATTTATAAATTTCCATCTCTTTAAATTTTTTTGTTCTTTCATAGTTGTCTTTGGAGTCTTAAAAACTAGATAAACTTCGAAATCAATGAAATATTTCTTTCACTGCTACTGTGGAGAAAAAACTGTCAGTTCTAATTTGGGTAATTGTCGTTAATTGGCTGACTTTAAAAAAAATATAATAATTGCATATTGAGTTCTTTGTGATGACAATAAACCAATATTCTCTTCTGATGTAGCTGTAATGAACCAGTGCAGCGAATCGAGCAGTGTGTCCGAGGGTCTCTCTTCATGTGTAGCATTGTTCAGGGGTGCAAGAGAACTTACCTGTCACAGCGGGACTTACAAGCTCACATCAACCATCGTCATATGAGAGCTGGAAAGCCTGTCACTCGTCCTCCGATTGAACCTGTGCATCCTCCAATTGCCCCTCCACCTGCTGAAATCCCGGAGCGTTTCATAATGCCACCTGAGAAACATCATATGAGCCACATTCCACCGAAGCAGCACATCATGATGCCACCACCTCCTTTGCAGCACGTGTCACATGAGCATTATAATCAGCCACATGAAGACATCCGTGCGCCTCCTGCAGAGATGTCCATGGCTCCACCACCACCTCGCCCGGTCAGTCAGGATACCTTCCGCATTTCCACAAGAAAACACAGCAACTTAATAACCGTCCCTATTCAGGATGATTCGAATTCAGGTGCTCGAGAACCACCTCCACCGGCCCCCGCACCTGCTCATCATCATCCTGAATACCAGGGCCAGCCAGTGGTATCACACCCTCACCACATTATGCCTCCACAGCAACATTATGCACCACCCCCACCACCACCTCCACCAATAAGCCATCCACTGCAGCACCCTCCCCAGGCAGCAGGTACTCCACACATGGTGTATAGCCAAGCTCCTCCACCACCAATGACCTCTGCTCCTCCTCCAATAACCCCACCACCTGGACATATAATTGCCCAGATGCCACCATATATGAATCATCCTCCTCCGGGACCTCCCCCTCCTCAGCACGGAGGCCCCCCTGTAAATGTAAATGCTCCCCCTCCCCATCACTATAATCCTTCCTCTTTGCCACAGTTCAGTGAAGATCAAGGAACGCTTAGTCCCCCTTTCACACAGCCTGGGGGAATGAGTCCAGGGATATGGCCTGCTCCGAGGGGGCCGCCTCCACCTCCAAGAATGCAAGGGCCTCCTGCTCAGGCCCCTCTTCCTGGACCACACCACCCTGATCAAGCCAGATACAGACCCTATTACCAATGATGTGAGCAATTATATGAATAGTGTGTGCTATGAAGAGGATAGAACTATTTACGAAAGCCTTTTAACTAATTGTTTTGGGGTTATTTTGTTGTGCTTTTTTTTTAAAAAAAACAAACCTGTCGTTTTGACTGTAAGACATTTTGGGGGTTGAATCAAATGATTTTTAAGCATTGGCTGTAGGACTCTGTAGTGTTGAAATAAGTGGCTTAGTAGACCACGGTTTCATTTTAACAGAACTTCTGTTTCTAGTGTGGTTAAATGTTCTAAGATGAACGCTTGTAATGTTATTTCCTGGAGAAAATGAACACGTGTACCATTCTGAATATTGTTTTTGTTAAATCCAGTGTTTAGTTTCACTTGTGATATGTTTTTGTTAACCTCTGTACAACAATTAAATTGAAACATGGTTGTAAAAGTGGTGGGTTTCTATCTGAAATTAACACAAACCTAGCTCCAGAACACGTTTTCAGCACTAATCCTTTCCAAATGAAGTACTAAGGGAACTTTAATATTTCTCCTAACAGTTACCATTACTTATAAAGAATTCAGGCTGTGGTGAATTCATAGCACTAGTAATCAGACATGCAGAATACTGCATTTCAGCTTTTTTTCTTTAAATTGATGCAAAAAGATAAATTTATCAGAAGTTCAGCTTTGGACATGACACAAAACCATATAATAATGCATTCTGGGTTTTGATTTTTTTTTTTAATTTGTTTTTTTGGGGTTTGGGGGTTTTTGTTTTAAGGCTCATTTTGTTTCAGAAGGTTCTGTTTACATGTACACTACTCACTGGAGTTGAATTCAAATGATTATTTTTGTCTATGGCTACATTTGTGTGGAGGTGGCTGTGAATTGGTTGCCATGTCTGTGAGAAGCATATTATTTTAGGTAGCAGAGTGATGTTTGCCTCTGTCACTATACAATATGTACAGTAGGAAAACTTCCCTCTTGGATAACCAGAAAGAAGTGGTCTGAAATCCCTTATGTAGATATAAAGAAAGAAAAAAGCCACATGTCCTTGATCTGTTTCTATTTTGTGATACAGATCTAATTGAACAGAAAGTGTTTTCCTTTTTTTAAAAAAAACCAACACTATAAGCAGGCCCTCAGGTCTGCTTTGGCCCAAGATTTATGTTTGATAAGAAACATAAGAAAAGAGAAATCTAATAAGCATAACACGAGAATATTGGTTTTTTTAGTGCAGCTGGTAGCAGAACTGGACAATAAGAAGATGGTACTGGCTGTTGTTTGGAATGCTTGGCTTTGCGTTTCTAATCAATGTTGGTGCCGAATGTTTGGGTTTGCAAAATGCCACATTTCTTGCAGTGGTGCTTTCAGATGAAGAAATCCTTGTTTTTTTTCAAAGGTTTGTAAATTTCTACTATTCTTGAGTAATCTGAACCATCTTAAAGACTCAGTGTCACTATTTGTTCTGAAACCTTCATGTCTCATAAATGTTAACTTTATGAAAGAGCTTTGGCAGTGCAATGTTCCAAATTTTGTAATTTTGCGTATCAACTGCATATCTTTCATTTGCCAGATCAACAGCTCTTCAAATTTACTCTGTCATTGCCATTGATTTCCTTGTGAGCATGGGCAAATCTTTTAGACTACTTTTCCAATCAATACTTCTTTAGAGGTGTGCAAATAAATTCTAAAATACACAAATAAATTCTGAGGGGTACGGATGGCCAGTGTCAACTGATGAAAAGCCTACTTAACTGTAACATGCTCTATAAAAGACAAAGTTCCTTGTTTTGGTTTCTCTGAAAAATAAGTAATTTTAAATAAAATGCACTGATGAAATAAAAAGAGGCTGGTTGTATGATGGTGTGCTGTGGTATGGCATTGGTTGAAAAATTACTGTTTCAGTGCATGTGAAAGGGAAAATTGCAGCCTTACTTTGTTTTGTTAATTTTATTAATAAATACATTGAGGACCTTTTAAGGACCCCCTTTTGTCACTGTTAAATTGCTTGGTAGGAGGCAGGTTTATATTACAACATACAGTTTCATCTGTGAGGAAGTCTGTGTGTCTGGTTATTGTTATTTGAGTCTGCAAGGCCAAAGTTACGTTTATTGTACCTGTTTGAAATGGACTGACTGGTGGTTCTGGGTACCAGTGTCATTTTGTTCAGGCTGAGGACGCAACACGTGGGTTTACAAGTATATGACGGGCTTCTGTGCGCAACACATGCCAACCTCATCCATGCACTTCTCCTTTGGAAAACAAAATATTCTGAAATCAACTGTTACCTGCCAGTTGCGGGTGATGAGAAGTAAGGCAAGATTTTCCATTGTGCTGCTACCTAGAAGTAAGCTGGGTTGCATACTTCTGTTCTGTGTTACCTGGTCTGTTGTGAAGCACGTGAAGGGTTCACACATAATCATTCCGGGCCTGCTTTTATTCTTCTTGAAATTATTAATGAAATGCTTCTCTGAAAATGCTGAGGCAGTTGGATTGATAAGGGAATACAGCAACCTTAGAATCCTAGAATCACTAGGTTCGAAAAGACCTGTTAGATAATCAAGTCCAACCTTTGCTCTACCAAAAAGCATAGAAGGATAAAATATTGCTCTAGAGAACATGTGAGATTTTTTTCTATTTATATTTGAGGCAAAGATGATACACGTCATCTGGACAATGACCCCAAAAATCAGTGGGATCCCTTGCAGTATTCAGTGATCATGGGGCAGAAGTCTTTGTGACAGAGAACTTAATGAAACATCGTGTTATGTAGACAGGGCTTTGACATAAGTCAGATTTCTTTGCCCTCATACAGGAAGACCTAAATAATTTTTGTATTTAGTAAGTCTTAGTTTACTGGTGTAGCTAAGGGTACTGCTGATGCTTTCATATTTACAAAGGTAAAAAATGTCTGCTTTGGTTGAAACCTTATGTTAATGGGCTTTTTCATATGTCGGCTTTGGGGCGTGATTTGGGGGTTTTTTTGTTGTTGGTTGGTTGCAGGAGTTTTGTAAAATGCCTGATTATTTCACTGTGAAGTTCAGAAATGCTGCATATTGTACTTAATTGTGTAAGTGACAGTCTTAATAATAATGAGATGTACTTGAGAATTCTTTGGAGTCTTACTTCTGTTTTCCTTTAAAAGCAAACATTTGAATTGAATCAGTTATGTTTATTTTGAATAAATACGTCTGTGGCTGAGATCTCTCTCCCAAAGCATTGCTGAGCAGATCTCAGCTTTTGAACTCCAATGACATTTGAGTTTGTCAGGCGCTGTAAGTTCTCCTACTAATGTCACATAAGGGAATGAAAAGGGATTTGATGATGGTTTATATCCACCATACAATGAGTGAAAGGACACCAGTAGATAGCCTGAAAACACTTCTGGTTTAGATGCTTGTCTCCTTATACTTTATCTTCAATTCCATCTTTAACTTTGCTTAAAGGATTGCCTGCAACCATGCATACTTTACAATAAGCAGGCTAATTGCATGAGCATGTACTTTGTTTGGTGGTTTCAAATACTATTAACATAAAGACTGGTTACTTAGATGAGTTAAGTGATATTTTCATGCCTTTTAAAAAAGGAAAAATGCTAATTAGTTTTAAAAAATCTGATTCAAGGGGATTAGAAGAGCCTATTGGATGGAGTTTCCACTTCTCATTTACGGCTCTCAAAGGAGTGTGTTTTTTTGTTAAAAATAAAGTGGAAATAACTTGTGTTCATTCCATGTTAGAGTTTGTACACTCAACAAGGGAGAAAAACCACCTCTGTATTATGTGCAGTCAAACGTTCTCAAAAGCACCTTTGTGGATACGCTTTCTTCATGGAGCAAGCCTGAACACATCTCTCTAAATGTTTTCTGCTCTGTGAAATGTGTGTCTGATTTTGTGTTGTTTCTGCCTGTGTGCATTGCTGTGTTGCTGACAAAAGCATCCACATGGCTGCATCGGAAGGTGCTGCGAAGCCTGGGAGAAGCACAGCAGATTGCGGTTGCATCCTGATATTGGATGTATGGGAAGTGAGTTTGAACTTTCCCTGTTGATGTATAAGACACCACAGGGTCCAATGCAACCAAAAATGTGCAAGGTTTATGTACCTCCTTGTTCACTAAATATGGGGCATTCATTGTGGTTTGGTTTTGGTTGTTTTTTTAAACTGTTTTCAGTTTTGACTCAGTTCGTGAGTACAAAAGATTAAAAGATTAAAAAAAATCCAACACAAGTCTGGAAAGTTGTATGTGCAATAGCAGCAGGGAGCTGGTAAACAAACTCAGTCTTCTTGAAACTTTAATCATTCACTTTGATAAGAGTGCAAGTGATTGTCATCTGCTAGTAAGGCTGTTTGTAATACAGTCAATACAATAGAAAGGATGATTATGTGTGCAAGCAGACAGGAAAATTTTCACTTTTATGTAGTAAAGTTTCAGAGAAGAAGTTCCGCTTAACTGCTTAAAAAACACCTAAATTTTAAATAGATGTGAATATGTGTCAGTTGACAATTTTTCTTCAGTTCAAGACTTGATTATGGCTCCAAGGTACACTATGGTTAATTATTTTCTTAGGCAGCAGAAGGGAGAAGATGTTTTCTTAAGAACTGTGAGAAAAGAAAACTGCCTCCATTCAAAACATGGATAGGGAAGAAAGAACTGCAAGTGACATTTGTTTCCAGTAAAGAAATGCTTAAAGATACTTTAAGAGAAACTTAGTTTGAAATTGAAAAAAACCTAAGGGTTTGTATCTTATAATACTCCTTCCAGGATTATTAGGCCTAAAATTTTGGATAACTTAATAACTTTGCATTTTTTTGCTCCATATTTCATGCAGGTGGTCTCTGCTGCACTGTGAAGTGAAAACCAAGTTTGAGAGTAGGCTTGTGCATCACAGGCTGCACGGCTTCTATATTTTCTGTCCCTCTTGTTGGCTGTAAAATGCCTGTTACATACTTACCAAGCATCTGCACTGTGCTGAGGAGAAATACACTTAGGATATGTTATGAATTGATGCCGCATCCGTCATCACCTCAGAAAGAAAGCAGTTATGAAATTTGCCTTTTAGCTTGTTCTTGAGTAATATATTGAAAAGTGGTACGTGGCACTGCTCTAATCACTCGGTGACAGTGCTCAGTGGAAGAGCAGTATCTAGGTTTCCAAAGATGCCTGTTTCAAGACTAAGCCAATAAATTTGCATCACCACAGTGTTCTACAACAGAGCAAGGAGTACGTGCAACAATCTGTGTGAGGGTAAACTGCCTGGAGCAACATTAGTGTTAGAGTAACCCAGAATGCAGAAATAACCAGTACCTCTAAGGGAAATCACGTAACTCATCAGAAATACAATGTGGCTCTTGTCAACATTAAAAAAAGTAAGGAGTAGAGGAATTTAAGAGGATGACAAGTAGCTCGTGGGGACATATGGCATGGGAGTGCAAGGATCTCCAGTTAAGGCTGTCTAGGTCTCCTGTCCATTTGAAAAATGGTGAATGGTTTTGGAAGGGGGATTCATGCTCAGGGGCACTGTGCTGTATCAAGAGTCATTAGTACTGAATCATTTGGAGGAGTGCAACTTAGAATAAAAATTTTTTTCCTTAATCCGAAACCTGTCATCAAATCCAGTGTGGCTTTGAAGTGCAGTATGTGGGGTTCCACCAGGCTGAATTGCTTTGCTAGGGATGTGTCTGTGTAGGTGCATGTGAGCACAGGACTGGAAAGAACAGCCTCGATCAGAAAGTCCAGATTCCACTGGTACAATGTGATAACATGATTTTCATTAATTATGCTAAGCCTCATATTAAAAGTAGTTTAGGGTATTTTTTCCCTTCTCTTATTCTCACTGGAAAAGGTGTTCCAGAATCTCATCATTGTAAAAATTAGGAACCATCTTCTAATATCTTGTTTATGTTTATGTTTGGCCAGTTTATGTCTTTTTTCTTTCTCTCTTTTTTTATTTTTTTTATTTTGCATAGCCTTTCCTCTCTCTTAGGTTTAATCCCTCATGCATCTATATTTCTTTTTTCATCCATCTGTATTTCTTTTTTCATCCCTTGAATACGGGCTGTCTGTTCCACAAAGGTCCTCATAGTGGTTTTCCTCATTAATTGCAATTTGACTTCATCTTTCTTGAACTGGAGGGCTTAGTCTGGAAGTTCGGAGTATTTAGAGTGTTATCTCACCTGAGTGTTGCATAGTAGCACTCACACCCTCCTTATTCTGCTGGGAAAATCTGATACAATCTATGCTTTTTTTGGAAGGCTGCATTAGAAAGGGAATTCAGCGGTGTCCTAGTAGTACCTGTTCTCAGGTGCTGTTGAGCTGGTTGTCTGGCATGCAATATGTACGTGACGTAGCCAGCAAGTCTGCGGTGGTGTGGGCAGAAAAGCAGCAGGCTGGTACAGCTGCCAACTATCCCCCCGACATCTGTAGAAAGTGGTTTGTAACACCTTGCTCTGATTACAACCCAAGGCTGCCACTCCCATGTCATTTTGGACACGTGACCACCCACTGCAGAGCCACAGCTTGTTGCTCACCTGAAAATCCATGAGTATGTGTTCTGAATGCTCAAAGTCTCTTACCTCAGCCTTCAAGGTCACCTTATTCTTTTGGTATTCAAAGCCTCCTCACTTTAATATTATCTTCCAGCTTTGTTTCACTGTCAGAATTTGTGAGAGAACTCCAGATTTTTGGAAAAAAAAAAAAGAAATGAAAATATTGTACAGATCAGTGCTTCCTCTGCTCTGGTACTTGCCTTTCAAAGCTCCTAGTTTTCACCTCTTTAGTACAATCTATCTTTGCCTTTCAGTGCCTTTAGGCATCCCATCTTCTCTAACAGCATTAACAGTTTCTTGTTGGCACAGAAAGTTTTATTCAGTTCCAGAGAGGTGGCTCTGTGGCATTTCCTTTTGGAAGGTCTGTTTTCTAAAGGTACCAGATGAACATGGCATACATATATGTACAACTTCTGGAATCAAGCAGCATTTCTCCCTACTTATAACTGTGTGGTTTTCTTTCAAATTCTGTTTTGAAGTCTTGCATACTATGGAGACAAAAGTCATAATTCTTGTTTACCCAGAGCACTTTCTCCTTCATGTCAGCCTTTCTTAACTATAAATCAAAATGCATTATTCTGCTCATCTCAGCTTGGTTGTTAGTCAAAACTAGACTTAAAAACTAAAAATCTTGTGACTTCAGACCGCTGTTTCTTTCAGACTCCAAGAGTGGTTCCATTATTGTCTAGGCTGAAGATGTTTTTACTTCCAGCATTCGCTATGCTAAATTAAAAGTTCTGTCACTCCTTGCATTTTCTCTAAAAGATGTGCTGCCATTCAGCTCCAAGCCATAGAGATCCAGCAGAGGTTGATTTGCAGCAGTTGTTCAACTGGGTTGAGCAGACTAGAAGGTCAGAACAGGCTCTTTTTAAGTTAAGGTCCTTTGTGCACCTGTCCAAGAGACCTGGGCAATTAAGCCTGCCCGTCCAACAGCTCTGCACCTGCAGCTCTTCCTGAACCAAGTTCTGGGGCCAGTGGTGTGTCTGCTGGTTGTGGGACATGCTTACAGATTATAAACTACTTCAATGTTGTGTTGACAAATGCAGCAAGCAAAGCAGAGTTACCAAAATCATTATTTAATAGTTCACTATAAATGTATCATCTCTTGTGCACTTTTTATCAGTCCAAAACGATAAATCATGTTTCGATCTGAAAATGACGTGTCTTTCCTGAATGATCTTCATGTTTTACAGGAGCTGCGTTGGACATCGTGCACATTCGCCTCATGGTAGTGAGATGAAACCAATTTTAATAACTTGGTCTACTAGGTATCTTAAAAAACATAAGGAAACCTTTATACAAACTATATACAAGCTGATGATATAATACCACTCCCAACTGTTAGTCTGTGCTATAACTTACAAGATTTCCAATATTTATACATTCTGTAGTAACTGTACAAGTTGTCTACACACCATCAGAATAATATAGGTATATGTACAAGTATTTGCAAAGAGAGTTAACATTACCTACTGCTTCAGCTCTGTGAGTAGGCTGTCAACAAGGTAGAAAATAAGAATATCTGTGTGATTTTAGCCTCCCATGTATGTACATAAATACATTTTTATATATATACACACACACACACAGAGACAGAAAGATTAATAATCCCATTCCAAATCTTGGAACATAAATGTATGCAGTAAATCCTTCTTAAAGTATTTTAAAGTATCTTCTGTCTTCATGCTCATCTCTGTGTCTGCATTCAGCTTCTGTAAATGATGTTGAGTTGGTGGAGGATATTATGCACAGAAAATGAATTCTAAAATTTTGTTTCTGTTGAAATCTGCAGGAAATAAAAGAAAACAAACGTCACCCTCTGCAAGGAACAGCTACGGTAGGTGCTCTCTGGTGAGTGATATGTAAGAATTTACTCCTTTAAACTGTTTGTGTGGGAAGACTGTGGTATAACATATTTTCCTCATAAGTTTAGCTGTGTGCTGGATCACAGAACCACAGAATGGTTTGAGTTGAGAGGGACCTTAAAGATCATCCAGTTTCAACCCCTCTGCCATGGGCAGGGACACTTACCACTCATCCAGCCTCACCTTGAACACCTCCAGGGATGGAGCCTCCACAACTTCTCTGGGCAACCTCTTTGAGTGCCTCATCACTCTGAAAGTAAGAAATTTCTTCCTAATATCTCATCTAAATCTCCCCTCCTTTACCTCAAAACCCTTACCTCTCATCCTATCACTACACTCCCTGATAAAGAGCCCCTCCTTATCTTTCCTGTAGGCCCCCTTTAAGTACTAGAAGGCTGCTCTAAGGTCTTTGTGGAGCCTTCTCTTCTCTGCCCTTCTCTTGAAATCCATGAGGAAAGGCTGTGTCCCTTTCTTATTCCTGCCTCCAGGCTCCTGTTCTGTCTGAGGCATTTGGGTAAATGGGACTCACACTGACATCTCTGCCACGTGGACCCTCTACCAGTGAGCTCATCATGGGGGAGCTGTGGTGGACAAGTGAGGAGGCTGGTGAGATGGCCTTCGCTCACCTTCCTTCTGCAGACTCTCAGTGTGCAAGGTGAGGCTTGTGAGCAGAGCCCCGGGTCTCTTCCTGTAAGGCTTTGTCTTAAGTCAAATCCTGTCAATAAGCTGTCTGAGTGCTTTCTGCAGTGGGTTGACACCAGAGCTCGGGGATGAAGATGCTTTTGTTCTCTGACCTAGAAGTTCCTGGAAACAGATTTTGTGCTGTGTTTCCTGCAGTTGGAGTGCTGCTACTGGAGACACAAGCCTTACCGTGTGCTCCTGGCTGTGCAGTCCATTGCTGGGGATGACGATACAGTTGTTGCTGCTACCCTTCTCCTGCAATGGGCACAAGAACTTGTAAGCTAGGAAATGGATTGTTGCCTTTTATTTTATTTTATTTTTCCTTTTTATCATTGAAGGAGGTCTTCCTTTTTAAATCTGCAATACATGAGTGGGAAAGTTTACCCGGAAAGAACTCACTTGCTATCCCTTTATGCCCCTCTGCAAGGTTTCTGGATTAGTGCAGAAGAGCAAGCTATGCAGAGCATGTGGGTGCCTCTGAGTAATGTAAAGGCACTAAAGTAGTGAACTATTAAAACTGTAGTGTTACCTTAGTGAGCTTTACTTTGGGGGAGCTGGCTACATCCTTCTTCAGCAAAACATGTAAAACTGCATCATGAATGGTGAGGAAAAACATGGATGGCTTAATCTCCTCATCAAAAAATGCACTTCTCTCCAGTTTTTCCAAGAAGCCCTCTGTGGTGGGAACAAAATCAAAGTACAAAGTGGCCTTGAAAATCAAGAAATAGTGTATCTACTGAGTAAACACAGGAGTTTTATTTATTAGAGCAGGTGGATTCCTCTTTACTGATGTGGAGATAATTGGACATGGATGTCCACTGTTACTGCCCAGCTTGTTGCCAGGCAGAAGGGAATATGAGCTCTTATTTAATGCCCAACCCAGGCTGCCTGATAGTACATCTTGCAACCCAGGCCTGTACAGCACAGCAGCAGCTGGAGGTAAAACTAGCCATTGTGCATTGTTCTAGCCGGCTGGGAACATCATGGGAGGGATGACACCTCTGCTCAGTTGTATCTGTTTGTTATCCATGACTGCAAAATAGAACTGGGTGGGGTGCTTTGTGGTGGACTGGGAAGGCAGCGATGCTGACAGAAAATCAAGTACTGACCGTGTGCCCCTGTAATGTAAATGTCGATGTCAATCCGGACAAATTCTTTCAAAGTCTGTCAAACCAGAAACAGGCACCACTTAGGTATTTCTATTAGTACTGATAACAGCTATTACAATGATTAGCTTTAGCGAATATACAAACCGCTTCAAGATATTGATTGTATTTTGAACAATAGTAAGCAGCCCTAAACTCAAACTACTGCACCTTGAGGCAGGATAGTCTCTTGCTTGCCAGCGGAATGTGCATGACACCATGGAGGTTATTCTCCCTCTGTACTCGGCACTGGTGAGACCGCTCCTCGAATACTGTGTTCTGATCTGGGCCCCTCACCACAAGAAGGATGTTGGGGCTCTGGAGCGAGTCCAGAGAAGAGCAACAAAGCTGGGGAAGAGGCTGGAGAACAGGCCTTATGAGGAATGGCTGAGAGAGCTGGGGTGGTTTAGCCTGGAGAAGAGGAGGCTGAGGGGAGACCTTATTGCTTACTACAACTACCTGAAAGGAGGTGGTGGAGAGGACAGGGGACAGGACAAGGGCAAATGGCCTCAAGCTCTGCCAGGGGAGGTTTAGGCTGGACATTAGGAAAAACTTTTTCACAGGAAGGGTCATTGGGCACTGGAACAGGCTGCCCAGGGAGGTGATAGATTCACCTTCCCTGGAGGTGTTTAAGGCACGGGTGGACAAGGTGCTAAGGGGCATGGTTTAGTGTTTGATAGGAATGGTTGGACTCCATGATCTGGTGGGTCCCTTCCACCCTGGTTATTCTATGATTCTATGATTCTAAATATACTTTTGGCCAGCTTGGGTCAGCTGTCCTGGCTGTGCCTCCTCCCAACTTCTTGCTAGCAGTGTGTGAGAAGCTGAAAAGTTGACTTAGTGTAAGCACTGCTTTACAACAAATAAAACATCAATGTATTATCAATCAACATTATTCTCGCACTAAATCCAAAACACAGCACTATACCAACTGCTAGGAAGAAAATTAATCTTATTCTAGCCAAAACCAGGATACACATTTTCCAACTCCCAGCCTATTGTTTAAAATCGTATTTCATATGTACATTTCTATAATTTTTCTGAAAAATCTTACCAGGTAAAGAAAGGGTGTCACAGCCAACACTCTAATTACAGGAAAATTTAGATTGATTACTTAATCTATTTCCTAAACTTTTCTATGGAAAATGTACATTAACGGTCTCATAAACTCAAAGGTTGCCCCTGACTTTGCAGTCCATATAGGAACGTGCCTTTAGGAAGCAGATTAGAATCATAGAATAACAGAATGCTTTGGATTGGAAGGGATCTTTAAAGAAAGAACCTGTAGTCCAACCCTCCTGCCATAGACAGGGACATCTTCCACTAGACCAGGCTGCTCAAACCTCCATCCAACCTGACCTTGAACACTTCAGGGTTGGGGCATCAACAACTTCTCTGGACAACCTGTTACAGTGTCTCACCACAGTGATCGTAAAAATTTTTTTGCTTATATCTAATCTAAGTCTAACCTCTTTTAGTTTAACACTGTTTCTCCTTCTCCTGTCGCTACAGATCTTGATAAAAAGTCTCTTCACCTTTCTTATAAACTCTCTTTAAGTATTGAAAGACCTCAATGACTTCTCTCTAGGCTGAACAGCCTCAATTCTCTCAGCCTTTCTTCACAGAAGAGGTGTTCCAAACCTCTGATCATCTTTGTGGTTCTCCTCTGGACCTGCTCCAACATGGCTCTGCCTGTGCTGAGGGCTCCAGAGCTGGACGTGGTACTCCAGGTGGGATCTTGCCAGAGTGGAGCAGAGGGGCAGAATCACCTCTCTGTCTGCTGGCTGT
Source organism: Piaya cayana (assembly GCA_013389865.1). Classification (NCBI taxonomy): domain Eukaryota; kingdom Metazoa; phylum Chordata; class Aves; order Cuculiformes; family Coccyzidae; genus Piaya; species Piaya cayana. The sequence continues at coordinate 47,651 of WAAB01013902.1, forward strand.
GCTTCTTTTGATGCAGCCTAGGATATAATTTGTGCATCTGGGCTGCCATCTCAATCTCATATTGCCAGCTCACGTCCAGTTTTTCATCCACCAGTACCCTGAAGTCCTTCTCCATGGGGCTGCTTTCAATCTATTCTTCCCCCAGCTTGTATGGGTACTAGGAACTGGCCCGGCCCAGGTGCAGGGCCTTCCACTTGGCCTTATTCAACATCAAGATCACATGGTCCCATGCCCCAAATCTATCAAAGTCCATCCGGGTGTCATCCCTTCCCTCAAGTGTGACTACATCTGTATGTTATTTTTTCATATGATCACTCTTTGTCTTGTGAATCACAGTTACCTTTTGAAGGACCCTCATGGCAGAAAAGTCAAGGAAGGACACAGATGAGAAATCCAGAATGATGCTGTGGACGTCGACCCGGGGCACAGTGATGCCGGGGGGGAGGTCAGCACCCCAGTTGATGTGAATGGGCAAGTCTGTCGTGTTGGTGGGCTGATCCAGTTCCTCTATTATGTTGTTGTCTAATTCTTCATCTGACTCTTGTATATGGTTAGCCACGCAAATCAAGCCTTTCTGTGTTGACAGAGGAAAGTGTCATAATTAGTACTTCTTTTTAAGACCCAGCCAGGGTAGTAGTTTGTAGATTATCTTATGCCAGGGCAAGAGTGATGGCAGGAGAAAGCTGATGTAGCCATGCGATGGAGCAGGATCCACCTCTACTTCACCCTAGAAAAATTTCTCTCTCCTTTGCCTGGATGAAATGTTGTTTTTCCTCTCATCAGTCTTTTAATCATCATAATAAGTTAATGCTGGCTTTTTATTGTTTCCTGAAGTCAAAGGTCAGATATGCTTTGATTCAGTAATTTCAGAAAAGTCAACAAAAAGCATACAGGATTTGGTCTGGGAGAAAACCAGCTTTATCCTACTGATAACGCAGCATGAACATTGCTTCTATGGGCTCTACAATTTGATGTCAAACAGATATCCAGTGGACATGCACAAGCTCTGCCCATGGCAAAGCAGTAACTCTCTAATTGTGAGAGCCACTTAAAATCTTATTTTTGAAAAGTGTTTATATTGTAAAGTATCAACTTGGGGAATAACATATCTAGTTAGGACAGGAGGCTTTGAGGCACTTCTCTGCCACATCAAGCCATGGAGCTGGTTGTTTAACACGCCCCTGGGTGGAGTTGCCTTACATACGGGTGTCACTTGCAGCTCTCCTTTCTTCAGCATCTTTCTGATCTTCCTCAGAGCTTTGTTGCGTTTCCTCAGGACTCTCAGTGGGTTGAAGCCAACCTGCAGAAAGTGCAGTTTGAATAATTTAAAAAAAAACAAACCCAGTGACATCAGGGGAAGGACACATCATTTCACGTGGCTTTACTTTACAAGAACGATGAGCATTGTTTGGACTTGATGTTGGCTGCCAGTTGTGTTTTGGTTTTTTTTTTCCATAGGCCAGCACCTCCAATAGGCTGGTGCAGTGCTGCCTAGCCCAGAGCATGTCCTACTCCTCTTTGTTATGAGACAGCCACCCAGGCACCTGAGTTTAGGGAGGCCACAATTTGGAACTGCTCTGTGCCACCTGACTCACACATTGGTTTATTATCTTGAAAAAGAAAACACAAGTTGATCATGCTGGCTGCATATCTTTTGAACCTCTTGGGTGGTTTCAATAAATTAGACAGCAGGTAAATTAAGCTAAGAACCATTACAAAAATACTAAATTTCTACAAGTCTTCTAACTCATCTGTCTAGTGGGTGGAGGAGAAAGGTGTTAGAAGTGCCAATATTTTGAGTGCCCCAGTGAGACTGCGTGCACCTTCAGCAAGTTTGCAGATGACACCAAGCTGAGTGGTGCAGTTGCCACACCAGAAGGATGGGATGTCATCCAGAGGGACCTGGGTAAGCTGGAGAAGTGGGACTGTAAGAACCTCATGAGGTTAAACAAGGCCGAGTGCAAGGTCCTACACCTGGATTGGGGCAATCTCCGGTTTCACGATGGGAGATGACGTGATTGAGAGCTGCCCTGCAGAGTAGGACATGGGGGTACTGGTTGATGAGAAGCTTGATATGAGCTGGCAATGTGCGCTCACAGCCCAGAAAGCCAACTGTATCCTGGGCTGCATCAAAAGAAGCATGGCCAGCAGGTCAAGGGAGGTGATTCTGCCCCTCTATTCCTCTGTTCTGTGACCACACCTGGATAACTGCTTCCAGTTCTGGAATCCTCAACATAAGATGGATATGGAACTGCTGGAACGGGTCCACAGGAAGGCTACAAAGATGATCAGAGGGCTGGAGCACCACCCATATGAGGACAGGCTGAGAGAGTTGGGGTTGTTCAGCCTGGAGAAGAGAAGGCTCAGAGGAGATCTTATAGTGACCTTCCAGTACCTGAAAGGAGTCTGGGAAAGCTGGGGAGGGACTATTCATAAATGCTTGTGGTGATAAGATGAGGGGGAATGGGTGAGGAGGCAGGTTTAGGCTTGATATATGGAAGGATTTCTTCACTGTGAGAGTGGTGAGGTGCTGGCAAAGGTTGCCAAGAGAAATTGTGGGTGCCTCATCCCTGGAGGTGTTCAAGGCCAGGTTGGATGGGGCCTTGGGCAGCCTGGCCTAGTGGGATGTCCCTGCTCATGGCAGGACCTGACCTAGAGGGATGTCCCTGCTCGTGGCAGGAGGTTGGAACTAGATGATCTTTAAGGTTCCTTCCAACCCAAACTATTCTATGATTCTATGATATTTGTAAAGAAATAAAATGGTATGAACATCTACACTAACAGAGAAAACCCTTGAAGTTCTTCTGAGGTGAAAGGCAAGCACATGGAGACTCAGAGGTGTCAGATTCCCATGCTCCTCTGCCAGTTTCAGTCCCTGATGTAGAGAATGAAGAGCTCATTATGAATGCTCAGAGCCGCCACTGCTTATTGACTCCCCCTTAAGAGCAGCAGAAAGGAGTGGTTATGGGTGCAAGTTCAGTTCAGCCTAGGGACAGTGACGTGGTGGGGGCTCAAGGATCCTGTCTTTCCATGCTGCTTGTCTATCTACCTTTGCCCAGTTTATCATGGAAGATATTGAGACCTCTTTACTAATCTGATTGCCTTCTATGACAAAGTGACTAGACTCTTGGACGAGGGAAAGGTTGTGAATATAGTCTTCTTGGACTTCAGTAAAGCCTTTGATATATTTTCTCATACTATTCTGCTTCAGAAACTGTCAGCCTCTGGACTGGACAAGCTCACACTCTCCTGGGTGGAAAACTGGTTGAATGACTGGGCCCAGAGAGTGGTGGTAAATGGTGTTAAATCCAGCTGGAGGCCAGTTAAAGTGGGGTTCCCCAGGGCTCAGTGCTGGGTCCAGCCCT
>WAAB01013902.1:51403-190364 GCA_013389865.1 Piaya cayana
AGAGCTGGGGTTGTTTAGCCTGGAGAAGAGGAGGCTGAGAGGAGACCTCATTGCCCTCTACAACTACCTGAAGGGAGGTTGTGGAGAGGAGGAGCTGGCCTCTTCTCCCAAGTGACAGGGGACAGGACAAGAGGGAATGGCCTCAAGCTCTGCCAGAGGAGGTTCAGGCTCAACATAAAGAAAAAATTCTTCACAGAAAGGGTCACTGGGCAATGGAATGGTCTGCCCAGGGAGGTGGTTGACTCGCCTTCCCTGGAGGTGTTTGAGGTGTGGGTGGATGAGGTACGGAGGGACATGGTTTAGAGATTGGTGGGTATGATTGGACTCAGTGATCCGGTGGGTCTCTTCCAAGGTGATTCTATGATTCTATGATTCTTTAACAGTGTAATTTCATTCAACCTTTCCTCTGAGTCTTGTGTTTATATTCTTTGGGGCAAGATGAGTAAACTAGCATTTATTGGGTGTAAATAATATAAATGCTAATGAAACAATGGCACTACCTATTTTTTAATGTTTGCTCTACTTTCTCCTAAGGAACTTAAAATATGTATATACATTGTTACACCATAAGTTCAGAGCAAATCAGCCTATTCTCTTCTTCAGAGGTGTGTACGTATGTGAGGGATTACAGTAGTGGCAACAATATTTGAATAATTAATGAAAAAATAATCTTTGAACTGTGGACTGACTGCATATAAAGTGATTACTGGGAAATTGTATTCACCTTAATGTGTCATGCTGTTCATATATTAAGAATGACAGCCCCAAACACTTACAGCAGTGATGAGTTTATCTCTGAAGAATTCAATATTAGCAAAGAAGATAGGAGATGCGCATCTGAAAATCTTCACTCCCTCTGGCTCATAGATCTGCACAATGAAGCAAAAGTGTCAGTAACAACATCTGCTATAGAAACACAAATGCAGCACGTAGTAAAGTAAAAATTTCTTACATCAGTGTAATCCTTCCTGTTTCTGTAGATGTTACTTCTCCCAACATTAGCCAAAAGGGTGCAGCTCGGACTGGGAACAAACACACATGAAATTATTTGTAACCCATGCTGAAATTTGGCAGAAGGGAAGGATCAGAGAAAGCAGCCTCAGCTGCTGTGGTAGACTGAAATTGGATCCCACACTCAAGGGCTCTGTAAATGATTTTTCCATGCATGGTTGCTGGACAGAATCATCAAATCATAGAATCACTGGGTTGGAAAAGACCTCTCTGATCATTGAGCCCAACCATTCCTACTTGCCACTAAACCATGTCCCTGAGCACCTCATCTACCCATCTTTTAAACACCTCCAGGGAAGGTAACTCCACCACCTCCCTGGGAAGCCAGTTCCAGTGCCCAATGACCCTTTCTGTGATTTTTTTTTCTGATATGCAGTCTGAACCTCCCATAGTGGATCTTGAGGCCATTCCCTCTTGTCCTATCACCTATCACTTGGGAGAAGAGGCCAGCACCCTCTTCTCTACAACCTCCTTTCAGGTAGTTGTAGAGAGCAATAAGGTCTCCCCTCAGCCTTCTCTTCTCCAGGCTAAACCACCCCAGCTCCCTCAGCTGCTCCTCCTAAGACTTGTTCTCCAGACTAAGGCATGGGGCTGTTGGCCTTCTCTGTACAGGAGAACTTAATTTATAACAGGAGGCTTTGTGTTATCTTGTTATCATGTTCCATAAGTACTTACATCTGGGAGCGGAACACCACAGTCAGCAGCTGGAATGCCACGGCAGTTGCTAGACCAATATCCAGGCCAAGAAGAACTGCAGCTAGGAAAGTCACCACCCATATAACCTGTAATGAGCAGGTGGAGGGCAAGCATGTCAAGGACCTGGGTCATCAGCCTAGGGAAGCAGCAGCAACAGGTCTCAGATATGGCCCAGGCTGAGGGATTTCACATTCCCTAGTTTGTTGTTTTTATTTCCTTCGAAAACAAGGCCAGACTCACTGACTAGCACCAGGATGTGTTACTAGAGATTACAATTTCTAAACAATAAAGGCTTAGAATAATAGGAGTGTGGATATTTTATAGGTGGTTCACTAAACAATAAAAATCCAGCAGAAAGGCAAAGTCAGGATACTGGTAAAGCTGAGAACTGTAGAGGAGTGGGTATCAAAACAGGCTACTGAAGGTGCTGTGGATGTACTTGACTGAGAAGCACAAATGACTATGTAATACTGAGTATTTTTTTGACCACAGTTCTCAAAGCATTTTAATATGGTAAATGTCTGGTAGCTGGGAAATCTAGGGCCTGGAACCATTTGGGAACAAAAAGAACCGGCCCGAGAGAAAACCAGTGGCCTAAATTGTCTGTGTGTCAAAAGTAAACAGTCCTGCCCTCCAGCCACGAACCTTCATATTTGGAGAAAATCCTTCAAGACATGGTTGCCATTTATTTTTTTCCTGGGTAACCTCCACCTAATGTGCTGTGAGAGTGTGAGGCAGTGTCCCTGAATATGTGGTCAATGCGCTAGGTATCCAGATATTTTCTGTAAATTCTTTTTATATTTGACTTTATAATATGAGCTATGTTTTAACAGATTTTGATGAAATTTATATAAATGAAGTTAGGAGAGAGAACCAACCCAAAACAGATGAGATAAAATGGAAAACATAAGCAAGAGGTATATGAGTTTAAAAGGCACATCACTGTTGTACTTTCTGTTTCATGAAGTCAGGCAGATATAAGAATAAAGATAACCTGAGAACTAATTTGTGTAACAGATGACTTTTCCAGATGCTTCGTTCCTGAATGCTTGTGGTGCTGAACTTACACAGTCATACTTGTCCTTTCTCCATAGGATGCCTATTTCCTTGAATTGCATGAGCATTCCTTTCAAGTTGCCAAGAGCCAAAGATGCAAGGACTGACTGTTAAAAAGACCAAAATGCATATTGAATTTTAAAGCAAGCAAAGCAAATGTTGAACAGCAAGACTTAGAAGCTCATATAAATATGGAAATATACAGCTCAAGGATCAAGTAGCTCCTCATGGTGGGTCACACTGTGAGTCATGGTCCATTGTACTATAACCTCCCTAGCCATGGTGCAGCACAGGTATCTGACTTGGGGCTGCAAATAGTGCTTATTTTTAGCACCTAAATGCTGATGCTGTGATACTTGGTGTTTGGGCACTTGCTTTCTCTTTGAGAGACCAGAGGTAGTGGTCCTTTCTATCATGATCTGGGAAGAAGAACCAAGCTTTGTAGAATCTCATTTGGCTCCCAATGGAGCCCATGAGCACTCCCAGTGACTCCTAAAGCAGCCCTGTCTTTGACAAGCGGGAAGAAGCACAAGGTGAAACCGGTGAATACCTTCTGTAATGGCTCCAGGAGAAACCCAATAGCCAAGATCACGATCAAGACGATGATAGCTGAGATAATACCAGCAATCTGCACGAGAGAGCAATTCTACCATGAGTAAGTGCCTAAAGTCTTTATGGCCATCTAGGGAAAAAAAGAGAGCTTTCTCGCCTTAAATACCATCACGATTTGTTGTCTTCTATACCTGTGTTTTGCCTCCCGTGCTCTCCTGCACACCTGATCTCGACAGAGCAGTGCTGGAGGCAAATCCTTTGAATGATCCACCAACTATATTACCCAAGCCAAATGCAATTAGTTCCTGAAATAAAAGCAAAAGAGATTGTCTTTAAAGGCTAGTTGATGACAATTATTCACATGCTAAAGTATTCCTAAAATAACTTATTTCCCATTGACAAATGCACTGCATTGACCTCTATTTTTCACCTACCTGGTTGCTGTCTAGTGAGTAGTCATGCTTGATGGAATACACTTTGGCCACAGAGAAGGCTACTGCAAATCCAACAATTGCAATGGAAAAGCCATCACCGATACACTTTTGGAGGATACTTGCATCAGGTGCAACAGGCATTTGAAATCTGAAAGACAAAAACCTCTTCTAAGGCTGTTCCCAGGGAGACAGGCTGTCAAGCAAGTGAGAAAGGCACTGGTCCAGCTCACGTTGAGCACTGCGGAAAGATGTAACACAGAATTGTGGATCCAAACCCTGTAAATCTTTGGGGAATTCTTGATCAGGACAGAGACTCTGTTTATCCACACTGGGCTTAGATTGTGTCTTAGCAGGTTTTCATTTACTTGGCCAGCAAAAGCCCCAGCTTAGTGTGTCCCAGATGCATGCAAAGTTCTGCCTTCTCTGACATGGCACTGAGGCCCTTGCACAGGCAGTTTGCCTGCGGAAAGATTTAACTTAGTTATGACAAAAAACCCCAACTACCTGTGTGATTCATTGAAGCAGTTTAGGCAACTAAACAAATATTTACTAAGTCAGGTAATATGGAGTAGTGTCTCAGACTATCAGCTGGATACTTCAGCTTTACCATTTCTGGTTCATTTGATCAGGAGCTTTTGTAGGTCCCAGGGAGAATTCCTCTTTAGGCCTATTTTTAAATTTTTTTTTTTTTTTCAGTGAACTAAGATCTGCAGAATGGAGACTGTTGAGCAGAAATAGCTGTTTACCTCCTAGCATCATTCACTTAAATTTTAATCAGAAACATAACTGAACTGGTTTGGCACTGATAAACTAGAGAGAATGTTTTGCTCTACTAGAAATTTTAAGCAAATCACTTACCCTTCTTCTAGTTTTCCAACAACAGCAACATTAAATTTTTCTTCAAAGTTAACGTAATAGGAAATCAGTGCTGCTAAGACCGTCTGAAAGATAATAAACCCCATCTCCATTAGGCATATTCAAATATAACTATGATGACACTATTAAAAGACATTAACTTCCCTCTACCACATGCCTTCCAGTCTCATCGTTGGTAGAACTATGTCCCAAGTCTGCACATCCCTTTGCTGTTCAGATGTCATTCCTGAACCTCCTTACAGGTATGGCTTTAGGTTCATAAATCTCTCAGAGAATACACCAGAATATCTCACTCACAACAGAAAATGTTCCACTCAATAAAACAGATGTTTTCTAACAAGGTGATGTCATAACTCCAGGGGAAAATAAGCACTGGCTGCATCTATAGCAACATCCTCCAGGACGCTAGGAGCTCACTGGCCATGTGTGGCTTCCCTCACCCTGCTACAGCTTGTGAGCAAAACTGTTTGTTGCTGGAGGACAAAACTGTTTTGTGCTCAGCCACAGATGGTCAAGGCCTCAGTAGCTGCTTGCAGATGTGGTGCAAAGGGGCTCCAGCTGTGGGACTGCAGCTGGCTGGTATGAGAGGCAGGCAGCTGATTTCATCCAAAAGAAAAAAAAATCAAGTTTTATAACATTTTATGCACTACAGATGCGTTCAGTTAAGAACAAATAAGTAAATCTAAAACACTTTGCCACAGGTCATGAACACTGTCAATTTTTCCTTACAGGTAAAACAACAGCCCATTGTTTAATAGTGAATGGGAGAAGAAACACTTAAAAGGCTGCTTCCCATGTCACTATAGCTATGGAACAATTGCAAAATCATAGAGAAGTGACCATTACCACAAGGAGTTCTATTGGGATGGGAGTTGGTAACTTTGCTTTGTATCGATCGTTCACTTCTTTCACCACAAACACAATAACCAAGACGACAAGGGACGTGACGAGGTCAGCAATGTTTGTTTTTGTGATCTGGCTGAAAACACTCTCCAGAGTCTGCAAAAACAGGAAAACAACATGTAATGTTGTAGATATAGTAGTGCTGTGGCACACTAGCACTATCCTGTCCAGAAGGACATGTCTCTGAATTGCTCTAAGGATTATGGTGCTTGGGATTCATTCCCAGTGGCTTGATGTGGATTTAAAGCTCCAAGGAATGCACAAAGGTGTTATCTGAATGATGAAAGCGTCCATGAAAGACCCTTTCCACTGTGTCTTGACCCTCTCCTCCTGGCCTTCCCCAGAGCAGGGTCAGAGCAATGTGCAGGTGTGCAACAGGAAATCTGAGCAATATGAATTGCTCAGGAGGTGCCTCTCACTGCTTTTCCTTCCCGTCCTTCTCCTTCCTCCTTTCTCATCCAATAGCTCTCACAGAGTCATATCCATGTTAAATATATATAATATCAGGCCACTAGAAATGAATAAAAGCTCAAGGCAAAGCTGAATGCTTAATTAAAATACGCCAGTACACAATAGAATTAATTAGCTGAGCAGGATGTCACTTAGTGTTTAGTAATAAATTTAAAGATGGGTCATATGCTGATAACACATTTTTCTCTTGTGTTTCCTCCTGCTCTGCTGGTTTTATGCTGAGTTCTGTTACTACTGCCTTGTGATCTACATCACAGGTTTCAACAGCATTATCAAATAATGAACATTTTGCTCTTACATAGATGATGCCAAATGGTTTGTTAAATCCAGGGACAGGTAGTTGAAGCATGAATTTCAGCTGAGACACCAAAACATGGATAGCCGCAGCAGTCGTGAAACCACTGATTAATGACTGTGATAGATAAATAACTATGAATCCAAACTGGAGAATTCCCAGAAGCAACTGAAATGCAAAATAACCATACATCAGTGTGATTCATTCATGCTTTGAAGCAATTTCTGCAACAAAGAGAACGATATTTAATGAGAAGAAAGTTTTTCACCTGATCCCATACATCCAGGAAAAAAAGGAAAATACTGTCACCAGACATGCAATGAAAGTTGCGATTTAACAACAGAGGGCATAAAACTATGAGGAGTAACTGCTAGAGCAGTTAGAGCCTATTCTTTTTATTTTATAGCTAAAATAAACTTCTTTGTCTTAGGGTTTTCAGTACCTGTGTTTTAACACGGTACCAGTGTTTAATGAAGCACAATCATATTAATGGAAAAAAGGAACTGTAGGAATTCTATATTAGGAAGAAAGGATACTTTTAAAAAAAAAAACCCAAATGCAGATACTTTACTATTATGAGATAGAACTTTTATTCCACTTGCTGTATCTACATCATTCACATTACTCTCACAACTACTTTTCCTATCAATTAGACTGGTTTTTGCTGTAGGAAGAGCCCACCAGTGTGGGCTGTAGGCTCAGATCTTGGCAAAACATGCAGCATGCATCAGTGACTGGGCACAGGAGGGGGATGGAAGCCTCCTGATTAGAGAGCTAAGGTCAGTTGCATGGGAAGGGGAAGAGAATTACTTTGGTGACTACACCAGCAGAAAACAAAGGAGAGGGCCAGTGTACCGTTCATCTATTAATATACATGCGTATAGATGCATGTGAGCGCACACACACACATATGTTTACCAACCTGAAAAACCCCAGAAAGGAAGGTTACAGATGCAGCCACCATCACCCTCTCTTCATCTATTGTAGAGATATTTGTGGAAGTGCCATTGCCAGAAAAGTCATCGGGGACCAGCCTCACAACAACTCCTCCCACCATCAGGCTCAGGACAGGGAAGGGACCTGAGCAACACAAGGCATTTATTCATTAGAGACCTGAAGGGGCAGCATGTACTCCTTCAGCAGTGAGGAGGGTGGTTGGTGTGCCTGAACTTACCCACTGAGATATGTCTGGATGTGCCAAAGATAAAATAGACCAGGACAGGGAAGAATGCTGCATACAGTCCATAACCCGGGGGGACATTCACCAGCAAAGCAAAGGCAAGACCTGTAAGGACAGAGGTCCAAGGAAGGTGATGTGTGTATTACGCACTGAAGGCAGCAGCCCCTTTGCACCCGGCAGATCAGACTATGTCAGAGCACATGTTTCCCAGATGTACCTTGGAGGACAGCTACGAGCCCTGTGTTGATGCCAGAGACTATGTCACTCAGGATCCATTCCCTGAAGCGGTACGCTGGCAGCCATGAAATGATGGGAAACAAACGCAAGGAAACTTTTTTGACCCTTTGTGGGGAGCAGCTGTGAAGACACAAGAGGAGAGAGCTCTCACTGAATAGCTCGGCTGAGTCACAGCTTGTCATTTAAGGAGAAAAGAAGGGGGAAGGATTCAGGTTCAGACAGCTAGAGGTCAAAATCTCACTCAGACACAGCTTTGATCAACTTCCTCTGCCAGCTGTGTTTCAAGGAGGACCCAGTGGCCTCCAGAGGCCCCTTCCAAATGAAATTTTCATAAAATCATGGAATAATAGAATTATTTGTGTTGGAAGCAACATCTAGTCCAAAACCCTGGCAGTATGCAAGGCCATCTTCAACTACCTCAGGTTTTTTAAAGCCCTCTCCACTCCGACCTTTAACGTTTGCACAGATGAAGCTTCTACAGCTTCTCTAGACAATCCGTCCCAGTGTTTTACCACCTTCAGTGTAAAAATTATATTCCTTATATGTAGTCTGACTCTATTCTCTTTTAATCTAAACCCATTACCCCTTGTCCTACTGCTCCAGGCCCTATTAAAAAGTCAGTCCCCACCTTTCTTATAAACCTCCTTTAATTATTAAAAAGCTATAATAAGGTTTCCCCTAAGACTGTGCTACCAAGTGCCCAGGAAAAGAGAAGCTGCCTGTGATACAACTGTAGGAAGACTTTTAAGGATAACAGAAGTTAAATCCTCTAAAAAAATCTGACATTGCATTTGGTCAATGAGTTTTCATTGCTTTGTTGGAATCTGAGATGAAATTTGTTAGGATGGAGTTCATGCTGTCTGGGAGCAGCAGTTCAGGCTGTTTCTTAGACACACATTTTTGAAAAATAAAAATCTCCTTACCGAAAATACTGTTTCAGGTGATCCCAAAAGGTTTTATGGTATCTGTGCAATTTCTCATGCTCTTCATTGAACAAATTCTCTGAGTACACAGGTCTGGCTACCACATAGTGGTTGCCTACAGGTTCAACCATTCCTCCTGAAAAGTCAGTCAAGGATAATGACTGGTGTGCTTTTCTGGTCTCAGTCACTTAAACCCCTGAAATAAAGAACACTGTTAGCTTCTTGTGTACTGTGAGGTGAGCAGCTGTAGCATAGTTGAGTGAACTCCAAACTGAGAGTTACCACTTTTGAAGATCAAAAGAAATATGGTTGAGACATCCGCTTCACTTTGCCAAGGTGATCTCCAGCCCTCCTCCTCCTCCCACTGCAGGAGAGTGTTTCATTGGAGCATGAGATATTTCTTTCTAAAGATGCAGCCAAAAATCAGAGAACATGGTTTTTGAGTTAATGTATATCTGAGTTAGCCATCTACAATCAAAACCTGCCTCCCTCAAGGAAGACTCATTTCTTAAAGAATAAACAAGAAGATCCAAAGTGGTTTCTTCTTGTGGCACTGCTGTGAGGACTGGGAGCTCACCAAAACCCATTGACATGTGAGAGGAAAAGCAGAGCCAAGACAGGGTTCAGCTGTCCTATCTTGGACTTTGAGACAGGGCTGAATCTTTTGGCTTGAGTATGCATGATGGGAAGGTTAGGCTCAGTAGTAAAAAAATACTGTATTACTGCTTGTTATTTGTAAGATTTCTTTCCACACATTGTCTGGACTGCTTCTCCTCTTTCACACCCACGAACAGCTATTGCAATATCTGACTTGGATGCTATTTTCTTCCTTGTCCCAAGCCACATTTGCATGTTTGTGCTGATAGAAACTGTCCTTAGTCACTCCAGAAATGACCCCTGAAGCCCATATAGCACATAAGAAGATTCAAGATCCATTTCACTGGGCATTTGGCAGCAATTAATTGGTGCCATCATTGTACTGCCCACTCTGCTGTTCAATTTCTCTCTGTCTCACATTCTTCCCATGTTAAATTCACAAAAATAAATGTGTTACCTAAACCCATTTCTCTCTAATGCAACCACCATTAAATATTTAGTACAGTAGTTGTCCTAATCAGGAGCCATGGAACCTGCTCTTGGTAGCTACAGTTGGACTAGTTGATAGTAGTAGGACCCTTTGAACTGGAACTTATCTATTCTCTGCTATTCTATTTTCTTTTGACTCAGAGACAAAGATGTACTGTCAGAAGCAAAAAGTCTTCTGTGATACTGATAACAGAACATTTTTCTTTGTTTCTCTCCCCTACCATAAATGCTCCTCTCAATCTCATGACAGATACCTGACAACACTTGTTCTTCACCCAGGTCTATGGACTAACTCACACTGAAATAGCCTACACGTATTTCTAACTCAGGCTTGTGTGTACTCAATATCTGGTGGATTTTCAGGACAGATTTTCAAGTGGAACAGAGCTGTTTGCATAGCCACGAAGAAATGGCAAGTTTTTTATCTCTGACAATTTTGGCATTAAAATATGAATCCCTTCCTGAAATTTTGCTACAGTTCTGGGCCCATTATTGAGCTATTTCAAGTGATTTAATTTTAGTTTCCTCTTAGTTAATTCCTGTGAAATTCATGAGTGTCTTGAAATGCAAATAGTGACAGAAGAGCCTCTTGTATATGTGGGTTTTGTTGACATACTATTTTTCCATAAAGGATTCACTATTTTGGCAATAGGTTAATCATTTTTATTATCTGTTTTAACATAAAAAAATAGATCTGTAATATTCTCCACAAACTGGTGGGCAATTATTCTAATAAATTCATTCTTAAAATCTAAACTCATTCATGACCCTGATCCAAAATCAGTGAAAATCATACTCTGATCTTGTAACTGTACACTACTGTCCCTCCCTGATGGTATCAGAGTTCCAAACCTGATGAAATGTCAGTGATAAATTTAATCCTTTCTCTGATAAATCTCGGTATACTTAGATTTGCAGCATGAAGTTTTACCTACCAAAGATTTTAGAATTGCTGTTTCCTTGTTTGCATACCAACCTCTTAGACTTCATGCCACAGAGAGGAATATTGCTGAAAGCCCTATTGAATAATTTTATCCATTATATTGTTGACCACAAGATGTACTATTTATACCCTTTGAAATGTTCATAAGCCATAATAATAAAAGAAGTGCATAGGTTACTTTTCATTTCAGATTTTCACCAGTGCTGCAGCAGCTGTAGCTTTTCTGAGTGCTTTATTGTCCCTCCTGACCCTTGCCTGACCTTTATTATTTCCTCAGGCCTACTTTAATGCCCCAGTCTCTGGGGGCATATAATATGCCTCTTTACAGCCCTCCAAATCGACTTTTGCTTATTAGTGCAGGTCTTGCTGAAGATGTAATTGTGTGTGCTTTTTCCTTCCTGAAAGGAGCCCAAATTTACTGACTCTCCTCCTGGTTTTGGTCGATGACTTAGAGCTGCAGAAGGAGTGCTGGAGCCTCATCCCAAGGGTCTAGTCAAGCTGAACCACGTGAGCGTGAGACTGCTTTAAAAACCATGGTGCCACACGGCATTAATCAAGTTCAGTTTAACCAAGCCAGCCTGAGCACCTGAAATGTAATGTAAAGTGCCTTCAACCTCTTTCCTGGAAGGTAAATGAGACCAATACAGTGCAGCTGTACATTACTGCAGCTGGATGACCACTGCTGCAAGTCACCTACTAGTTAAGGTTTTCTTGTCTGGTTCTCTCTTTCATGGGCTCTATTGGCAGCTATCAGCCACCACGATTTCAGCCAGAACTTCCTTCCTCTTGTTTACGCTCATTTTCTTCCCATACATGTTTAGAAAGATAGGATGCCCTCTGCATAGGGACATCTTTTCAGCTGCCAGCATCACTGCTTATTTTAAGTGTTTTAAAGAAAATGGGGATATTGTGACGAGTGGAGGCCAACACTACTCCAGTAATCCATGCTGCCTTCCCAGGAAGCTCCCATCATTATATCCTTGGACTCCTTATGTGGCACAATTCTTCTGATGACTTCTATAATGTGTCCACCCACAGATTTGGAACAAGAGCAGAGACCAAGCATACACCGCACAGCTATTGACTGGTAACAACTTTCACTCACTATTAACCAAAACTAGGTCTGACCTGAAACCTCAGAGATAATAGTCTGGTTCAATTTTATTCCACATAGCCTCTGGTCCTGTTCTCATGCCTAGCAATTACCAGCATTACCACCTCTCACATGTAAAATTCTCTGACTCCATGGCTAATCCCCCACTTCTGTGAATCTTTGGTAACGCACATTTTGATGTGTGGAATTTTATTGTGAGGGTTAACAAAGGATACTTTTCCTCCTTTGTTAATTTATCCTAAATATTGTTTAAGAAGGACACAAAAATGTGGTAACCTTAACTGAATAATTAAACATTAACACACTTCATCCCACTTTTCAATCTGTGTATACACACTCACAAATTCTATTACTCTGCAAGATAAGCATTTGAAAAATACAAACATATTCCACAAGGGAAACTTTTTCATCCTGCAAGAAATACAACACATGACTAGAAGCATTTAACTGAAAAACAATATTTCACATATCTCACATCCAGATTGGTAAGTCAAAATTGTACCTGATGTTTCTTCCAGGAAGTCCTTCAGAATAAATAATAGCAAGCTTTTATGGAAAAAGATATCCTTGAAATTTTCAGATGCAGTGCAGGTATCTTGTGCTGTTCTTCTTTCCAGAACCTCCCTAAATACTGCCAGCACTTTAATAACTAACTTTAGTTAACTTTTACAAGAAAAGGAAGATCTCACTGTGGCCTTGACCATTGAGCTTATCCTCAGGAGGGATGATAAAAGTAATTTCTTAAAGTTCTCCGTGATATTGCTTAACTTAGTTTGGTGAACTATTTCTGATTGGTCTGCAGAGACTAATATGGGAGAATAGAGGTGAATAAGAAGGGCGGTCTGTCGCAATCCTCTGCTGAGCATCTGCCAGGTTTTTGTTGAGCACAGTGAGAAATGCTGTGAGCAGAGCTCAGCTATGGTACCTTTCATTTCTGATGGAGCATAAGCCAGTGCTAAGGGAGATGGGGCCACCAGGTGTTCCAGCATTGGACAACATGTGCCTCTGTGAAACTTCCTCTGAAGCACCTTTGAGGTACTTTAAATTGCCTTCCCAGAAGTAATTCCTGAATGCTCAAATCATTACTGAAAATAGACTTTGCAGGGATTTCCAAAGGCTGGCTGTGGCTTGGCGGAGCCAGCAGCTGTGGCATCTCATCACAGACAGCAGAAAGATGCAGACTGTGTGTGCCGCCGAATGTTTGGGCACTGATGTGGTATAGGTGGGTTCAACTGTCCTGCAAGATCCTGGTCCTCTTCACTGCCTGTACAGGAGCTGAGGGAAATCATCCTCCCTAGGTCAAAGTAAGTCTTTGTAAACATTTCTCTGAGATACCTAAAACCATCTAAAGCAATAGCTGAAATAGTATTTTAATGCCTCAGGCTGCAACTTTAGTTGCAGGTGCCTGTGTTCAGGTGTCCTTTGTTCAGAAGAGCAGTAAACCTTCAGTGCTGAGGTGCTGAGGATACCATAGTGTGGAACTAGGAGACGTAGAGGCAGGAGGAGCCTGAGCTTCTGCTCTCAAATGATTTCTCTGTATTTCAGTGAATGATTAGGCAAAAAAATGTAATTAAGTGAGCAGGACCCCAATACCCATCCCACAAGGTAAAATGTCGATTAGATCATTCAGTCAGGATTTCTGTCTTGTGCTTTAGCTCTTGGCCTCAGGTTCCCTGAGAGTTTTTATGGACCACAGGTGCTTTTGAAAGCTGAAGTTACACTTTTAACCAAGACCATAAGCTCCCCTAGTCAGTAAAGATCCCAGGTAATTTCTTAAACTGTCCAGAACATCTTCTCTATGATAGCAAACCTGTTTTTGGTAAGTGCTGTTTGGCTTAAGGGATTTGCTGCAGTATGCAAAAATGACACCAAAATTACTTTTACGATTACAATAAGAAACCTTTAAAAGGATGTAGAACTCTAGACATAGAACAATTAAAAAACTTTTGGTTTCCCTCCTCAAAGTGCAGGTATAATGCAGCCATAGAATTGCTTTAAAACCCCTTTGAAGTGTTGAATGTACTCTTATTTCTTAGTATTTGAGGTACTGGAGAAGCTGCAACATAAAACAGTAGGATAGCTTTTTTTAGGATAAAGTTTAAATGCAGGAGGGACCCTTAGCAGTAATGAAGTCAGTAGAGCCTTGTCCTTGGCTTCATCACATCCATCTGTAGTGCTTTATTCTTTGATTACTTCCTCTAATTTACTGAAGCAGGAAGGTGCTACATGAAGTGATGAGGGAAATACTTTGGCCTGTTTACAGCAGTGATTAAACATGATTTTCTTCTGATGGTGCAGAAGAGGTTTCATTCACAAGGGTCATACAGGGGGCAGGTTGCCTCTGTCCCACACTGCGCAAGTTCAGCTGTGCAAACAACTGATGTCTTTACACTGAGTGCCTAAACACCAGCTAAACTCCATAACCAACTGGAAAATGTGGCCTTTTCTGCAGGGAAGAGCAGAGCAGGAAGAAATGAATATTTCTTATTGCTCTGACTCTCAGGCAACCCCAGAAATACAGAGAGTTCAGTGCTATAAATTAGCCACAGCCTGATCCTTTGCCAAGTCTCAAGTATGCTTAGCTTCCTCTTGTTTTCATGGGAGCTGAAAACCACCCACAGCTCTTGAAAGCTACTTGGTGAGCTGAGCTCTGAAGGGCTTCATGTGTGCTGCCTCCTGACACATCCAGGATGAGGAGAGAAGAACAAGTGACTGAAAGGAGATAAAGCAGTATCAAATTGTCCAAGCAGCTTAGAACTGCAGAGAGAAGTTTCACAGAGAAAGGATAGAACAGTTCTGTCAGAGATGCCTCTTACAAGTCTTGTGAAGAGTTCCACATCTTTCTTTAGTGTTAAATAAACACCAGTATTGATACTGGGAGATTAGCTGGCTGAGAATGTGGATGATGACATCAGCCCGTACGGATTTCTAGTGTTTCCTAATGTTGTCCTTCACCACATGCTGTATGAAGCTTCTATTCTAATGTGCAGCTTTCTGCCCACATGCCATTTTCTGCTGCCCACCTGGTTGCCCTGCTGCCAGTTTCTGCAAAATACTGCTCACAACACCGTCTGCTGTGATGTTTCTAGTCCAAAACACCCCAAATTCAATTTTTTTCCAGTCCTTTCAAATATGACACACTGATCTACTTGGGCAGCTTAGTAGGTAAAAGAAATACATTTCTCAGCAGCAAGTTTGAAAGCCAGTCAGGGCACACACTGCTGGTGGATGCCAGTCACTCACTGCTGTTTTAGAGGAGGGATTGGAGCTGCAGCCAGTGGATGGCATCCTCAAGAAGATTTGAAACCCCCACTGGGCACCCCCAAGTAAGAAAAGGAAAAAAAAAAACCCAACTGAAAGGCCCCGAGAGATCTTGATGGAAAGCAGAGGTGTAACTTGTACTCACAGACTCAGGACACTGACACCAGAAGGAAGCATAATGTCTTTTCACTTCCAGCTTCTTATATTTTCTAGGATCTTGGGTTTTTTTACAGCCAGGTTCTCTTTCTAGTACCTTAAGGCACAAATCAGCCCTACTACTGGGTCAAATTCAGTGGTAACACATAAAATAGGGGTGGGGATGAGTAAATTTAGTTAAGAAGCATGTGTCAGGCAGTCAACATAAGATTGGAATGGTTGTGCAGGAAGAGGAGATCAGTTGTGTTAATAATAATATTTCTGTATTGCTTGGGTTTATCATGACTTGCAAAATAAAGAGGACCTGAATTTTGCTTAGTGACTCAGGAAGAGATAATACCCTGCTGGGCTATGGGTCATTGGCAGTTATCACTCCTTTGTATAGAGCATACAATAAGCAGGAGCACTCAGTGCTATTACAGCAGGGTACCATGCAGAGGAGCTGGAAATTTCCAGTAAAAGGGTTGGTGCTGTATTCACATGCCTCTCACTTTTTATTCACTCTCTCTTTATTGCACTTATGTATTTTAATTCCCTTTTATTATGGACTTAAGAGATATTGTGCCCTGAAAGCCAGCAATAGTGGCCTGGATGATGGATGTTTATATGATGGCATTGCACCATAAAGACTACAAACACAAAATCCTGGACATTGACATCCGGATCAGGAAGAGTTTTGCCATCCTCTTCTGCTGACACTAAAACTTAGACTTAATCCTTCAAGACAAATATGCCATATTTTAACCCAATGTTAAGGTTATTTTCTTTTTAATGAACTTTCCATGTTTTGCTTAAGGCATAATTAGTTCCTTTGGGTTTATTTAAAGCCACTGTCTCTCTTGATTTCACAAAGCAAAATATTTTCTTAAGAGATGTCTTGCATCAGAGACAGCCAGCTAGGTTAGTCTTATCAATTCATCATTTAAATATGATTCTTACACTGTGCCTGAATATAGCAACACATTATTTGAGACTCAGGCAGGCTGGGAATCACAGCAATGGGAAGATATACAACACAGAGCCTTGTGGAGTTCCTCCTGCCAGCAATGGGTGAGTCAAGGAATCTGCAGTGACGCAGCCTGACGTGCTCTGTCCTTTGGTACAGATAATACAACATGCACATGGAATTACATTTAACACAGAGAGCAATGAGTGTTCAGATATCTGAAAATAAAGCAGAGGTGTAGATACCCTCATCTATGTCATGCCGGAAAGGAAGTTTCAACCCTGCCTCTCCACCCTCATGCCTCCTGGCTCCAGGGACACATACTCTAAGAGATGCTTGTGGGACACCCATTTGCAAAGGCTTTTTGATCACGTGAAACTCTGAAAACATCCTACATTTCCCCAGGATGAGGCAAAGGCATTGCAGGGCATCCTGTCCTCCTCTGACTTGCATACAGCAGTTATGGATATTCATGCTCTGTGTATATCCTGCCTCTAGGAAGTCACAGTGTGAGATCTGTGAATATCATGTTAATGCAGTGCTTGCTCCACTGTATTTCTTAAAAGCAAGGAAGAGTAGATGGCAGAGGGAGGAACAGTTTATTCAGTTGGTCAACTAAATCCCAGGTGCGGTTGCTTGTGTTCAATGGAGCCTGATACTCGCGCCTGTGTCCAGCACCGCTGGGGCAGGAGAAGCCCATTTTCTCATTCCTCAGCACTGATGGACCTGTGACTCCATCGCCAGCCCATGACTTTGGTCCAGTTTGTGCCTCCCCAGAGATCAATCAAGATAATGGCCCTTGAAGACCACAGTAACAGTCACCTGAATTTCAATTCCTAAGACAAAAATGTTTCTGTTAAACAGGAGTAAAGTCAAACTGGCATGAAAGTAAAACCAAACTGTAATTATAAATGGTGAAAAAGCAGAATACAACAGGCAGCTTCTCTGAACAGTATTTCCCAGGCAAGCCCTTGCCACTGTTCACAATTTCCACTTTGATGTCCAGCAACTTTTAGTTGCTTATCCATTTTGAAACACCCCTAAGAGTACTGTTAAAAATAACCTAAATAAACAAAATAGCAGCAGATATTTCTGTGTAGCTGATGGAACACCTGAATATATTCAAACCTTAAGTCAGAGCCAGTTCCCTGTAATCATGTATGTTTGTGCTATAGGTGTCCCTGTGTGGTGTACCTTCACAGATAGCAGTGCAATAAAATACTCCATTATCTCCACATACTTTAGACTGTGTCATTTTTTTAAACAGTGTGAATTATGCTTGAAGTTTTCCTCAGGTAACAGTTACATGGAAAGATGTATTTCCCAATATTTCACCAGGTCTCTTATCAGTTCTTGTGTTCCTATCAGCTTGTTTTGCAAGAATGTGGAAAATGAAACGATCTGGTATTTTGCTCATGGAGCAACATTGCTGTGTTCATCTAGTAGAGGGGTTCACCTAGCAGTGGTCTCCATGACTCAACAAGTCTGGGGTTTATGCTCCCCCACACTATTGCCAACTATTTGTTCAAGGGCTATTCAGGTGTGTCAGGACCCACTCTTTAAAATACTTGAAATCACATCTGGATTTAGAATCATAGAATGGTTTGAGTTAGAAGGGACCTTAAAGATCATCCATTTCCTACCTTCCTGCCGTGAGCAGGGGCACCTCCTAGACCAGGTTGCCTAAGGCCCCATCCAACCTGGCCTTGAACACCTCCAGGGATGGGGCAGCTACAGCTTCCCTGGGAAGCCTGTGCCAGTGCCTCACCACTCTCACAGTAAAAAATTTCTTCCTAATATCTAATCTCTAATATCTATCTCTTTCAGCTTAAAACTGTTGCCCCTCATCCCATCCCTGCACTCCCTGATAAAAAGTCCTTCCCCAGCTTTCCTCTAGTCTGTCTTTAAATACTAGAAGGTTGCTGTAAGGTCTCCCCACATGCAGCCTTCTCTTCTCTCGGCTAAACAACCCCAGCTCCCTCAGCCTGTCCTTATACGGGAGGTGCTTCAGTCCTCTGATGATCTTTGTGGGACTCCTCTCACTCTAAGGGATCCATGTCATTCCTGCGCTGATAAATTTGGGAATTTTAACATGAAATCACCTTTATTAGCAACCTGCTCTTCTCCTGGGACTGCAAAAAACAGGTGTTTGTGGGACAAGGAGTGCTTTGTCTTTTGATCTTACGGCAGAATAGTTTAAAACTATTTAATGATCCTCACTTTTGTGAGAATTTTAGTAATTGTTAAGAGAGGAACTTGCAGTTTCTATATCACAATGAATTGTCACTGAGATGTCTTTTTTAATTTTTATTTTTCAATTTACTGTTAAGTAAGTTTTTCCACTTGTGGGCTTTTAAAAATTTTCGTACAGCACACAAGAAACATTACCATGTAGCATAGAAAAGCCTGCTAGCCTTCCTTGTGCTACAGAAAGCCTTAGAAGTAAAACAGTAGGTTCAAAGACCACATGCTGAAAATCAGTAGTTTAGATTAATTTTGTAGATTAGTGCTAGCAAACTTTCACTTCTTTAGAATTTGCTACTCTGTCATACAGAGACAACATACTTCAAACTATATTAAAATATTTTAAACACTAAAAATATTAAATTTATTTTAAAATAACTGTTATAATAAATACAACTAGAACAAATTAAAGGTAAAATTCAAGAGCTGAGTTGAGTTAGTTTAAACCAAAAACATATTTTACTTCATCCCTCTCATTCTCAATCTACAAATGAGAACTTCCTCATATTGCTAAAACCCCCACAGTACCTCCTGTTGCATTCACATCTCTGAATAACCTTCTTATCTGCTTTTTTGAGACAGACACAGGGAAATGATAAAATTTCTTTACACAGATTGGCAGGTGGCCTGACCCTGCATGCTGTCTACTTGAAGAAAGGCAGAAGTAGGGAAGTGGCACTTCAGGAGTAGGAGATAATCCCAGTTGCAGCACTCCTTATTAGCACCACTTATTTGAGGAGGTTGGCAAGAATGGTGGCCAAGAGATCCAGAAAAAAAAACCAACCAAGAAACTGCAAATGGAACATTTTAATGAATTTTCATTTATCACTTGGTGAAAAAAAAAGCAGGTAGCATTGTCTGTATATCTGTGCTCATAGTCCTAAACCTATCACGCTGGGACTCTTGGGTTCATCCAGAGTGTCCAAGTTAGTCAAACCTGGAATCCAAATTTTTTAAATTCCTTCTCATGATGCTTGTAGTTGATATTTTGGGCTCTACTTATACAATGGGAAGCCTAGCAGTCCACATGGTTTGTTGCAACTTGCCTACAGCCGATGGTTCCAGCCTTTTATTTAGTTGTTTTTTCCACCCAATGGAAAAAAAGCCCAGCTCAACCACCCAGGCTCATAGTCACCTCTGGATCCCAAAGTGGCCACTATGGCAGTTCCTATCTCTAACATTATTGATAAAAAGGGCCATGCCTCCTCCAGCTGGGATAAAGGCGTGCAAAGCCACAAATCCCAAAGCTATGTGTATGGGACATTTTGCAACCAGCAGCTAGCAACAGGGATGGGAACACTCTCCAGTGTGGGGGTGTTCCTGATGACATGTTCTTTTGCAACAACTTCTGGGGAAGTGGCCCTGGTCATACCACCTGCTGCGGGAGCTGGCTCTCCCCTTCCCTCCTTGCCAGCCTGCTTCTGCTTGTAACTGTGCCAGATCAAACAAGCTAGAAGTATTGTGTCTAATCAGTTTAGGATAAAGGCCATCTTAGAAAAGATAGTTGCTCCAGGAAATTAACATCTTTCTCAATAGCTGGCATCATTCCCACTGACTCACTGATGGGACTTGGAGTGCTGAGCTGTAGAGTGAAACAAAAAAAATTCTTTTGGTGAAACTGTAAAGGGAATCTGCCATGCTGAGCTTCATGCAAAATTACCTGAAGATCAGGCAGTAAGAATCTGGACAGCCTAAATGGTGACACTGGCCTGGGAAAAACAATTGTAAACCTACAGACAAGTCCCTTAAAAACAAGCATTTGAGGGACTGGTGCACCACAGATGAAAGCGGAGCTACCTGTATTTACCATCCTGTTATCAAAGTCTATGAAACAGGGAATTTAGAGGAAACAAAAGGAGGGTAAAATAAGAGAAGGATTTCCAGCAGGGCTCTCCCCTGAAAGGTGAGGAGGTAAATGGTCCTCTGGATAGGGTCATCAGCATCTGGGAACCTCTGCAAGCACAATGGGGTGATTGTCTGGGCTGGGCAAAGAGAGACAGGAAAAATTGGATCAACTGTGTAGAAACCTAGAGCAAGAGTTCTGGGCAGATGATCTTCCAAACAAAATCCAGAAAAAGAATCAGCCCTTATCTTCATATTTCCATAATGTCTTCCCTCTCTGATTTCATGGAGGTGAAGTGCCTGATGTGAGTGTATTTGGGTAATCTTGTCTGTTTGTCAATGGAAATTAAGTGCTTGCTCTTTGTAACACCATAAACCATATGTCTGAGTCTTAAACATCAAAACAGTATTATGAAGTGCCACAGAGTTTGAGGAAATTCCTCACTCATGTCATATCCCTTACCCATTTTGACCATATCCCTTACAAAGCCATTAATCATAACTAACTTTTTAATATCAATCATTATAAATGTAGTAGTAGCCTTTTATATGACAGTGGCTTTCATGAAAAATGCATCCAAATATCTGTATTATTTTTATTAGCTGCTTTTATAGTCAGAAGTTCATTGACTTTTGCTTACTGGCTGTGCTTGTGTGATGTAGTATTTTCCGAGGTCCACTGGAAAGACTTTTTTTATTTATGACTCACCATGGTCCCAGAATAAAAGCTGTGTATCTAAGTACATCTGATAAGTGTGAGTTGGTTGCAGTCTAATGTCACTATCAGTACAAGAACCAACTTAATAACCTCTGTCCTGTGATGTGCCCTTGGAAAAACAACCACACAAACACGTGTGGATTCCTTCATTTTGTTAAATGGTTCTGTTTTTCTAGCCAATCCAGCCCTTTATTTACTGAACTATGCACTCAGAGCCTGATTTAAACAGCACTGGGGAGTCAGATTGCAACTTGTTTTGGATCAGCAAGATCCATCGTCAGGACAGGATGAGCAGGGACTGTCGTCTGAGCTATGGAATTTAAGATATGGTTGCAGTGCTCTTCCTCCCATTGATGCCAGCTCCTAATTAGAGATCACAATAAATAAATGGCATACACAAAATATTGCACACGATTCATGATATTCTAAAAAGTTGCTGCAATCTGGGTTAGAAAAGCTGCATCACCCAGACTAGTCTGGGTCCTCATGGACTCCAGGGCAGCCCGGCATACGAAGAGACTTCCTGCTGTCAGTGGCGGCAAATCTGAAAAGCTTTCTGCCTCACCCCTTGTGCATGAAGTGAGGCTTTGCCAGAAGGATATCTACCTCCACAAGAACCTTTCTTCTTTGCTCTCACACTTGAAGATATTCCTAAAGTTTCTGGGACAATTTTGCTCTATCCAAAGCTAAGTCTCAGTTACTCTTAAGAAACTGGGTTTTGTTTGTCCTTACAATGACTGATTAAAACACAACTCTCTATAGTGAGACATACCAAAACCTGATGGAAATTACCAGGAAAAAGTCAGGACACTTATAGGAGAGTGCAGGCAGAGATGCTGAGCTGCAGATGGGTGAGATAGAAGATTTAACTGGGAAACCCAGCTTGCTGGGGAGGCTGATACAAGGTGAAGAAACAAATTAATTTATGAAGGGAATTCGCCATGAGCTCCTGAGGGGTATTCTGTGCCTGCAGCCTGGCATATGTATGGAAGGCGGGTTCAGAGCCCCAGGACCATCCCCTGCACGATCCTATGACACCTTCTTTTACAAGAAGGTCAGGGGGAGCAGGGACAGGGAGAGTGGTCTGACCAGTTTCCTTGCACTCCCAGCTGAGGTCTCCTCCTTGCACAGAGGGCTGCTGGTTTCTTTCAGACAGGCAACCCTCCTGCAAGGCTGCTTTGGCGGCCTCAGGAATTAGCCCTGCTGAGGACGAGGAGCAGGGAGGTGTCCCGTTTCCCTACTCCTAGCTCTTCCCCTCCTCCTGTCCACCCACAGGTGAGCAGAAACAGCTGAGCTCTTGTTCTTGGCTGAAAATAAGACAATTCTGGGCTTGAGTTAGCCATATGAGGCAAAAAAATAATTTCTTAGGGACAAAAAATCATGCCTTCTCTTGCCAACTGCCTGCATGGTTGAAAATGAAACTTTATTGTGTACACACAAGGCTATTGAAAGCTAAGATTTTTCCAAACTGGTGCAATACAATTACAGAACATTGCTCTCAGCCTTGACTGCCTCATGCACTGCAGAGCATTTTGTTAATATTTAAACTCAGTCTTTCGACTCCTATCCCAGAAGCTGAGAAGGATTTGTGGTTTAAGCAGGGCTGTGTAAGCAAGACAGCCCTGGTGGGTCTGAGCTGCTGAATGTCAGAGCTCACACGTGCTTCCTGCAAGCTAGAGATTTGAATTGGGCTTGTCCTGGAAAGCTGCAAACAGTATTTCTGGTGAAGCTATCACACATGAGAGCTGACCTGCACAGCATCCCAGGAGAGTGAAGAAGGTCATGCCAGGAAGGAGTCCTGCTGTGCAAACAGGAACACAAAGCATGCCATACCATGGCTGTAAACCACTTGCCTTGGTCCTTGTGATTAAGGAGCAGTGGGAGTAGCGTGGGGGTCCAAAGATGCAGCTGGAGGTGCAGAGGATTGCAACTTCAATGGAGCACTAAGAGTATAAATGCTTTTGGAAGACCATCTGTGCCGTTCTAAGACCTCAAATGCCTTTTGCTCACAGAGGGCAAGAAAAACTTGGATAATTTAAGTATTCTGAAGACAGTGTGGAGAGGATAAAACAATATCTTGCCTGTGGCAGGCAAATGAGGTGCCAGCAAAATGCGTAGAAAGAATAAATAACACGTGCAGAGTAGTAAGTGTCTCCTTAAAGGCACTGACAAGTCAGTGTCTAAATCTTCAGAAGAAAAGATTGAGGATAACTATCCCAGGCACCCTGCTCCTGATTGATGCAGCTGTAAAAAACTGTTTTTCTTAAGAATCAATATGTAAACTCTCTCCTGACTTCCTAGACCTACCTATCTATGTCTGCCTGTGCCAGATTCCTTATGTATATTCAGAAACCAGAAATGAATACTAATAACAGTTCCAACAGAGTCATTAATCAATATAAGTGACAATGCAAGTATGACAATTAGAAGGGTCTTATCATACACAAAAATGAGTTGGGGGTCTTGCAACCACTGGAAAACATACAGAATCACAGAATCATCAGGTCGGAAAAGACTTACAGGATCAAGTTGGACCATTCCCATCAATCACTAAACCATGCCTCTCAGCACCTCATCCACCCGTTTTTTAAATACCTCCAGAGATGGTGACTCAGCCACCTCCCTGGGCAGCCTGTTCCAGTGTCCAATGACCCTTTCCTAGGGGCCCCTTATTATATTGATATTAATATATATATAAAAAATATTTTGCCTGTAATACAGCATATAAAATGTCATTGAACACTTGTATTCTTGGTTAGCATTTGAAAACTGATCCAAAATACTATTCTTACTCAAGCATAATTCATTAATCTAAACCCATGTTGATAATCTTTACACTCTATCTGAAGATAAAGTGTTTGTAAACACACCTCTTACTGAATCACTCTAATTATTTTTGGAAGATAATAGTTCTGTTAGTGGAACAGTACCTTGATTAGAAGAACAATTAATGATTGTTTAAGTGCCATTTTCATTACTACTGTCTCATTCTACAGTTAAACATTACCTGGGGTATCTCACTATTAATTTATTAACAATATAATAGCACTTCTTGCTTTTTAGGATCTTCCACTCAAGATTCTTGTATTGCTTTATGACTATTAGTGTGATTTTATAACTTCCTTCTATAGCAGACATATGATATTTGTTTTACTTAAAAGAAACTAAGGTATGTAAATATTAGTTGGTACCATACCAAAGGATGTTCTATTGATAGACATTTTGGAAAGTTCCTTTGCAAGGACATCTTGTCCTGTGACGGCCCAGAGAGCCCAATGCAGCTTCTGTTAGAGGCAGATATTACCTCATAGCAATCAATATTGATCATTGTTCTGGTATTAAAATATCCTTGACCGGAGGAAGTCTTTTGGGAGACTGACTCCCTCAGGAGTCTGCACTGATTTGCTCCATGACTGACTAGCTGGTACAGGGGAGGGAGTCATGTCCTTGTGTGGGTAGTTGTGAATCAGCTGTGTAACCTGCATGTTCTAGTCCTATTGTTCTTGTGCTGCCACCTACAAGGTTGTCCTGCCAGATGTCTTGATTGTTTCCCAACAATGTCTCTATAATCCACTTTAGTTATCAATTAGGCCACCAGCAAGGATTCCTGAATTTCAATAACTGTGGTTGAGACTGGGAGGTCTGTGGGGGACACTGCAGGTATTTGTTATTAGTCTGTTAGACATTACTATGACTGTGTTCCACAAATATGTTGAGAATGCCACTATACAAAAGCACATGTACCTCTGTGCAAAGGTATCTCCAAGTGGGGGGTTCCTGATCTTCCTACTTCTCCATATCAGAAACAAAAAATGTACATGAAACTTGAAAGGACCACATTCAAAACTAATAAAGGAAACCCTTTTTCTCTAACTGCCTAACTCAAGGTGGAAGTCCTTCCATACAGCGTTGTTGAGACCAATAGTCTAACAGCAGTTTAGCCCCACTCTGCAGATGCTCTGTGCCAAGCTGCAGATATTTGCAATAAGCTCCTCTCCACAGAATCTGCTTCAGGATGACTTCTCAGATAGTTTTGGTCAAAATAGTTCAGACATTTCTAAGAATACAACTTTAGAAGAGCACATTCCTTTTCTGCCAGTGTTTATCTGTGAAATGTCCACCTCTGCTCTCTAATACTCCAACTTACCCCGCTTGATCCATGCTGTGGTCCTCAAGGCTTCAGACCTGCTGAGGGGGGAACCAAAACAAAGACAGATATTTGGACTCCTGATTTCTTGTTATCAGTTTTCAAAAGAGCCCAGGAACAAACACTAGTTAAAGAAAACTATTAAGACTGCAAAGTAAAGCACCCTACACTAGGACCTGACAGAATTCAGGTTTCTTATGTGCATATATACAAAATATAAACATTGATAGAAGGAGTTCGCGGCTGTGTCCCAAAGGACTCTTGCCTCTTTTGGATCAAAAGGCAGATCTCCATTGGCAATGGGTTGGGTGGCTAATGGAAGAAGGCTGGTATGGATGCACATAGATGACTCAATCATGCTCAGCTCTTCTCTTTTTAGGGAGAAATGAGTGCTTCCAAGGTGACTGGCTTGGCTGGAGATGTGACAGAGCAGTGTAGACCCTGACCTGGTGTGATAAGTCACCTCCTGTGTTTCTTTGCAGTGGTGACAGTTGTCACCAAATCAGCTCAGTCAGATGAGCTGGGCTAATCTAAGGGGCTGTGGGTGCTAACAGGGAGACCCAGCTCACCTCTCCAGGACCCTGACATCTTTGCTGTACAGTGCCTGTATGTCCTTTGACATGCTGCAAAGGTGCTAAAATGTAGCTCAAATGAGGAACAGAAAAGGAACAATAAGGAGAAGAGGATAAGACTGAAAAGAAACTTGGCAACTACAATACCAGTGAAGACAGACACTGTGACTCTGCCCTGCAGTTTTCCAACCTACTAGATCTCCCTTTGGCATAGTCAAATCACAATTTTACAGCATCGATCAGGTCAGAGGAGCAACAGCAAAGCAAAAGCTTTGAATGGAATGTCTACTTTGGCTTTCTTCAACAGGACTGTAAGGGTCTTTGTGGTGTTAAAACAATACACAGTCCATAGCCCAAATCCTTCCCCAGCCCTGGTACCTTTTGAAGTTTTCAAGTTCCCTCAGCTCCCTCTAGAGAGAGAGTGGTTATTTTAGAGTAAAGGAGAATAAATATGCTTGAACTATAGGAAACTGGAGTTTAGCTAGAGCTTAGTTACCGTAAATTAGTTCTGAATGCATAAAGGTAAGTTAGCTAAGATGGCAGCTCCTGCAAGAGAAATAGTTGTGCTAATATCTCTAGTAAGCCATGAAAATATCCCTGTAGACAAAGGCATAGAGAAACTAAATGGATTTTAACCAATGTTTTAAAGTGTTGCTGTATCCATGTCCAAAGTTGCCTAAGTTAGTAAGGGTATTAGAGGGAGTGAAAAATCTTAGAAATAAAAATGACTTAATCGCCCAGAAGGAGTGGGTCTGGAGTCCTTGCAGCTGCTGGTAATGCACTTTAGGCTACTGATCGGTGATGCTTCAGCCTTCCACCAGCACTGAAAAGTAGCCTGCAAGTCCATGAACCTGGGCAAAAGGAGACTTCCCTACTGAAGAGGTCATGGGGGAAGCACAAGAGGTGCATCCAGGCTCCTGCATGTCTAGGTCCAGTGATGTTGGCAGTAGAATCACATTTGTACGGTGTGAAGTTCAGGATTAGGAGAAGACATTGAATTTAAGCACATTAAGCACTTTCTAGAACACAATTTAGAGTGAAAGACACAATGCACAATGTGTTGGGCTGGAGTGGGGCAAATCAAGCTGCTGGAAGGGAACACTGCCCTGCTATGGGCAGACACATGCAGTACCCCAAACTGCACTCCCAGGAACTTCCCCTGTTGCAGGGCTGGGACTTGCCTCCTCCTTACTTCTGCCATCCCAGCACTGGTGGGTCTCATGCACCAAAAAAGAGAGAGACTAAAAAGAGGGAAAAACCAATTTACAGGTAGCTCCTAGCCCATGTCCATGTTAATGTGTTAATGACAATGAGACCTTGTGTTAAGATATGGAACAGAAGAGAAGGCGAAATTCACATTTTGGAGTTTGGTGTTTATTAAGCTTGCCTGGGAAGAAAGCCACTAATTAATGTTAGTTATCTACTCAACTTCTAAAGATAGCCAGTTTGGAAGGATTATGTAATTATTTTGTTCTTTCCTTTTGTGCATCAGGATCATGTTTTCTGCTATGCATGAACTTTTAAAAGTGGAGGTTGCAAGATAGTATGTGATTTTAAATCTTTCTGCCATAGATTTATTTTATTTGAGCACCTGCAGCCTCCTCCTGTGGTCTCTTTGGCAGCAGTTACATTCGTATGTTGATTCAGAAAACAAGAACTCTTTTGTAGCAAATCCCTTGATCATCTCCCCTTATGCTTTGGGTCTCACGGTGTAGCAGCCTCAGAGCAGATGAACCAGCTTCCTAGGGGTGGGAATGAGTGGCAATGTATGCTCCAGGTGTGCATTTAGGAGCAGCTGCAACAGGGAGTTCAGCAGAGCTAGGCTACAGCTTATCCAAAATAAAGAAAACCACTGAAACATGGATTTGGGGACCTCAGCAACAACTGCTGTGCTGTACAAATCCACACCTGTTTGTATGTGTGTTGTGGTGTAAACCTAGCTGTCAGCTTAGCCCTACATAGCCCCTCACAAGTGTAAAAATGCATGGGTTGAGATAAATACAGTTTAATAGGTAAAGCAAAAGCTGCATGTGCAAGCAAAGAAAAATAAGGAATTCATTTGCTACTCCCCACCAGCATGCTTCCTTATAGACTTTTGCTTATAGTCTACAGGTAAAGGCCCCCAGATTGGCAGGGCTTAATGAAATTCATCCTGGATTACTTAAGGGGTTGGAGAAGCCACCTTTGATGGGACATTGGAGTCTTGATGAGTGCAAAAGGATTTACTTTATGTTTAGCTGAGGGAGAAAGGAGAACCTAGGGAATCTGAGAGTACTTCAACATTTTTATATAAATTTTAGCATCTTGAACATAATAAAGAGATAAGCAACAAAGAATGACATTTTTCAAGGACAAATTGTATCTAACAGACAAAATGTTCTCTTTGAGAGAGTAACCAGCCCAAGATAGCTCTAAAGTAGATGTGAAACTTTCTAACAATAATGAAAATAGAACTGAGGAATAGGTAGCCAAAAGCACTGCAAAATCTCCTTGGAGCTTCTAAAGAGCAATTTAGATAGCCTTGGGGAAGGCTGGACAGGTGCTGAGAACAAGGACACAGTGCCTGCACTCCAACTTGTGTCTGTTGCCTCTGTCACAATATTTTTTTCCACTGGGGAGCCAAAGTTGGAAGTAGTCTTGTAGGTGTAGTCCCACAAGCATTGAAGAGAGGGGAAAAAATCCCCCATCTCCCCTCTCTCAGCCTGATGGCTATTCCTTCACTCATGCAGCCCAGTAGGTTGCTGGCTCATGATGAATTTGATATCCACCAGGACCCTCAGGCCCTTTTCTCCACAGATGTTTTCTTATGAGCTGGAACTCAGCCTACACTGCAGCATGGGATTAGTGCCTCCCAGGTGCACAACTTTGTTGTAATGCACTAGTGCACAATATCACAAGCAAACAGTAATGTTAATATAACTAATCTACATTGATTACAGCTCTTAAAGGGCAAACTGCAGATCAGCATGTGCATGCACCTCCATTTTCACCGTGTCAGTAGATTTGCTGTGCTAGATCAGAATGTTCTCTTATCCAGTTGCCATACAGTGCTTAAAACATTAACACTGCAGTGATCTTATATGCAGGAAATATGCTCTGTTTATCAACCATTTATCACGGAGAAAGCTCCGAGCTGTACGATAACATTGTGTTTCAAGGAGAACTTTGACTTTCATAAAGCCAAGATGATATAACAATGAGAATTTATTACTTTGAGGATTTTCTGTCTGAACACAGAGAATGCCCCTGGTTCCTGGTGTAAAACTTCCTGTTAAGCCACAAAATTCCCTTGCTCAGGGGATTAAAAGGACAGATCCTTGATTAGGAGAACAGAACATGAAAGTAATCCCCTGAAGCTGGCCATTTCCTTCATGTAATTCATGGCTCTTGAAGAGTGTATGCAAGCTGATTGCCTTGATATTTAGGTTTTATTTTTATTTTAATTACCTTGTTTTCCATAGGTTTTGGAATAAAAATGAAATACTGCATAGTCATTGCATTTTTAATGGTCTTGTTTGGGGACAAAAGCAAGATTTTACTTGACATGAAAACTTGTGTGGAAACTTTCCACCTCAGTTTAGATTTACATGTTTTCCAAAATCAATAGAAACAAATAATTTTACATCTGTTTAAGAAATAAAAAATAATTGTAGTTTTAGTTTTGATTTTTATTATAAAACATGAACAATTAACTTGAAGCTTAAAACAAATGAAAGTGCTTTTTTTAAAAAAAATATATATATACTAACTGGCACTTTATAATCAGCTCCAATACAATGGTTTATTAAGAAGTTTAAATGGGCGATGACAAATTGAGCACAGGAAAAGGAAAACATCAGTAATACATAATCCTAACCCTAATTCTTATTGCAAAGACTTTGAATTATGGGCACTGCACAATTTCATCCTACAGAGAATAATTTTTTTTCTTTTGTGTAACCTCCTAGAAATATTGCAGACTTCTTCCTGTGTTCAAACCAGGAATTTTTATGCCACACCAGCCTCATCAGTAATTTTCTCTGGAGCGAGAAGGTTACAAATTTTTAGAACTGAGTAATGTGCAGGGAACACAAGGTACATCAAGTTACTGATATGCAAAGACACTCACTGCTATTGCAAAATAGTCAATAGCCAGAAGGAAGTCAGATGGAAGGAAATCGGGAAAAGACAACAGACATAGAGCTCCCACTTTCTTTCTGCGGTACAGACTCGATAAAATTAATAAAATTTGGTAAAATTGAGAAAAATGATGACTAGAAGAAGATTCACCTCTGCCTCCTTTGAAGGACAACACAGTTGTGTCCCTAGGATACCCAGGGCAGGACCAAGCTCAACCACATGAAATGCCCAGATAGCTCTCCTCCTTAAATGGGGTGAGCATTTTTCTCATTAGCTTTGACTATCTCAAAGTAGATGTTTATTCAGGCCACCTGGGTTCCCTTTCTGCTCAGCCCTTCAAGGGCAATCCTTGACAGCCACCCTGGGACAGGATGAGCAGCCTTCTCAATCTGCCAGCCTTTCTGCCTCTTTCATAGGAGCTCAGAAGACTAGCTCTCTATTAGACCTGCTAAACCAGTTGCCTGACCTTGACAGTCCTGCCTTGATTGCTTGCTTTCCCTGTATAATAAAAGCACAGGCAGGAATCCTTGAAGGCCCTGAAGAAGATTGTACTGGCCTTGGTGCATGCATATAAGATAGGCAGACAGGATCTCCTGGGTGCTTACTTTCAAAGGCATCTGCTGACTACCCAGGGAGTTTAAGTACTTGCTTTAGAAGGATGGCTTCTCTAGGTGCCTAACATTTAAATGCAAAGAGAAGTCGCTCCCTCAGGTGAGGCAGCTGCATCACACCTCACTCATAAGCTACTGTTGTGGCAGAGTGCTGGGTCTTTAACCCTGGTATGTGACAAGGCCTCAGGTATGTTACAGTTACAGCTTGGACTGTGGTGTGAGAGCGCCCAAATGGCTCTTGCCATCAGACCCAGCTCTGGTGTCCTTTGTAAGGTCTGGGACTAACTTCCCTCTGGCTTGATAACGTGCTTCAGCCTTCTTGACTCTCTGCTTGCCTACGTGTGCTCCTTCAGAGCTCCAGGTTGCAGAAGAATGTCTGACTCTTACAAGAATTTGGGAGTCACAGATCTTTGTGAAATACTTGCAGAACAGAGTGCATACCAGGACTCCTGATACACTTTAGAGACACTTGTCCTGCCTCTTCAATGAATCTGAGGTATGCTGCTGGTTTTTATCTGGCCCTATCCCACTTGCCTTCCTCCTTCCTATTTATCTGTTGTTGCCCACATATTGATGCAGAACCTCAAACAGAGGTCGTGGATTTGCTGTAAGTATTTCACTTCTCTACTCCTCTTGCTTTAATACCTGAATGATAGGAAGCTTTTGTAAGCAGAGCAGTAAGCTGAGCAGTTTGGAAAGCAATACAATACTTTGCTTTGGACAAGGGTGCAGAAAAATACGCCACTCTTCTTTCTGGATATACCTTACCCTGCCATGGTGCTCACTCTCACCAAAGAGGGTTTACCAAGAGGATTTACTAAAGATAAGAAGAATCATCTGAAAATGTGTTTTGTGAAATATGGCTTTGCAAGGTACAAGACACTGTTGGCCACGATCCAATCATTGGATGCAGTGTGGGAGGTCTTTCATTTCTGATTTCCCAAGCCAGAGCCAGTGTAATGTTCTGTCTAGACTGATCATTTCATAATCTTGATCTGTACAAATAAACATATGTGAATAGGCACATGTGTAAAACAATCCATTTTTACTTCAAGAAAATATTCAGTATTTCACAGGAATACATTTCTCTAGGTTTTTATGCATACTTCTCTCAAAAACATCCTTACAAGTTCCCCCATTAGACTATGCAGTCAGGTTGCCCTCTGTTGACATCAGTATGTGTCTGCAGGTCTCCTTTTCTGACTTTAAGTCAGAGGCGAGTCTTGTTCTCAGAGCAGCTAATCAAAAGACTTAATGATGCAGTCTATGTTCCTGACACAGAATCATGGAAGGATTGAGACTGGAAGGGACCTCTGGAGGTCATCTTGCCTAATTCCCTGCTCAGGCAGGGTGACCTAGAGCTAGTTGCTCAGGACCATGTCTGGATGTTTTTTCAGAATCTAAAAGGATGGAGAGACTCTACTGCCTCCCTGGGTAAACTGTGCTAGTGCTCAGTCACCCTTACAGTGAAGAGTTTCCTGACATTCAGAGGGAACCTCCTGTATTTCAGGCTGTGCACATTGCTTCTGATCCTGTCCTTAGGCACCACTGAGAAGAACCCGGGCTCTGTCTTCTTTGCATCCTCCCTTCACAAATTTATGTACATTGATGGGATCCCTCTGAACATTCTTTTCTCCAGGCTGAACAATCCCAGCTCTGCCTGCCTTCCATCACAGGAAAGATTCTTCCATCCCTTCATCATCTTTGTGGCCCTTAGTTGGACTCTCTGCAGTCTATCCTTGTCTCTCCTGTACTGTAGAGCCCAGAACTGGCCCCAGCACCCCAGCTGTGGCTACTCCAGTGATGAGCAGAGGGGAAGCACCACCTCCTTCAACCTGCTGGCAGTACTTTGCCTAATCCTTGGGAGACTGTTTCACTGCAAGGGTACGTTTCATGTGTACTAACAAATGCAATGAAAAGCAGGAGTGTGCCCAGGTGCCGTAACCTCAGTGTTCACAAAAGGAGTGCCACAACCAAAGAAAGGTGAGGTAGAGTTATTCCAGGAGAAATAGAACAAAAAGCACCCAGGTGATCCTTGTTTACAACTACCACAGTCCTAAAGGCAACCCACTGAGAATCTCATCTTTATGGTCTTTATTACTCAGAGGTATAAAATTCAAGAAAATATTTAAACAACCACTGAATTCCAGCAAAATCCCCAGGAAGTCTCAGAAAGGCAGTCCCAGTCACCGTGACCTCAAGTGACATGCAGTTAATGAGCAAAGCTGTTTGGAGGTGACTGCCAGGCCTGTAGCAAATGGGGCAGAGGGGTCCAGCCTTGTGCTCCCCTGCGCCCCTTTGCCTTCCTGCTTCCCCATCCACCAAAACATGCTTTGATGGTTTCTGCATTACTCCAAGGTCCCTACAGCTTCTCACTGCTCGAGTCCTGAAGCAATTGCCACAGAAGCCTTTCAGTGGCCAAGGTAATCACAACCATCTTCTCTAGCCTAAGAAAACTTCGTGGTGCAGCAGGAACCCATGGGATGGGCAGCCATTTGTTCTGCCCTGTCCTGTTTTTGCACTTTCTACACAGACATTACTCTCTTAGAAAGAGATTACATGTCCGAAGGGTGTCCTTCAGAGCCTCGAGTCATTTCTTGTTGCAGAATCATAGAAACTTAGAATCACAGAATCACTGATGTCGGAAAGGACCTCCAAGATCAACAGCACCATGCCTACTAATCTATGTCCCAAAGTGCCATGTCTACACACTTTCTGAATACCTCCAGGAATGGAAATGCCACCACTTACCCGGGCAGCTTGTTCCAATGCTTGATCACTTCTTTGGTACATAAATTTTTTCTAATATACACTCTAAGCCACCTCTGGAGCAACTTGGGGCCGTTTTCTTTTGCCCTATTGCTTGCTACTTGTGAGAAGAGCAGCAGCCACCTCACTATAACCTCCTTTCAGGTAGCTGAAAAGAGCGATGATGTCTCCCCTCAGCCTCCTCTCCTCCAGCCATTCCTCATAAGACTTGTTTACCAGACTCTTCACCAGCTTGGTTACTAGACAGTCTTGTTTGCTGCTAGCAATAACAACATGCTCATGGCACGTGTAATTATGTGAATGTACTCATGGCATTCAGATCTATGTGTGAAAAAAAAGTAGTTTACTCAGAAATATTCACCTAGTTCCAAGCACTGTCTGCACAGAGGAGAGGGCTCCGGTACCCTCCTGCTTGTGTGCAGGTTCTGGGAGGCTGGGGGAAAAGGCCACAGGGAATGAAACGTTTTGGCTGAGATCTTTCTGGTGGTTTTTTGCTTTATGTTTTCTTTGTTCTGCTCATTAGTGAGGATGAAAGGAAATGACAGAGCCATGATGCTTATGCTGCAAGCATCAAAGACTCTGAGATGCTTTCTTATCAGCCAGAATAAGAGTTAAAAACTTAAATGTAAAAATATCAGGCACATGCAGTCTTTAGTGTTGCTTGACGTGCAGAGACATCTTTATGTAGAAAGACAGGAGAGGAATCCTGCCCTGAACTGAGGTGCTCTCACATAGCATTATGAGATGCCAACACATTCACCAGCTACTGCACTTCTGGCACATGTGACTACATTTTATTAATGGGTGAATTGTGCTTCTCCCAGGAGGTTCTTCTAAGTATTTTGAGTCTGCTCTAATTGGAAAGGCTGTCATTTATGAATATTAGGCTCTCTTTTGAGAGATCTCCAAAATTAGTGTCCAATTATATGCTTCTATGTATGGGAAATAATAGAATGCTGCCATCTCATGGAAATCTTGATTTCATGCAAGAAATTAGAAAGTAAGTCTAGAAAACTGGAGAATTCTTTTTCACAGAAAATATTATCACCTTCAGGCAATATGCATAATCACTATTAAGGATTATGTTGCAGACTACTTGCCTAAAGCCACATTTAGATGTGTTATTACCTATACTGAACAGAATATAGCGTATAGTTTAGTAGGCATAGTGGTGTTAGACTGATGGTTGGATTTGATGATCTTAGAGGTCTTTTCAAACCTTAACAATTCTATGATTCTATGTTCTAGACCAGGTGGAATTCAATCTATAAGGAAAATGGTCTGTGTCTGTGCCCTGAGAGGCAAAGAAAGATTTACATTTTCCAACACTGATGTGCCAAAGCACAGATAACAGAGGACCATAGGACGTGCAGACTTTTCAAGAGAACAAATACTGTTGGAAGAATGTACATAGCATTAAATTAAACAGCGTCAATTAAACTGTGTTAATTGCCTACAGGAAAGCTGGGCAGGGGTTCTTTATCAGGGACTGCAGGCATAGGACAAGGAGTAACAGTTTTAAAGTGAGAGAGAGGAGATTTATATGACATATTAGGAAGAAATTTTCTACTGTGAGGGTGGTGAAGCCCTGGCACATGTTGCCTAGAGAAGCTGTGGATGGATAGGGCTTTGAACAACCTGATCCAGTGGGAGGTGTCCCTGCCCATGGCAGCGGGGTTGGAACCAGATGATCTTTAAGGTCCCTTCCAACCCAAACCATTCCATGATTCTGTGACTGTAAAAAGGTCTCGATGTTCTAATTCACGTTTTTCCTGATTAAATAAACTGAAAGCAATTATTCCAAGTCACTTGAACTACTTTTCAAAATGAAATATCTTAGATTTTATTTTTTTGAATATTTAAAAACTGAATTTATGTGCATTTTGTTATCATTTAGATGACAAAGGTTTTGTTCAGAACAATGAAGTATTTTTACTTCTCTATTTGCTCCCAAATTTTATTTCAATCCATTAGATGGGGGTTTGTGAGCTGCTTTGCCTGACTCAAATATTCTTTCAGTGCCAGGTCGGGCTCTGAGCTGCAGTGCAGAGCCGCCCTGGGAGCACCTGCCACTTCTAAGAGCCTCATTTGAATGTCTTTGCACCATATCATTAAGAGCAGCATTTGCATGTCTCCTACCCACATCATTAAAAGCATCACTGCATGGGCACCCCCCATTAAGTGTCTCATTTGCATAATCGATCCTGCCTCTGCTTTAATAACCTCATTTGCATGGGCCTGTCCCCACATCATTTGCATGCCCCCCTCCCATCTCATATTTAAGAGCCTCATTTGCATGCCCCCATCCTCGCGAGCCTCATTTGCATTCCCTGCTTTAAGAGCCTTCTTTGCATGACCGTGCCCTTCCTTGAAAAGCCTTATTTGCCTGCCCTGCCCTAGTTGACTCATTTGCATTGCCCTACTTCCCCGCTTTAAGACCCTCCTTTGCATACCCCTCATTCATAGAATCACAAGGTTGGAAAGGACCCACCGGATCATTGAGTCCGAGTCCAACCATTCCTATCAACCACGAAACCATGCCCCTCAGCACCTCATCCACCCGTCCTTTAAACACTTCCAGGTATGGTGGCTCAACCACCTCCCTGGGCCCAATGACCCTTTCCATGAAAAAAATTTTCCTAATGTCCAGCCTGAACCTTCCCTGGCAGAGCTCGAGGCCATTCCCGCTTGTCCTGTCCCCTGTCACTTGGGAGAAGAGGCCAGCTCCCTCCTCTCCACAACCTCCTTTCAGGTAGTTATAGAGAGCAACGAGGTCTCCTCTCAGCCTTCTCTTCTCCAAGCTAAACAATCCCAGCTCTCTCAGCTGTTCCTCATAAGCTTCGTTCTCCAGCCCCTTCGCCAGCTTTGTTGCTCTTCTCTGGACTCACTCCAGAGCCTCAACAACCTCCTTCTGGTGAGGGGCCCGGAACTGAACACAGGATTCAAGGTGCAGTCTCACCAGTGCTGAGTACAGAGGGAGAATAACCTCCCTGGACCTGCTGGTCACACCGTTTCTGATACAAGCCAAGATGCCTTGGGCTTTCTTGACCATCTGGGCACACTGCTGGCTTATGTTCAGTTGCTGTCAACCAACACCCCCAGGCAGCTTTCTAGACAGACTTCTCCCAGTCTGTAGCTGTACAGGGTTGTTGTACCCCGAGTGCAGGACCTGGCATTTGGCCTTGTTAAACCTCATGCCATTGGTCTCAGCCCAGCGGTCCAGCCTGTTCAGATCCCTTTGCAGAGCCTCGCTACTCTCCAGCAGATCCACACTTCTACCCAGAACGCCTCCGTTCTCTCTCTAAGAATCTTATTTGCATAGACGTGCTCACACCGCACATTAATTTGCATAGCACCGCCCCATCGCGAGGACCCAGTTTGTGCCCTTCGTGCCACCCTCATTTGCATGTCCCCGCCCCCCACCTCATTTCCATGCTCACGGTGCGGCTCCCCGCGCTGCAGCGCGCGGCCTCCACCGCCAGGGGGCACCGTGACCCCCGCTCCTCCCGCCCCTTCACCCCGCGGCATCGCGCCTGCGCAAGTCCTCGGAGTCCTTGGGGCGTTAGGCTTGGGCGGCGGACGATGCAGCGCTGGGCGCGCGCCTCCTGCACTCTCGCTCGGGTAGGGCGGCGGCGGCGGGGGGTGTCTCGGGACGGGGCTTCCCTCGCGGCCCCGTTGTCCCCCCACCAGCCTCAGCGGGGCGGGCGGCGCCGCAGCGGCCTGAGCAAGCGCCGTGCGGCCGCGCTGTCCTCGGGGCGAGGTGGGGGTGGCACCGGGGCGTCCCCTCCGCTGTGTACCGGAATGGCCGCCCCCGCGCGGCTGAAATATCGCCGGGAGCGCGACCTCCGAACGCTGGGGAGGGACTTTTGACAAGGGTGGGTAGCGATAGGGCGAGGAGGAACGGTCTCAAAGTCTTGTCCAACCTGGCCTGGAGCACCTCCAGCAAACGGGAGATCATAGAATCAGTAGGTTGGAAAGGACCCACTAGATCAGCGAGTCCAATTATAACCATCAATCACTAAACCATGTCCCTCAGCACCTCATCCACCGATCCTTTAAACACCTCCAGGAAGGAGTCTCAACCACCTCCCTGGGCAGACTGTTCCAGTGCCCAGTGACCCTTTCTGTGAAATTTTTTTTCCTGATGTCCAGCCTGAACCTCCCCTGGTGAGCTTGAGGCCATTCCCTCTCTTCTCCTGTCCCCCGTCACTTGGGAGAAGAAACTAACTCCTTCCTCTCCACAACCTCCTTTCAGGTAGTTGTAGAGAGCAATGAGGTCTCCCCTCAGCCTCCTCCAGGTTAAGCAACCCCAGCTCTCTCAGCCATTCCTCATAGGGTCTGTTCTCCAGGCCCCTTCACCAGCTTTGTTGCTCTTCTCTGGACTCTCTCCAGAGCCTCAACATCCTTCTTGTGGTGAGGGGCCCAGATCGGAACACAGTATTTGAGGAGTGTCTCACCAGTGCTGAGTACAGAGGGAGAATAGCCTTCCTGAACCTGCTGGCCACACCATTTTTGATACAAGCCAAGATACCTTGGGCCTTCTTGGCCACCTGGGCACACTGCTGGCTCATGTTCAGACAGCTGGAGGTTGCTGTTCACAAGACGTGGCTGCAGGGGATGGTTATGGAGCACCAGGACTCTTCCTAAATGCCTGTTGGTGTCTAATTGATGTCATTTAGTGGTTTGGGAGCCCTGTCTGAAGGGCTTATGGTTTATGTATGTGAATGCAAGTGTAACCATCATCTAGGGCTGCAGAGCAGCAAACGGCAGAGCAACTTCCATCTCATGTTTCAGTTGGTGCCCTCCACGTCTGCTTCCATCATGTTGTGCCTTTTCTGGTTAACTGGTGACTGTGTGGGGTTGAATCCTTAGTTTTCCTAAAGGGTAGACTTCAGCTTTTGAAATTGAGCTTTTTCTTCCCCCCTTTCTAGAGAAGCCATTTTGATCGAATTCATCATGGTCTCCAGGGAATTTTTGTGGTGTCACAAAGGACCTATGCTGATCAAGGTAATTAATTGTGAAGAATGTGTTTGGATGAAATATAAAACCCAAACAAACTCCTCAGAATCTCAAAACCCAATGCATTTTTTCAGAATTAGATATCAGCCTACCAGGTGACAGGGGATTCCGTGTCATTGTGGAGATTTAGATGCAAAGCAGTAGCTTATTTGTCCTGGTTTTTTTATCAAAACAGAAGCTGAACTTGATATAATAACTTAAGAACAGTGGTGGTAGTTAATATTCCAAATAACGTGATTGCAAGATATGAATTAGGTACAAAGTTCATTGTTTCTGCTGTGTTCATAATCAATATTTCAGACATATTTTCTCCTTTATTAACTACTGGTGTTCTCTGGGCATATATATTTTGCGCTAAACATCACTAGAACCTACGTTGGAAAAATGTTATAGTAAACGATCCAGGCATAATTTAAGTTCTTAAGAACTATATTAAGTTATTAAAGGATTTATAGCAGGACTTGGTTGCCTCATCTCTTTACATGATTTTCCTCGTAAAGTTTAAGACTGGTTGTTTTTAATGCAGAGCGAATACCTCCACACAATTTTTCCTTTTGTCCAGAAATTTGCTTACAGATGTGAGGTGTAATTTACTTATCTAACGCTAGCTTGTAATAGCTGTTTGCTATTTAGAAAATACGTTTTCAAACATGAATCATTTCAGAAATCATAAGCTGGTATTCATATTAATTGCTGAAACAAAAATTACTCAGATGTTCTCTGTTTCAGTTGATGCCGATGTCACAGTTATTGGCTCTGGTCCTGGAGGGTATGTTGCTGCTATCAAAGCAGCTCAGCTTGGATTTAAGGTAAGGTGAGATGTCACTCACATAGCAGAATATTCATCTAGATGAACTTGGAATATGTTTGTGTGATACTGAAAAACTGAAATTCTTCTGTCACATCTTGGGCCACGAGATGCTGTTGACGTGTTCTTTAAGTTGCTTACCCAGATTAAACAGAAGGTGTAACGGAAATGTGAAGGTGTTGCTGTCTGTAGCCCTGCTGGACTACTGACAAAGCTGCTCAGGACAGCTTGCTTTTGATTGGAAGTGATAATTGAGGTGGGGCTATACTGTTGTGAAAAAGAAGGTAGGGAAAAAATGTCTTGGAGGAATTTTTCTCCCAGTGACAAAAAGGTAAAAAAAATAGAAACAGTAACAAACAGGCCACTGGAAAACTGTCCTGAAGAACAAAGTGAGGGAACTCAAAAAAAAGGAAAAAACAATATTCAACTGTTGTGGGTTTTTTGAATGTGAGTAGAGGAAATCCATTGCCGTGTGAGAATTTTAGAGGCAAGTGTATGTAGAAATGCTGTAGTATTTAATTTGCATTTATTCATGTTCATCTCTGCTGTTCTGTCTGTTGTCTTTGAATACCTTTTGAAAGAGGCAGCTTTTGTTTGACGTGTGCTAATGATGTGTCATTTAATTGAGTATTGTGAGAGTTACATGTGCATAATGTATTTCAGATTTTTTAAACTTGGGAAAATAGAAAGTGTAACTTCAGCAGGAATTTTTTTAATCTTAATTCCTTAATATGAGATCAGCTTATTCTCTTGGTACTATGTTATTCATAATTATTTTGAACTCCGAGAGGGCAGTGCTAGCAGTCTGGATTATGTTCCCATTGGCTGATACATCTGTCCCAGTGCTTCTCAATGATCATGCTTGTCTGAAAATGAGTTGATCGGGCTGCCTGGTGCTTAACAATGGGATGTCCTGTACTAGGAGGTTAAAATGTGCCCTGGATTTTGTGTTTCATCATGGAAAAGAAATAATTTTGTTACTCTGCTTTGCAGCTAGTCAGAGTGGGTGAAATATTTGGACATGTTTGCCTGTGTCACCTGTGGCACTGAATAAATGCAAAATATTTATGCTGACATCGAGGAGTATAAGGAGATATTTTTGTTAGATGGGTAATAAGACATTCTATAGTGACATCATACATGGAAGAATCTGACTGCTCTGTTGAACCTTAACCATCAATTTTAGTGCTGCCTGTGCTAGCATGAGCATTAAGTCCTTGTATCACCACCACAGCTTCCCACTTCACTGCCAGCAATGTTTTGTGGGCATTGGCTTTTTCAACAGCTTTGCTTGGCCTTGTTGGTATAATTGATGTAAATTGGATGAGGCAGAACCACCTTCTTGGGTAAAGGTAGGAGCAGTCTGGTGGTGTTTGATCTGTAGTGCAGCATTTAAAACTCTTGGATAGTTTTTCATGCATTCATGTGCTTAAAACAGGAGGAAGAGTAAATAGAGAATCAACATGTCTCAAATGTGTTTCTGTGATTTGACTGGGTCAGTCTTGCTCTTCACATTACCATCGCATCTACTTTAGCACAAAAATAGCAATTAAAATGAATTGATGACAGGCTTTCCCCTGGGTAATCATATCTGTCAGCAGATCAGAGCTCTTGGAGTATAAACCAGGGAACTATAGTTTTGAACATGTGTATACTGTGCAAAGGAGGAGGTGGCAATTATTTTAATTGTATAAGAAAGGTTTACAATACTCTTTCCCCCCCTCCCCAAGTGTTCTGTTTTTGCTTGAAGTTTTGTCTTTTGTTTTTTGCCTTTGCACACTTTGTTGCCAGGTTGGTGAGAGGGAGATGAAAAATTTTCCAGCTCTGTTGGTATTGAGCTTATTTTTGCTTGGCTTAACTACTTGATTTTTATTCATTCTTTATAGATCTTGGCACGACTTTATAGCAAAAGCTCTGCAGGATTGTTTGGTTTTTTAGAGAGGGGAATGTTTGTGGTTTGGGGCTTTTGTTTTCTTTAAATAAAAGGTTACTTCATGTGATTTTAACATATTGGTTAATTTATTGTTTCCTTCTGATTACTTGTTGATAGGAAACTTTTGCATTATTTACTTTTTGCTTTTTGCAGGTTTTTTTTAATTGTAAGGGGAACATCTTTCACAGAACTGTATGTTGTATTTAATTG
Source organism: Piaya cayana (assembly GCA_013389865.1). Lineage (NCBI taxonomy): Eukaryota > Metazoa > Chordata > Aves > Cuculiformes > Coccyzidae > Piaya > Piaya cayana. The sequence goes on from WAAB01013902.1 coordinate 92,536, forward strand.
AGGCAATTTTGTGGGGTTTTGAAGCAGAATAATGGCACTTAAATTTGTATGAAAGTATAAATGGTGTAGTGGGGAATGTGGCCCTCTTCTGGTAGGGAATTTTGTTGCAAAGAGACATTTTGTGGTTTTTAAGTTAGATTTACCCTCCCTCATTGTTCTCCTCTGAGCCACAAAATAAATCTAGGAATTAAATTAATGAGATACTTGGAGAGGAAGAGTTATTAGGGAAATTCTTGATCTTTGTCATCAATTCTAACTTGTCAGATAACGTGTAAAGAAATGGTAGCAAAGTATTGCTAAAGTTCTTTTTTCTCTCTTCTTCCTCAGACTGTCTGTGTAGAAAAAAATGAAACCTTAGGTGGAACCTGTTTGAATGTTGGATGTATTCCATCCAAGGTAAGTGTGCACAGTTTGTCATAAATTCCTTGAAAACAACAGGCATTAGATGTTTCACTTGAGAAACCCCTCCTTGATCTTTTTCTAAGATTGATGTACTTCCTTTGAAAAGTGAAATTGCAATCCAGGCAAGCTGAAGACCAAAGTAAATAACACAAAAGGTTAAAAATTTAATTTGCTCAATATAGTTGTTTTGTTTGGAAACTCTGTTTTCTGGCCTTTCCCAAATGAAAGAGAGGAAGAGAATGAAACCCAGTGGTGCATACAGATGCATCTTTTCCCTCTGTTCTGAGCAGTTCTACAGCGTTAACTGTTTCTGATGGTTGTATGTGTTAGAGTGTGTTATATGAATTTCTTGATCCTCTTATATTAGTTTGTTCAAAATAAACCTGTAGTTTTGTTCAAGGTGATATTCTTATGTTAAAGGAATGCTGAACTGTGTCACTGGGGGTAGAATAGGTAAATCTAAAATAGAGGAGGGGAGGGCAGTCCCAACAAATTGCAAACTCTGGTGTGGATGCAACATGTGATTTTCTTACCAAGATCCCTTCTAGCTATTGTGCTATTTCTGGTCTGTCTGCTCAGAGAGGTTCCATTAGCGTGGTAGAAGAACATACAGTAGAAATACAAAGTTTTTAATATGACATATTAATTTTCCTAAGCATTTATGCTAATAGTTCTAATGAAGTCCAGAATAGCTTAATATACTGACAGAAAACTTAAAAATCAGCTATAAGTTAACAGTATTACTTTAAAAAGTAACATCAGATTATTAAGTAACATCAGATTATTTTTCTTCTGACAATGTAATTAACGATTGTCTGTCCCAGTTCACATGTCTCTGTATATTTTAGGCCTTGCTGAACAACTCACATCTGTATCACTTGGCCCATGGAAAAGATTTTGCTAACAGAGGAATTGAAAGTGAGTGTGAAAAGCAACTTGTCTGTGCCTGTTAATATAAATGGTTTCCCTCAACAAGGACATTTAATCATTGAAATCTGTCCACTGTAGTTTCCTGATCAGAAAACTTTTTAGACTTGTTAACTATTTAGGGACATGTGTCTGCTCTTTGAACCCTGAATCCTGGATAGATTTGAGAAGTGTAATACTGTGTTTTAATATAGCAATTGTTGAATATAGGCTTTAGCATTTAGTAGGGCCATTCAACAGGTATGGCTGTGTCAGAGCTGTCAACTGTGTTTATGTTAGTGCTTTTAAATAGAAACACTGCAATGCTTGATGGAAGGTTTTGGTTTTTTTAACCTTAGTTACAGGAATCCGTTTGAATCTAGAGAAGATGATGGAACAGAAGAGTGGTGCAGTGAAAGCCTTAACAGGTGGAATTGCTCATTTATTTAAACAAAACAAGGTTAGTTTGGATTATGTACTGGGGTATATCTGTGATTTTTTTTCTGATCTAAATTTCTGGCTTTTTACTTTGCCATATTCTTGCCACATAAACTAATTCAAGTGACTGACTTGGCAAGGGCGGAATTTGAATGCTTCTATTCTAGGAAATTTTAAAATAAACAGTTCCTTCATTCTTAATCTACTTAAAAGCATGGTATACAATTACATGGTGATTTTTACCAGGTAGTGATACAATAGTATGTGTTACCTTCTTCTCTAAAGAGAGATTCATTCAGATTGAATGTATCATATCTTATGTAAGTACTTTGCATCTGAGTCTACTCTGTTCTGATTACTGAAGGTTTTGCATGTATCTGGGTTTGGAAAAATAACTGGCAAAAACCAAGTCACTGCAACCAAAGAAGATGGCAGCACACAAGTTATCAATACCAAGAACATACTTATAGCCACAGGCTCAGAAGTCGCTCCTTTCCCTGGAATTACTGTATGTATTTGAATTCTTCATGATACTTTTTTTCCAATATGTTGTATCTGCATATTAATGTGTAGTAATTTGCATCTGATTGCACTTCACCTTTGGTGTGCTTACATGTACAATGTACGAGGAGATTATAAACCTCCCTTTGTGGATTTCTTTGTCATAAGATTGATGAAGATAATATCGTGTCATCCACTGGTGCGCTCTCACTGAAGAAAGTTCCTGAAAAGATGGTTGTCATCGGTGCAGGAGTCATTGGAGTGGAACTGGTGAGAGGATATTTAAGCCACTGCTCTCTGATGTATTAAGGAGGAGGGTGCTATTTCTTGTGTTGTATTTGATTGTATTGCTGTGTTTGAGCAAGTTGTAATTGCACTGTTCATACTTCATTGCCTGCTAGCTCTGTTTTCTACCTGAAAAGCTGGGATAAGTATTTGTAGGATTGGTACTCCTGCAGCTGCTTAGCTGAGCAGAGAAATGAGAGAGGAATATAAGGGGCATTACTTATAGGAGGTTTGGAGGGAGCAGTTAAGTTTTGCTGAGGTTTTTATCTGCTCTATGTATAGACGAGAGAAGGTCTTTTCTTAAGGGAAGTTCATTTTAAGACAGCATAAATTCTTGTGAGTAGCAATTGACCCCAAGAAATTTGTGTGATGTGATTGTCCACACTCTTAACAACCAAAGGAGCAGATGCTTTGTAGTTCATCTTGGTCTTTTTGCCTCATACCTACATGACTGAAAGAGAATGTATATTTGTTGGTCTTGCAACTGCTTGAAAATTTGCAGATCTGCTTAGTGGTTGCTCAGCCTGCTGACTGTTAGCTGGGAAAAAGTAAGCAAAGTGAAAGACTGTGTGGGATGGATGTCAGTAACTGCAGGTAGATGGGGTGTGGAGGGGTTGTTGATGAACCTGATGATAGTAGTTACGGCTATAAATACATACAGAAGCAGCAGGGGTTCAGTTTTATTACATAAAATTTCCTTAATGTGGAAATTTCCTTAATGTGGTATTGTTTCAATCTAGCTTTTACTGGTAATAGAACACCACAAACAATTTTCTTTGGATGTTCTGAGCTGCCTTCAGATTCTTTGAGTGTGAATTTTTCTACACCTGTAACCTAAACTATACTTAATTTATTCTTAATTATTTAATTAGCTCTTTCTTTAAAAGCTTAATTCCATAAATACAATTGTTGAAGTTCTGGGTGTGCAAGCAAGGAGTGCTAAATCGTTTTTTTTCTGGAAAAGCTGGGGAAAGTTTGTTTTATTCTACCATGTAATATGTGTAAAAAATGATCAGTTTACTGTTACATGTTGTCCTGCTTTTGCAAAGTTTATGGTCTGTGGTAAATATTAGCAGTAAAGACATCTGAAGCTTGCTTTTCAAAAAGGCTTTTTACCTATATTTTTGTGACTGCAGGGTTCAGTTTGGCAGCGCCTCGGTGCAGATGTGACAGCTGTTGAGTTCATGGGCCATGTTGGTGGGATGGGAATTGACATGGAGATCTCCAAAAATTTCCAACGTATTCTTCAGAAACAGGGACTTAAGTTTAAACTGAACACCAAAGTTACTGGTGCTACCAAGAAACCAGATGGAAAAATTGATGTAGCGTAAGTGTTTAACATAAAACTAAAGTAATGCTATATATATTCTTCCTCCCAGTCTGTCAAACCTATTTAAAAATACAGTGTGATATTTTTTTAAACAGCAAAAATAGTGGATTTAGGATTAAACTTGTTTATTTAGTGAAATTTAATTTTTACCCTGTATTGTAACTTCCAGAGCTCATAATTTTGGGTTTATTGAGTCCTAGATTGCTTACACAGGAGGTGTTCGATTGAGGAGTAGAAAGTGTGCTTATATAAAATCAGTGTTGTTATAGTGATATCAGTAAGGAAAACCTAACTCTAAATCATTCTTTTCATGGAAGATTTTTGCTTTTGGTATAATTAGCATAATTATCATCACTGTTTATACAGTTGGCTGCTTGCTGGAAGGGTTATTTTATCCATACTTCCTCCTGTCTTAGAATAAATGTGGCAGATTTTATTGTCTTGGAGAAGAAATAAATGATGCTATGCCAGAGTGTCTTTTAATGTCCGCACTCAAACCCTTTCAAGATTTAGAGATGAACAGCTTATGCAGAAATATAAAAAGCAAATTTTGCTTTGTAAAAGTTCATACATTTACCATACTTCTATTTTTTCTTGTTAACCTATTCTCTATGCAGAAACTGTAGTTTGAGTTCTGAGAAAAGGCTTAATGTTGCTTAAGAAAAGTAAGCTTTAATGCTTTTTCACTTGAGTCTTACAGTGACTTGTATTTGCTGCATTGCCGTACCTCAGGATAGTCTGTACTGCACCCTTATAAAGGTCATAGATTAGGGCTTCTTTACGTACCACGCTGATGCTGGTTGAATCTCTTGTGTAGCCTGTTTCTACATTTACAGCGTCATTTTGGTTCAGGATTATGCTTTTGAAACATGCTTTCTACTTGCCTTCACTTACCATGCTTTGACTCCTGCGCTTTCAGAGTGCACAAACTAAACTTGTTCCAGGTGCAGTTAAATACAAAGATGCACTTGAGGGATGCACCTAGTGCAGAGCAGTTGTTGGCAGGTGTTTGGGCCTGAAAAAGGCTTGCTCAGAATACATGGCCCTACCCCACCCCAAAATATGTAGAGTTTGGATGTTGAGTACTCAGCACCAATTGTTTTGTGTACAGATTTCATACTATCTACTATCTATCAGGTCATGCTTCTTGCTAGTAAATATACACCTTGAATTTCTGCATCAAAGAGTTGTTAACAAATGTAGTAAGAGCTATTGTCCCTTCTTCTATGCAACTCTTGCAAAGAAGTGTGAGGTAGGCTGAATGCAAGTGATTTGGATGCCAGATCTAGATTGTAGGTCACCATATGCATCCTATCAGTTACTAGTCAGAGAAATACAATGCTGAAAAATGATACTATGATTCTGTTTTTCTGTAGTGTTGAAGCTGCTGCTGGTGGCAAGGCAGAAGTAATAACTTGTGATGTGCTCCTAGTTTGCATTGGCAGACGTCCTTTTACAAAAAATCTAGGTCTTGAGGATATTGGAATTGAACTTGATAAGAAGGGGAGAATCCCAGTTAATAACAGATTCCAAACCAAAATTCCAAAGTAAGTATTTTCTGTTTCATTTAGGAGCTAAAGATTTTTAGTCAGCCTTTAAAGTTTTGTGATTTAAAAAGTCACTGTGTTTTTCATGTTCCTACTGTTTCTTGAAATATTGTCTTTTTGTGGAAACTGCTTTTATAGTTTTTATCTCCTTTGAAATTTAATATTTTAATCTGTTTTGGTTAGTTTTCAGAAATGCATTTCAAACTGTCTCTTATATAAGGTAGCCTAGGTGTGCTAGGATGTTTTTAAACAGTGTCTTATTCTGTTTCATTGGTCTGATAGCATCTATGCTATTGGTGATGTAGTTGCTGGACCCATGCTAGCCCACAAAGCTGAGGATGAAGGCATTCTTTGTGTAGAAGGGATGGCTGGGGGAGCAGTTCACATTGACTACAACTGTGTACCCTCTGTGATATACACTCACCCCGAAGTGGCCTGGGTTGGAAAATCAGAAGAACAGCTGAAAGAAGAGGTACTGTTTGTTTTCTTCTCAGAACTGGTTTTCCATCTTGGGTGTGGTTTCATTGTCTAGCTGTTCTTTCAAGGATAATTTCTGCATCTGTGTTTATCACTTAGGGTGCACGATTGAATGATTCCTTACTGCACACCACTATCCCGGGGATCATAGTTCTCTTTAGTGACTTCTATTCTGTGAAGTTAATATTGCTCATTTGATAATTAATCTTTTTTTTTTTTAATACCCCCTCCAGTTGTTTTTTTGCAGTGCTCTGGCTTGTGTCTCTATTTTTTGTATTGCTTCTGTTGTACTTGGCAAATTGTATAGTTGCATTATTCTTGTTGGTCGTTAACTTGGTAACTTGTCTGTTTTGTAGGGCATAGAATACAAAATTGGGAAATTTCCATTTGCTGCAAACAGCAGAGCAAAGACAAATGCTGACACAGATGGCATGGTGAAGATACTTAGTCAAAAATCAACAGACAGGATGCTGGGTGCTCACATTTTAGGCGCAGTAAGTGTTGTAAATTGTGCTGCTGTCTTGGCCTTGTAAGGGTCTTCTATTTAGTGTTGCAATACAGTTGTCCCATCAGAAGTGGTACTTGTAAAAAAAAAAAAAAGGAAGACTTGTGTCTACCATAGTCATTTTTATTTACTGTTCTTTTCTGCAGCCGTGCCCTCCTTCCCACTTTTCTGTTACTTTGGTGTTAGACCCAACGTTTTCTGTTTTTTCCACTAGAGTTGGTAGGGTTACTTGGTTTTTGTAGTGATCTGTTCAACTTTCCAGGAGAGCATTGAAGGAGAGGTTTCAGCAGTCATAATATAGGCTATAGCTTTGACAATGTGGGTATTATCTGACTAGTATCTTGAAGTGGAAAAATACCCAGATTTTGCACAACTCTCAGTAATGAGAGAACAAGTACTCTCATTTAGAATGATGTTTAGATTTACAGTACGCTTAAGCGCAGTCACCAAATGGGTTATGTACTTGGGACTTATTAGATCATAGCTGAAGTGCTCATTAGAATACAGCTTTACTTTTTTAGCAAAAGATGCTTATTTACAAGCTGTTAGCGACCTGGACAATGCATAAAGAATTGTGCTGATTACAAATACCATTAATTTACAGGGTGCTGGTGAAATGGTTAATGAAGCTGCCCTTGCTATGGAATATGGAGCATCATGTGAAGATGTAGCCAGAGTTTGCCATGCTCACCCAGTAAGTTTTTTTTCTAAATAGACCATTTAACATCAGTTAGACATGCTATAATTACTTTTAACTATTAATGACTCATACCTTTTTGTCTTTGTTCTCTACAGACAGTGTCGGAAGCCTTCAGGGAAGCAAACTTAGCAGCATCTTTTGGCAAAGCTATCAACTTCTAAAATGAAAGAGCAGATCTTTGTACATTTATTGTACATTGCTGGAAATGGACTGTGAGCCCTTACGGAAGGCTATGTGTGAGGATTTTGGGACTGAATTAAGTGAATCTCTTCATTTTAAACATCAGATATTTAAACAAGTGGTGTTGGAACAAGTGGAATTATCCAATCTCTGTAAATTAAAAACTTAAAATTACATGTTTATTTACATGAAGAATGTTGTAGAAAACAGCCTGACAGAGCTATTCTGTTTTTCAAAACCAAATGTGCTGCATGGGATTATCAGGTGTGCTGGTCAAAGCTCTGAATAAAGTGTCCAGCATACCTGGTGTTTTCTTATTTGAAGTAGTGGTAGACTAAACGCATTGAATGCTGGCACTTATAATGTCGCTGGCACTTAAAATGCCACTGTCACTTCCGCACAAAAATGTATTTCTGTCTGAAAGATTTAACTTTATTTAACCTACTTCTTACATGCAAGTACCAAAATTTGTTTTGACCTAGTAGCGTTCAGATCTTGGGAGAAGAGGGCCTCATGTAGACCCATTGGAGCTAATATTGACTTTTATAAGAGAAAACTATTCCGTGTGTGATTCTCCACACATCATGTTTTCATATTGAAAACTCATCAGGGGAAAAACTGAGTGCTCATGGAGAAATGAAAGTTTGAAGAAAAATGAACTTTAATACTACTTAATCTTTTAAGGTTTAACACTTCCATTGTTCAACTCTCTTAAACTTGAAATGCTAAGACTGGGTAGTGAAGTGATGCTTGCTGTTAAGTGCTATGACATGAGGGTTATAATGCACCTTCCACACAAGGGTGACTGTGTCAGTTCTCCACACAATTAAGACGTTTTCTTCTATTCTTCCATTTTCTATTTTGTGCTCTCTTTCTGTCTCCTCTGTAGCAAGAGAGCTTAATAAATACTGAACGTGGCTGGAGGTCATCTTGGGTTTGTTTTGCTGATTGGCCTTGTTACTGTGTTTAGTGTCTTGCTTTTTGAAAACGTGAAGAAACTCACAAACCAGTGTTTGGAATTTCCCTAACATGTATAGGGAATGTGCCCAATTCCAGTAGCTCATTTTAAGTTTTGTTTTGTGGGGTGCAATTTACTAGGCTGTCCTCCCTTGAGGAAAACCTTCATACCTACTGGTATCATGTGTTTCCTTTTCCATTATGCCAATAGCATGGTAGAGGAGAAATGAGCATCCAGAAAATGGTACAAAAGCTACTTGGTCTTGTCTATAGACAAGAAGGTTATATCCTTCTGCCTTTTTTAGTTTCTTTTATTGATCCAGCATAGTTACTGAGTGATGGCAATATATACAGTGTTACTGTTTTATTAAGATATCACTTAACACCAGTAGTAGTGTCCTCTTTTTTTTTTTTTTTTTTTAACTCCTGTTTTAAGTGTAGAGGACAGGCCATTAAAGTTATCACCAGGCTGTGAGATGACCAAATACATCCCATGAGTTTGAAGTAAGTGAATGAATGTGGATCTGCTTTCAGGTGTTAGTAGGAAGTTGCTGAAGGGAAAGCAAATGTGAGGGAAGAAAAACTTTCATCTTCTGATAGATCCTAGGTATTTAAGAATCACTTCTACCCCTACCCCTTTCAGTAAAGACTGTTAAATGGTAATCTGCTTTTGCAGGTTCTTCCTAGAAGCCCTGCTCTTTCAGAAACAACTTTGTATTCCCCTCCTTCCACCTCCCTCAGTACCTGAGGCACTGTTACTGCAGCTCAGCCTTTAAAAATTCTCATATCTAATTGTGTTCATGTGAAATGAATTTTGGAAAGTTAGGGAAACTTTAATCAAGAATGCAACTAAAATTATACTATTGGGTCCCAGACACTTGAAAATAAAATTCAAGGCCTGAAGATTGTTACTATATTGCTATTTCTCTTGCTGTTGTTACAATTCTAGTTAAGTGTAGAAAGTGTTTGTAAAGGTAAAAAAAATGAGCCACTGAGCCATTTGTCAATGGTCTGACAGCTGTTAAGTCTTAATGTTGCAAAGTTTGCAGAATGTGTTTTTAATATGCTGATCAAAGCATGTATACAGATATATTCCTCAGGCCAGCATTTGCAGTCAGGATGTATAAATGCATGTTGCAGTTCTACCATGCAATCCTAGAATAGTTTGTGTTAGAAGAGACCTTTAAACCTCATCTAGTCCAACACCCCTGCAGTTAGCAGGGACATCTTCAACTAGGTTGGGTTGCTCAGAGGCCTGGCCAACGTGACTTTGAATGTTTCTAGGGATGGGGCATCTACCACCTCTCTGGGCAACTGTTCCAGTGTTTCACCACCCTCATTGCAAAAAACTTCTTTACCTTTGTCCTGTTGCAGCTGCTGAAACATCTGTCCTCATCTTTCTTAGAAGCTCCTGTTAAGTACTGAAAGGCAACATTAAGATCTTCCTGGAGCCACCTTTTCTGCAGGCTGAATGACCTCAGCCTTCTCAGCATTTTTTCATAGGAGAGATGTTCCAGCACTGGATCTTGAATCATTGAGTCCAACCATTCCTATCAACCACTAAACCATGCTCCTTACCATCGTCCACTCGTCTTTTAAACACCTCTAGGGATGGTGACTCAACCACCTCCCTGGGCAGCCTGTTCCAGTGCCCCATAACACTTTCTGTGAAAATTTTTTTCCTGATGNGTGAGGGGCCCAGAACTGAACGAGGTGCGGTCTCACTAGTACTGAGTACAGGGGCAGGATAACCTCCCTGGACCTGCTGGTCAAGCCCTTAGAATTCCATAGTTAAAGACAATTTTTTAATTAGATCTCTATAACCAGTTTAAAACCAAGACTTGCTAAAGTATTTTACTATTTTGGCTACTGAAAGTAAGATGGAACTTAATGGGTCATACTAGGTATATACAGTGATACAAAAGTATTGTTTATTTTCAACATCAAAAAAAAGTTACTTGTCTTTGGTTCTGTGACTTGAAAGTCAATATAAAACCTGTTCAGTTTATCAGGTTTCAGTGTAATGTCAAAAAGAACTAGCATAATACATGTAAAATCCATTCCAAATACAATCACTTCCCGCTCCCACTTATAAGCAAGTGCTATAAACGGCAACCTTCTGGCTGATTGTCTGTAAGAGGGAGCGAACTGTCTCTTCCAGCTCCACCAGCTGCTTGGCTTTATCTTCCAGAACTTTCTGATTGTTTTCATATGTATTTTCCAAATCTGTCAGCAAAGGAAAGGGGAAAACAGCTTAATTAAGGGTGTTTTAATGCAGCAGAATGTCAATCATCATCGTTACAGATAAACTACTCAAATTGCAGAATAAAATCCAATTTAGGAAAAGAAAGATGTCTGAATGGCACCTTTTTGTTCCTTAACACTGGGAGCCAAAGCAACAAGGAAGTAGTTTTCCATAAGTGGAAATCCAAAAGTACACTTCTATTCATGTTGAAAATAATAGTCATTTGCTGTCCTCTAAAAGCCATCATACAGCAGAGAAATGTTTTTGCTTGTATGGTTAAAGCTGTAGAGTCAGTCTTTGTAACTTGTGCAGAGGCAGCTAAGGGGAGGAATGAGTTCCTGATCTGGCAAAAACAGAAGTAAAGCTTATGTCCCTCCCTGGTAGTTAAGGGCAGATTGACCCCTCCTCCTTCCATCAACTTTAATCGGCAATGGGAAATACTAAATTAAATCTGTAAACTGGAACTGATGTATTCTGATTACTTTTTGGTTTAATTGCTTTCCAGGGTGGGGTTAGTATTGTTTAAAGAAGGGCTGTGCTTAAATGAGTTAGTCCTCTTCCTAAACATGGTAGCTTTCTTCCTTCCCTATAGTGGTTCTTGGCACAGCAATAGGCACCATATCCGAAGTTTGTGTCTCACTGCAAATTTCAGCATTCTACAGAAATCTTTGATTCAGAAGATTTATGTTGTGTCCATAAGAACAAGGAAAGCAAATCAAACCTCAGTAAAAAAAAAAAATTAATCAGCGGTATGGAAAAAAAAAAAGGAAGTTAATTGTCTGTTTAACAGCATGACATTGCTTCATATTCCAAGATGACCACTTACCTCCTCAGAAAAGCCTTACCTTTGAGCAGCTGGAGTTTGCTGTTCGCTTGAGCCAGCAAGGCCTTAGCTTCATCTTGCAACAGGCCAGCTTTCCTCCTAGCATCAGCTGACTCTTCAGTCTTCTTGGCAATGAGATCTTCCACCGTTTTGTACTTGTCATTCAGCTCAGTATTGAGGACCTGTTGTTCAAGATTCAAGCACAAGATGGTGCTCATTCAAAAGACAATGCAGTGGGAGTTTGCATTTCCTCCCTCTATTTTTCCTAATCTGGGTGTAAAGAGAGATTACACTGTTACCTCGCTTAAGAGCAGAAAGAGTGTCAGGGTAGTTCCTGCTTAATATTCAGGACTCTGAGAGTTGGTGTGAAGACTAATTAGCTGCCCTTTTCCACATCTGTGGCTGTTTTACAGCTTTAATACCAACACTTGGCAAGGATTTGCAGGATGATTCAGTTACACAATTCTGTAACTAATGAAAGCCATGGTCCCTAGTACAGCTGGAAAGCTGCATCGGGTAAGGAACTGGCACCACTTCTGGTTGAATGCTTGTATCTGGGGAGGAATATCCTTGTTACTCCTCCAGTAATCTGAACAGCTGCATAGCTTGCATAGGTGAAGGTGCTGGAGAAGTCATGAGGTTGGTTTCTCAGCTGTGCTTTTCTCTGGGATGTAAAGACTAAGAAGGTCTTTGACCCAACTGAATTCAACCAATAAGCAAGTTAACAAGCTGTAGCAGTACTGGAAGTCTCTTGTGATTACTTGACAGCCACCTGAAATACTACTTGTGTTCAGAGATAATTGATTTGATGGAAAATACATCTCTCCGGGCAGAAAATGGCTCTCTGGAGACTGGGGGGCTGATTTAGACAACAGATCTGAGCAATGAAACTTCTTTGGCAGATTTGTCAGTTTTGTTAATGAGCATTCTTTTGCTATTACATAGGTGTACAGCAGACAGTGGGAGCAACACCATATGGTTCTGGAGCAAACTTTGCATCTGTGATAGTTAGAAGTTACTGTGGTTTTATGTGGAGGCAACTATTTTTCTTGCAGCTTGATCGTGTGTCTATACACACACACACACACACACACGGGCGCACGCGCATGTGTGTGTGTATTTCACACTCTGGGTTGTTTATCCTGAACCATCATTGTCTTAGAAACAAAAAGACTCTATGGAATGGAAAAAAAATTACCAGTTCTCCTGTGGCAGAGAGTAAAGCTGAGAGACAGAAACATATCTATGGAAGACTGACAGTGTGATAGGTTTCCTGCAGCTATGTTAGAACCTGAAAACTTCCCAATACTACTTTTTCTCCACATCTGGTACCAAAGCAAATAAAAAGCAGCTGTCTTAATTTAAGAGTAATTTTTTTTTTTAATCTCCAGTACTAAATCATGGCATCATGGAATGGTTTGGGTTGGAAGGGACCTTAAAGATCATCCAGTTCCAACCCCACTGCCAGGGGGAAGAGACACCTTCCACTCGATCACGTACTCGAAGCCTCATCCAACCTGGCCTTAAATAACAAATTAAATGAATCACATGTTTTCACCAATGTTCCTTTAGCCAAGGGTGAAAGTTTTGTTGCCTTTCCCTTATCATCTTTCCCCAGCTTCTCACCTTCTTAACTTCTTCAGCGTTTTGTTTTGCAGCAATAATTTTTTCTTCTATATTGTCCACGTTCTTTGAATTCGTAGCAGCCTTTTGCTTAAGATCTTCAACACTGTTCTCTAGCTTAGACAGCCGCGAGGTGGCGTTCTTCAGCATTTCCTCAGATGCTGCATTTTCAGATTCAATCTAACAGAGATGAGAGATGAGAGTTACACTTTGAAAAGACACTGAATATAATATTAGACTTTATGGATAAGCCTTCATCTGCTAACTAGTTCATGTTAATAGATTTAATACAACAAAAACCAGTGTTTTGCTACAAATGGGCAGTTGCAGTCAAGGTGAAAGAGCCCACTGCTTGAAAATGGGGTACACACAGGACTGCACAAGCATCAAGGAACGTGGTTAAAAAGTACTTGATTGTATTACACATGCAAGAGTTGCCTCATCCACAGGCAAAACTTCAGGGATTTGACTCCATCATGCAATCATGGACTTGTGAAGCTGCATTATCTTCTAAGCTGGGCATGCTTCATAGGTATAGATAGCATTACGGTCCTATGAGGGTTTTGAGAAGTCTGAAAATACATTCTCTGACAAGACTACAGAAATTACCACTTTTATCCAGCATGCTTTTATTTTAGTCTCGTGCTGATGACACTGATAGCATGGCTATGCCAACACACTTCCACTGCCACGGCAGGTATAACTTTCCAGGGATCCTGGCACACCAGCTGTGCTGAGAGCTACAATCCTGCTCAGTTAACTTCAGTGGGGCAGGATATGGGCTGAGAAAAGCTCTTTTTTTTTAATTTTTTTTTTTTTTTTTTTAAGAGCAGATGGTCCCCTAGCATCTGTGATACTAACACAAAAATTTACATGAAGGCAGGAAGATTAAGATTAACTTTAAGTGCAGCCTTTGATTTGCAACACCCAAGAGCCTTCCCTAGACAAGCTTACATCAGTTTCTAAGTATCAGATGTGGTGCTGTTTCTATATTTTAAGAAATACTTGTAAAAAACTCACTGAAGTCAGCAGGTCTTGGGTTCCTTTAATGTCTTCGTCAGCTTGTTTGATGGCTTTTTCAGCTGCATTTTGAGCTTTTTCAGCTTCTTCCAGTGCTGCTCTCACCATGTCTGCAGTGACTTTAACATCTGTTGCACCTTTGCTGTGGAGTTAACTATGTTAACACTAAAAGTATTTTTACTTTGAATCTGGAAAAAGCAGCTGTTGTACACTGCAAAGGGCCATTTTTGCCCCTTTGGTGAAGGAAAAGGAATCTACATCAGGAAAAGTTAAACTGTGTTTTCTGATACAATGGAATGTAAGTCTCCTTCAAGCTTTTGGTGACTGAAAGCAGCAAATACAACACAGGGTGGCATACCTTGCTTTTTTAGCTTCCTCCAGTAGTGTTTCTGCTCTGGCAATGTCTCCGGCGCTCTGCTGCAGAATGACCTCAACATCAGAAAGGCTTTCTACACGCTCACGAATATCTTCCGTCAGGGCTTGCAGCTGCTGGGGAGTGCTTGGCATCTGCATGTTCAGCACTTCATTAGCCACTGCCTCAATGCTATCCAGGTCAGCACTGTCTTCTAGTAGATGGACACAAATAACAAAGATGTAAGAGCAAGATTGCCCCCGTCAAGCCTCAGTACTCAAATTCTTGTGCAACTGCTTCCTTAAGAAGGAAATTAATGGGAAAACTTCCTCCCCCCAACTTACAGAAAACTGCGGTGTTAAAACTGATTCCTTATGATGAAAATTCCCTCTTAAGAGAGACCTTGCTAGCATAGTTCTCTTGGAAACCATTTGAAGATCTTGATGATTAGCTACACTACACTGGGGCTATGGGGAGAGACACAAGCCCACAGGAAAAGCAGCCAACAGCTGCACCTCAATGTATTTGTGTTAACAGTATATATACTCAGCCTTGTGCAAACAGGGAAGGAATGAGTTTGCCATACCGCTGCTTGCTAGCAAACAAGGCCCTCATTTAACCTCTACCTGCTTTGTTAGTGAGATAAACTCACAGTTTCTGACTTTCCTCCCCTTTGGCAGTACCTTTGTCCTTCTAGCCAGAACTTACGAACATACTTGGTAAGCTACAGCAGAACAACAGCCTCAGCTGAAACAAACACAACAACACATCACAGTTTGCTCTGTTTCCTATTGTCTTAGTTTTCTCTTGTTTCCAGATTTCATCACACACACTAAGTCTGGCTGAAGGGAGGGGGAGGGGAACACAACTATTCCATTACCCCTTAGAGGATGATTCAGAGCTAAAGATAGTTTTCACAAACTTAGAATAAAAGTAGAATTTAAATGTAAGGTTTTTACGCATTAGGAAGTCTCTAATCTGTTTAATAAGTTTTCGCAGGTCTTCATTGCTTCTGTCCACTTGTTCTTTGGTAGCATTGGTTTTGAGCAAAACTGCTTGTGCATTTTGTTTAGCTTCATCAGCTCTCTGTTTTGCCTCAGAAACCTAAAGAGAGGAAAATGGAAGTTGTCATTACATATTTGCTTATGCTTTAAGGCCTGTTTTAAAACAAAAGTCAGTTGGAGTCAAAGGTAACAGTAATGAGAAATGCTTTTCCTCATAAAACTCACAGAACACTCTTAAAAGCTGGCTCTGATCCATACCACCAGTGCTAGTTTAAACAACTTCGGCTGATTGTTTAGAGTTAGCCATAAAGGTTCCCTGTAGCAAACACCCCTGAGGACCTTTACAAGCACAGTGAAATTGCACAACTGAAAAGCAGTATTTTGAAGTAAGCCAGCACATACTTTGTCAATGAGTATCCAAACCTGTGTTACATTTAGAAGTTGGTTTTTTAAAAAAATATTTAACAATTGATTTGGCACATTACCATTCTGGAGAGCTGCTCAACTTCTGCTAATGCACTAAGGATGTCTCTGTCAAAATCTGTGGCTTTCTGCCAGGCGTTGTGAGCTACGGTCACCAGCCCTTTGCAGCCAGGTCCTCCACACTTCTTCTCTCCTTCATCAGTTCGACAGTTTAAACCGCCACACTCAGACTCGGCACAAGAGGCTCCTGCAGGAGTGCCGCATGTCTGTAGAAACATATTAGACAAAGAGAAACAGACACGGCTTTATTTCTCTTGCAGAGCTATGAGCGGGATGGAACTGGGCACTAGTCTGCCACAAAAGAAACATGATGTTGTTTCTGCCCCTTGCAGCAGCATCCCAAGTACCACCCAGAAGGAAGATGGGGTAGGGCTGCAAGCTGGAGGTGGTCCTGCAGCAGGTCTCTACCAGGATGACTAATCTTTCTCCTCTGTCCCCCACACCTTCCTGCCTTTAACTCTGCTACAAATAGGTGGCTCCTTGATGCTGAAGTAGCTGGAGGTTATGAAGGAAGCCTTGCTGTGCCTTCATCTACTTTTCCTGTATGTCATCTTTCACTGGAAAGCTGCCTTTAAAGCTGTGGTTTCAAGCTGGAAGCTACTACTGTCCGTATGCCTTTTTTTTTTTTTTTTCAATCAGGCTTCGCTACTGTTGGAGGCAAAACTGACCATCCCAGGAAGCTGCTTTATAAGGACAAAAGTGTTTGGTGCAGCTGAGTATCTTTTCCTTTGCTCTAATAAGAAGATTAAATGCTCCAAGTTGAACAGGAAACATTTTTCATCTGCTTTAAAAAGCTGTCCCATTCCTTTCCACCAAATGTTTGCTCTGATTTCATCTTACCAGAACACTTTCCAATTCATGAATTGCTATCAAAGATGTTTTCCCATAGAAAATTTCATTTTTTTTTTTTAAAAAGCAAAACTATTTCAATCAGCAACACTTATCCTGAGAATTACCCATTAGTTTGGCAATTGTTTGGACAATGAAATCACTTAAGGGTTGTTTTAGCCAGGGGGAAAATTGGAGAATTCCCCATTCTTATAAGGTTATTTTCCATTTCCACCCCTTCTGCCAAAGGATAGTGACTGGCTGGCATACTTTGCAGCCAAAAGGCCTCCCTGGGAAAACCTAGGGGCTGTGCTAAGCTACTGCAGCTGTCTCCTGTGAAGTGTAAATTAGTCCTCTTACCTGGTTGGCATGAAACCCAGCAGTAGCTAGAAAGCAAAAAGGGTGAATTTTTTTATGATTACACCTCCCAGCAACTGTGTTTATGGCCTTGATAAACATCTACCCAAGATTTGCAGTCCTCAAGAACAGTTAGGGAGGAATGCAGGGGAAGGGAAGCTAAACAAAAAGATGCCTTTCTTCTGGCCAGAGAGGAAAAAACAGAAAACTGGGGGAGTCACGAGATGACAGTAGTTGTAAAAGACAGGGGACAATTCAGCCTGTGAAGAACAGAGGCCTGGCCTGCCCAGGGGAGTTAACAAGCAGTCCCCTGCAGCCGCCTTTCTGCACAGGATTGTTCTCTGAATGCAGCTGGAGGACTTCAAAGTGAAACTGAGGGAACACCCAGCCTCTCCCAAGAAAAAGCCACCCTTGGTCATATTTACAGATGAGCAGGCAGCTTCAACAGAGAAAATGCCCTTTTGACTCCAGCTCCCTCTAAGCTCTGCTTTGTTTCAAGCACGTGGACTGGAGTGCAGTGATGCCAAGGCTGGAGGCCCATCAGCGTGACCCTGGCTGGGCACTGCACAAGCATAACGTGCATCTTACAGATACAAAAAGGAAGAGAGGAGCCTAGAGAAAGCAAGCAGATGAACTGAGGACAGACTTAAAAGGATGGCTCTCAGTCCTGCAAATTTGCTACGCTTTTCTGCACATGCAAGCTCTATCCACAGCAAAGGGCTTTCTGTAAAGCAAGGGCAATGAAAAGATGGATGTTCTGTTGGGGCTGGGGAGGGTAGGAAGGAGACCAACATGAAGGGCTGGTGCCTGAAAGCCAGTAGGTCTCAGACCACTGATTAAACAGCCCTGTTCCAGCCCATGAAGTACCTCATCATCCAAGAAACATGCATTTGTCGCAAACCAATTGTATGTCTTATGCTGCCAAATCCTAAATAGTTTCTCCTTGCTCACTGCTTCTTTACAAACCAAGCTTTATTTTTGCTGCAGTTTTTATACCAGCGATTCTCAGCTGCATACCTTCTCAGCCACTTCAGAGAGATCCAGGCTCTGCAGCTTGCCTGCAAGTTCATCCAGAAGGCGTGACTGCTCCTCTTGTTTAGTCTTGAACTGGGCCTCTTTCTCATTGATTAAGTCTTCCACTTCCTGCCGCGTTCGCGCCGACAGCTCCACGGCGCTATCGGGGTAAACAGTGGAGGCATTGACCCTCTCCTCTGCCTCCAGGGACATCTGGAAATACTTGGTGATACTATCCAAGGCTCCTGCAGAAATCACATTAATTTATATTATGGAGTTTGGCAGATGGCACATCAGAGTTAGCGATATGAATATCAAGTTAAATGAAATGTTGGCCTTTGCAGCTGTATTCAGTGTCGTTCCAAGGATAACAGCACTAAGCCTGTTGTGGGGGAAAAAAAGTTTGCTTTTTTGCTTGGTTGACAGTGTGTCAGGTTTGCTGGATTATGAAGTCAAGCCCTTCTCTGCCCCTAATGACTGAATTCTGCTTGCCCAGAGGGCAAAAGATGATCCAGCCTTTTAGGTTTATAAGGCAACAGTGTTTTCTAAGGATTCCCTTACCCCATTAGTTCTTCTTGCTTGCCCTGGGACGTCTGGCTTATGGTATCACTGCTTGGAAACTGCTCAGAGGTTTCCCAAGAAACAAATGCTTCATGAAAGCTGCTGATTTATGGAACTGGTTTAGACAACTCTTGGAAAGACCTTCAGGAGGTGTGAGGGACTGCAGAGGGGTGGCCCCACTCTGCATCTCAGGGCAGCTTTTCTCTGCAGTGTACCACAAGTCAAGGACTCCCCTGTTCTACATCCTACTCACCTCACTCTGTGAAATCCCACATTCCCTGGAAACAGACATCCTGCAAAGCAGGATTTTTTATTTTTTTTTTAAATAATCCTTTGTTTCAAGCTGGAATGAAGTCAGCTTTCAAAATTTCCAAAGAATTTGGTGACATTCCTCTTCCTTCAGCAAATTTTGATTCTTGACACATTTCAGTGTGCTAATGGGCACTCATGGTTTGAGCGGCTCAGAATTGGGTCCACACGGTGTGCTATGAGGCACAAAGACCCAGGTAGTTTCTTCACCCAGAAGTGGCAATTTAACTGACTGTGAGCACAAAGGAGGTGACCATTCTGGAGAGTTACTCTTAGAATTTGCTGTTGTGTTTCATTGAAAATGTATTAATCAAGAGACTTCGAGACAATTCTGTGCCCCAAGAACTTGAACTGGCTTTGCAGAAGGAGAGGGCGTGAGGGGGCAAAACAAAATTCCTGCTGTATCAGCAACTCTGCTAATGTACAGAAAGAAGCCACCTAAGGAACTGTTTTATTACAAATTAAAAGATTAACCTGGTATTTAAAACCAGGCACTAATTAAATCTTCAGCCACCCCACTGCTTTCTCCTCATCCCTGTGACACTTACCCCGAACATCAGAGATCTTAATGAACTCAAGCTGTTCTGCAAGTTCTTTCACGACACGGTCTAGGCTTTTGGCATCTGTCTCCAGTGCACTCAGGTCAGTGTCTGTGCTATTGCTCTTCACTGCTAAGGCTGACAGGTTTCCCTCTATATCAGCTATCTTAACTGTAAGATCTGCAGTCAGTTTTCTGTAAAACAGAGACACAGGACACAACCAGAAGGGTTATAAGCCTCCGTGCTTCACCTCACTGTGGAGCAGTGGTTAGAGCCACGTGGAGATTCTCCCACAGTGGCAGGACGTATCCTCCCCCTTGGTGGAGCTCTAAGTGATTTGTAACAACATGCCTATCTCGAATACTGTTTTGTTTTCCTTTATCATACAAAACTACATTTTAATCTACACCACATTTATAAACTCAAAGCGCCAAATTGCTCAGAAAACAGCTGCTTTGTGTAAGATTAACTGGAGGCAGATTCCAGAGGACTGCTGTAATGCTTTTGTACCATGGCAACTGCATAGGTCAGAGTTGACTACTATGATCCATACATAATTTGCTTCCAGTCTCACACAGCTACAAATGCAGTTTTGATTACTACGAGATCATGGGACAGATGTGAACTTCAGGAAGCAGGGGAGAAAGCCTTAGTTCTAACACAATGAGTTCTTTTAACTCATTTGTAAAATCCCTCCTTGCCAGACGTTTCCCTAGGTCTATAAAGGAAAACCTCCCGCCCTCAGCATACAGCACGGCTCACTGAGCCACAGACCAGACTTTAGCTAGTAGAATAACCCTAAAAGGGAAGGTAAGTGTATGTTACACATCAATGCTACCACAGAACAGAAGTGGGCATAGGAAACTATTTCTATCCATGCTGATTCCACCAATCCCAGTATCTCATTCTGAAAGAATCAGACAGTATTTAAGCTCGGTGACCAATTTACAGCTCTCTCAGCAGCCTGCTGTTTTCCAGGAGTCCTTCAAAGCCCAGTACTACTTTCTATACAGCCAGAGGAACAAGAGCACACACACACATACTCATATGTAAGGGGAAAGCAGCTCCTCAGCTGCTCTGACTTCCTTCAGTAAACACAGAGCCCAGATGCAGCAGCAACCCCCAGCTCTCCAGCTGGAGAGGGAGAGCTGCAGGGGATAAGCATATCCCTAATTGAGACATTTGTGCTTTAATCCTTGTCCCTTTTCTTTGTGCAGTCCTCTTCACAATACAGAAGCAAGCTCAAGCAGTTGCATGCAGGACAAGAAAACATCATTAAGCCTACTTGATGTTAAACTGCCCCACATCCAAAAGCACAAACTACCACCTTTGTATGCTTAGCCCTTAACCAAAACACAAAGCTCCTACCCTGAGAAAAATGGAAACAATGTTTGATATAAAGCCAGGCTTCCCCCACACTCCCTGAAATTGCAAAAAGGAGCCCAAGTTTCCAACTGATCAGCTATGCAGGGAAATCCAGGAATTTAATCTCTCCCCTCTTCATTCTCTCACATAATAGCAGTGTTTCTCCTTTGCCCCAGGGAGCACAAGGCAAACATGAGTGGCTCTGTGCTAATTAGCTGCCTGGTGTGCAGTCGGAGAAGGACAGCCCATGGCCACCAGAGCATGGTAGTTGTGCTGCTTCTACCATCCTGGCCAGGTTTCTGCTCGTGCAATGGATGCTCACTGCCAGCACTGAGCACAGTGAGGTGCTCTACCAGCACTAGGACCTGGAGCATAGGTCACCCATTTGGAGGAGCAGAGCTGGTGTCCTCAGCTCAGTGTGGAGGCATCAGTCACTCAGACCCCAGCTTACCGATACTCCCACTCCTTCCCATGCCAGACTTATCCATGTAAATGCTACTGTACTCACTCTGCTTCCTCAAAGAGATTCCCAATGTTCTTCAGGGGCTCAGCAGCTGGATTTTGAGCAATGATGGTTTTAATCTCACTGAGCTTCTCCTCCAGGGTGTTGAGTGTCTGCTGGTATGGACCAGTGACTCCAGTGATTTTAAGGGCATTGGCCCTATCCAGGAACTGCTGGGTCTTATTAGCCAGTTCACTGATGATCACATCCCAGAGGGCGAAGCACTGGTGGCACGCCACGCAGTCAGGGAAGAAGCCAGAGTAGCCCCGGGAGCACTTGTCGCAGCGTGGCCCTTCCACCCCTTCATTGCAGATGCACTGCCCAGTGGTACGGTCACATTGCGGGGTCTGGATGCCATGAGGGTTGCAGTCACATGCTGGAAGGAGAAAAAAGCATATGTGAAGGCTACGGTGAATGACATTGGCATTGTCAAGAGGGGATGGGAGGATTCAACCAGTTGTAATGAAGTAGGAAAATGAATACTGAAGTGGTCTGTGTCTGGATTATCATCAGCTTAATATGGATACGTCTGCTTGGGTAGGAGGCAACCAGGGTTGAATGAGAAAGGGGAGAAAGACAAGAAAATAACTCTATGGCAGCCCAGGATTTGCCATCTTGGAAACAAGCACATTAAAGGAGCAAGAAGGGACAATTCTTGCAATGTTTGGCTGTCAGTTGGATAGCAATTGAAGACAAAGATCCCAGTTTCACTCCTACAATGAAGTGTAAGTCAAATAAGGCTTTCTAGATGGGAAAAAAACCCCAAAGAGCAGGCACATAGCAGAGGAAAGAACAAAACATGACTGAAACAGAAAAACTAAACAAGGAATAACTATTTACTGTCTCCTCCAGCACAGGAGTGAGGGGTCAACCAGGGAATCCAACAGATCAGAAATCAATCACCCTCCCCTGCACCTCCCACGAGCAGCACAATAAAAGGACGTAGTTGATTACACAGCACTTAATTAAGTGGTGGAGCTCCCTACCACAAGATATTGGGGGAACCTAAAGCTGAGGTGCCTTCAAAGAAGTGACAAATTATGAAGTAACAGCCTTTGAGAGGTCTCCTACAGAGGTACAGGGTCTAGCTCAGGACACGCTCCTACCACAGACAGTTGGAAAACTTCCACAACACGCATTGAGGAATCTGGCACCAGCCTCACATTTTAGGTATACAAAAAAAGGGAAAATATCAGGCAGTGAAAATCAGAATAGAACAACGAATGAGGTCATGGGCAGCCTTATCTAAGGGTGAAGAGGGAAGTCTTCCATAATGGCTGCTAATGACTAAGAGCCTGCACTCTGCTCGTCACTCTTAAGTGGGAATAAGAATGATTAACAGATTTTTATTTATTTTTTTAATTAAGTCACACTTTGAGCACCAACTCAGGAGCTACTGTTCACATCTTCCTGAAATGAGCTTTCATTCTTGTTTTATTTTTGTAACAGTGAACACCAACTCATCTTTACATGCTAGTCAGGTAAGATCCAGTTGGTTGCCAAATGCGAGTGATAAGGTTTGGGAAGCATCCTTTTTGAACAAGGTCGTAAAATAAAGATGCACTTCTTTGGCACTAACCTGCCACAGAAGAGAAGTTAATCAATCAACTTAGTGATGCACAATCATTTCTAAAAGCACAGACACACTTCGTACACAGTAACACTGCCAGAAGAAGCGTTTCAATGCAGCAGGGCTGCCACTTGACCTCTCCTCCTCCCTAATTACGCAGGCAGGAGTGGCAGAGGAAATTACCAACCTGCAAAGCTTTTATAAAGGGATAGCAGAGAAGACCAAAAAAAAGAGGCCTTGAAAATAGGGAGGTCATCTACCTATCACTGTGACAGACTGCACCTGAAGCAGGTGAAACACACATTCCTTGGACAGGAAAAGACTGTGATACCCAATAAAAGCCTTCACTTACACATCCATTTACCAGGCATTCTTGAAGGAGGTTAATGGCTCAAAAAGGTCCGTAAATCAATTCACACACTCCAAGCACATTGCCCCTTGAAAAAAGGGCAAAACACAAAGCCGTTTTCAAGATGGAACATTGTTTGCTTCAATGCCAAAACCCAGTGGTGGTCTTCAGATCAAAAACTACACAAAGGGCCTCAGCAGAACAAATCGCTCCTCAACAAAATGACTTTCTTGTACAATGTGATATGATAGGCAAGAGACAAAAATAACCTCTGCTGCCTGCACAATTGAGCAAAATGGTCTTTTGTTCTTTGAATTATACCCTGACACAAGAGATTGTTTTTATTTTACATCCAAAGTGCTTAAGTAGTCAACTCACCATGGAATATATTCCCTGCAGGCAAACCAGAGTTCCTGTTTGAAGGAGGTCAGTTAACCCTTCTGTCAACTAATAAGGACCTTAGTATAATGATGAATTGTCCAAATTCCTCCGCATAGAAAAAAAGGTTAAATGGTATGTGTTTTTTCTCAAAGAACCTGAGATCTGATCAAGTTACATGAATACTTGCTGCTGGCAAATCAGACCACTGTATTTACTTGTGGATTTAAAAAACTCAAAGTGAAAAAAACCCAAACATGCTGGTAATTCTACTCCTAAATACCTGCATGTTCAGGAAAGACAGATAATAAGGCTTTAGTAGTATTTACATGATAATGAAGATTACAAAATCTCTGGAGACAGAAAATGCAGAGGAAGGGGAAAGGAGAATGTAAGTACTAACTCCTTCGCAAAGTGAAACCCCAAATTCCACAGCTGCCTGTTGGGAAATGATTAAGAGCAAAGTAATTTATTTTTAATACAGTACAACAGTTGGAAGAATCATCGTATTTCTAAAATTCTACATAACTTCTGAACTGAGAATTGTGGGACCCATGAGAAAATTGTACAAGGCAGCTAGAAACATAACTGTGGTTTATTTACCCAGTTTAGGATTCTCTGTCAAATCCAAAGCAGGCAGTGCTGGCTCTGCATTACTTCAGTAGTCTGAATCCAACCTATATAAAATGGCTTTCAAAAGAGCTGGGTTCACACTTTCACCTTTGTGAAATAGCTTTCAAGAGGGCTGGTTTAAAGGAAAACCAGAAGCCTCCCTCACTACTGTGTTTAGTTACATGCAACCTTCTTTTTCAGAGTGTAGATGACCTCAGCCAAGCACTTCAACCACAGCTGAAATCACCTCTGTGCCTCACTAGAGTCAGTCTCTAAGTGCTTCTATGAGATGCTTGGTCCCAATTGCCAGACACAGCATTAATAACTAAATCTGGCCAGCCAGAAACATACAGAAACTTCTCTTCTGCCCTCCAAGGCCATGTAGAATGAGACTTCCACCACCTCAACTACTTTTAGAGGAGGAGTCCTGTATCCCATGCCTTGGCCACCACCAACAAGCTATTTCACACTCTGGCACAGCGTCTGGCACATCCAAGGTCCTCACAGAGAGCACTTTTCCCCTAAAGTATGGTGAGGATCAAACCCTCAACTGACTTCAACTGTGATGACTTCTCAAGAGGAAGTAAGCAAGCATGGGACAAGACAATATAAAGCCTTCTAGGTAGTGAGGAGTGCCTTGAGCACTGTGAGCCACCAGATAATAAGCTCAATGCACAGGTTTCACTTCTTTGCCTCATGCAATGCCTACTTATCAAGTATCTGCTGTCTTCAGTTTCTGTGGAATTTCAGGGAACAACTTTGTGCTAAAGAGACAAAAAGGAAACTATGTCCTAGAGGGACAAAATCACAATGACAGTGGCTGGATCCATGCAAAAGGTAAGAAGGACCTCCTAGCTGACGCAGACTGGAAAAGACTAGCACAGGATTGGCAAATTGCTCATGGAAGAATGACCAAGTAACACATCCATAATTTGTGATGCTGCGTACACATCCATCAGAAAGATTCACGTGACATTTGGTTATAACGACCAGTAACCCAGGATGTGAAAACAAGAGATGCCTTGATTCCCATCACCAGCTAGAAACAGAGCTAACACTACGCCAGCATAATCCAGTATGCCATGCTCAGCATTGTTTTTGGCCAAAGCGCTCCAGCATCACATCTAACCATGGAAGAGTTCTTGCTACTCTACCATTTCCTTCCCTAAAGTCCAAGTATTCCTATGACCATCATGTCAGCCAACTCCTATGCAGTCCCATGCCAATGATGCCCTCTGTTACAGAAGGGCATCTGATGTACTCAAACAGGCTAATGCAAACACAACCCTCAAAGCAGAGCTTGGCTCTGGAGATTTCAGCTGTAGCCAGCAAACTCCTAAGTCAAATGTAACACTTCATGAGCTATACCAGATCTGATTTTAGCATATGCCTGGTTTATCTCACTTTCCCCAGAAGAACAACAAACATGCAGGCACATCTAGGGATTAAGAGTTTCGGGAATTGTACAGCAGCTAGCAATGGCTTTACACTCCATATAACACAGTATCTCTGAAACAGGTAAAGCCAAAGTCCTGCAGGCTCTTTAACCTGTGCTTATGTAACTAGAAACTGGGAACAATGGTTCATTTTGCACTATAAAACTACACAGATGCTGAATTTACTGTGAGACATTTAGATGCTTTAACCAGTTTGGGTTGGAAATGGCCTTCAACACAAATGGTTGATTATTCTCCCTTCATGCAGAGGAGTGGACAAAGGTCAGGGTGGAAGGCTGCAACTTAACAGACTGTGCCACTTGCTTTGAAGATCAGTCAGACTGGGATCAAATCTGTGCCTGGGCAGGCAGAGCAGGACACTGCAGTACCTCCCATGGAAAATACAGCAGAGGAAAAGAAGTTTTTTTTGAATCATTGGTCAAAAAATCTAATGGTTCTCAAAGGAGCATTTACTAAATTAGACAATAGGTTTCTGTTTCAAAATGTCATTTTGGAACTGGGTGTATTGTTTTCTTTAACTGAGTGTCCAACTCAGACATTCTTCTGTGGCATACTGACTTAAGTGAAATCACATTTTTGACAGGAAAATTTTCTAGCCAAATTGTTCAGTCAAGATCTGCTGAGTAGCTACTTATTACTGTAAAAGATTGTAGCTGCACCTATTTACGAATGCATGTGCACACATGTGCACACACAGAGAGGACTCACGAGTAATGTGAATCTACAAACCACACCTTTCACTTACTCTGACAGCTCTGCTACTCTTCCCTCTGCTTTAAATACTTAGAATTTACTTCCATATGAGTGACTGTAATTTAATATGTGGCATATTTGCATATCACTTAATTTAAACTAAGGTGTGCCAGAGCATTAGATACTACAGCAGAGACAACATAACGCACACTGAAAAGGCTGTACAAAGAACAGTTTCAGTGTTTAATGCCTTAGTGCAGGATTCTAGGAACAAGCGTCATACATCATCCTACACACAACAGAAATCATTTTTGCAGAAATATTTTGCTTGAGAGTGGGGATGGAGAGCATCAAATATTTAACTCCTCCACAGCAAAAAACCAAACGGTTTGTTCAAACGTGATTTCTTGGCATGGCTTCCTGGTGGTAGTGAGGCACTATGATGATAAAACCTTTCAGCGACTTGTAGGGTTGAAGGTTCTGCAGAGCTAGTAAATTTCTTATGAATAATCTGCTATTGATTCAAATTGTCCAGTAAGCATATTGCTAACCCCTCAGCAGCACAATTTTCACTATGAGTGTTAAGATAAGATCCCAGACTAGAATTACTAGAGTTGAACATGCTGGCAGATCTTCAAAAAGGTAATTTTCTGGAAACAATCAATATACATTACAACATTTTAAGACCAAAGGTCAACTGAAGTTATGAAACTTAAACTGAAACTTTAATTTCCTTTAACATACAATTTGTCCACTTTCCTTTAGACACCACAGAAGAAAAAGAAACATCTATTCATCTTCACCTCTGCACCATAAATACCTCCCATAAAACCAGCCTACATGACTAGCTTAAGACCCAGGAGTTAAATTAAGATTATGAAGCCTACTCTTAAAAGGCTACAGAGTCATTTTCAGTGAAGATATTTTGGCACCAGGTACAAAACAAAGATTAAAAAAACCTGAGAAAGGCAACTTTCTGCCAATGTTTGCAATAAGTATTTGATAAAAACATGACTTTTTTCACCTTGGTTCAACTAAATTCTGGATTTTTTACAACAGGGCTTGATACTCAAGTCCCTTCATCAATATTTTTCTGAGTTGTATGTTTCTTCTAAAGGGGCAATAACAATGCAATCTAACTTTTGACCTCATACAGTGCCTTTTACTAACTTCTCTTTCTTCAATAACGGTAAAATTGTCACCTCCTTTGTATTGCATAAAACAAACTTAAAATATCTACTGTGCAAGGGCATTGTTAGAGCTGCCTTTGCAGCTACACCATGTCTCAGAGGCTTCCCGGGAGTCTGGAGTCTTCTGCCAGAAGTGTGCTTTGCGGGCTGAAGCCAGCAGAAAGCTTGGCGTGCTGAGTCCTGCACTTTGATCGTCAGGCTTTGGAAAGGCTCCAGCAGAATGCCTGAGAGACTCACGGCTGATGACACTTGTTACTTTCTACCTTAGGAAGGAGTGTTATGTATATGCACACATTCATGTGTAGGCTCACGCAGAGCTGCACACTGCCAGAAGAGTCCTGCTAAGGGGTTAGCACTGCCCCCCCCTCCCTCCCAGAAGGTGCTCACTGCTCAGCTCCTGCTTGCTGCAGTCCTCACAGGGACCTGCATAAGGACAAGAGATGCGCTGGGCTTTTCCCTATGTTCTACAACTCTCCTGTGCTTGTTTCAGGCATCATGTTATATTAAATAAGTAACTGTTAACGGTTTTTTAAAAGCAAGGCAACCAGCCTCCAAAGACCCAATCCTACAGACTCCCTGCACTGTGTAATCCCCAATGGGTGGTAGGACCATACCCAGTACCGAGGGGTTGAGATGCTGCTCAAACACAATCACCTAGTTTAGCTTGGTCCCAGAGGGATCACTGGGGATGTGGAGAAAGGTCAAGTTGAATGACGATTTCTCCCCACCAAAGAGAGCACAGATTGCAGATCAAAGCATCCAGATCAGGTGCAAAACCTTACCTCCCCTAGCTTCTGCCTCACCATCTCTGATCTTACCAAGGGGAGGTTCAGATTGGACACTGGGAAAAATTTCTTCAGCGAAAGGGTTATCAAGCACTGAAATAGGCTGCCTGGAGAGGTAGTTGAGTCAGCATCCCTGGAGGTGTCCAAAAGATGGGTAGATTAAGTGCTTAGGGATATGATTTAGTAGGACAGGTTAGTTTGGCTTGATGATCTCAAAGGCCTTTTCCAGCCTAGTGATCCCATGAAGCTTTCTAGAGAACTAGCCACAGCCAGCAGCCAGCAATGGTCACTGCCACCAATGGGGACAGCAGGGAAGCATGCCCTGGAGTCTGACTTCCAGTGGAGAGTGCTGGGACCCAGAGGTCATGTCCACAGCTCGGTGCCACTGCAAGTGCCTGGGAACCTGAGGGGAGCTACTGCTCCCAGGCCTGCCCTGTATGGGACATTTTGTATGCCTCCACAGAGCTGTGTCCAGAGGTTAGTTGCAGGCACTTGTGATCACATGACTTCAGTTTGGGTTGGGTTTTTTTTTTTTGTTTTTTTTTTAAATTAAAAGAATTGTAATGGGTGCAAACAGCAATATGTGCAGTATAGTTTTCACTTCTCAGCACGGGTTTGTGTCTCTGGTTGCCAACAGCCTGAAGACTTCTTGTGAAGAGGTCACACATTACTGTTCCTTGAATGATGCACCCTGCAATTTCCACCCTTGAGCTGAAGCCCTGCGCCTCAGCTGGTGGAGGATCCAACCATAGAGTCATCAGAGCTGATGTCCATACCTCTGCATCAGCTCAGGGCCCACAGCAGACTGACCATCCATAGTTCAGAGCTCTTCCCATTTCCCATCCAGATCAATTTGCATTTTCTTCCTTAACACAGCATAAAATGTGGCCTTATTGGCTGCTTGAGCCAGCGTAAGTGTGCTGATGGTCTGAAGAGTCCATGTGTTCCCCCACAGCTGAAGCCAATGTTGTGACACATCCCCATCTCTGCTCCAGCTTCACCTTGGCTGCTGGCCAAGGGCATTGCTCTACAACTCCTTAAATGGCACAGTTTTCCAGTTCACTTACAAACTGCTTACCACTGAGAGCTGCTACCAGCTCATGCAGTGCCTGCACGGCTGCCAGCCTGAACATCACCCCTGCACTTGCCAGGACTAAATGAGGTCTAAGAAGTCACTTCTCTCCCTGTCAAGGAAGGATGGGAGACAGGATGGGAGGCACCGACCTGAGGAGAGACTGCAGCAATGCAGGGCTGGATGTG
The DNA here is from genome assembly GCA_013389865.1 of Piaya cayana. Taxonomy (NCBI): domain Eukaryota; kingdom Metazoa; phylum Chordata; class Aves; order Cuculiformes; family Coccyzidae; genus Piaya; species Piaya cayana. The sequence continues at coordinate 122,083 of WAAB01013902.1, forward strand.
CTCCAAAGCAAGTACATGCTTGGAGCTTGTCCAGGACATCACACTACAGGTTGCCACAGCCCAGCCTGGGCACTGGCTCTTCCCATCTGCCACAGAGACCTCCTGTTGGATGCAAACCTGAAGGAAAAATCTCCATTTCCAACTAAATGAGGCTTCAGTGTCACTCGGAGGCAGAAGGGTTGGTGAGTTGGAAAGAGTGCATAGAACTTGTATGGTAAAAACAGGCTCTGAAGAATATACCTTCTCTTTATTTTGGAAACATTAAAAAACAGGTTTTCACATGCTCAAAAGGCAGCAGAAACTCCATGTGATCGGAAATGCTGGTATGCTGCAAAATCCTGCTGCTAAGGTATGCAGATGGGCTCCATCAATAAACCCTGATGGGGACAGCTGATACCAAGAGACAATTCCTGCCCTGGAGCCGGCAAGGTCAGCACTCCTCACCGCGCCAGAACACACACAGCCTCGCCTCCCCAAAGGCTGCCTCACCTCCCAAGAAACTCAATATGTACTCAGGAACCAGGACAATTCCCCAGTCCTTTCATCTGGGGCATTAACCAAGTAGTTGTGACCTGCCTATCTGGTTAGATAATGGGCTCTAAGGTATCTCTATTGTAAAGGATTTATTAAAGACCACAGCAAGCACATTCCTCCCTGCAGGAAAAAAATACCTTAATCTACTGCAAATGCTCCTGGCAAAGGCCCCTATTTGAATAGACCAGAGATACAAGTTTGTTCTGGTCTGGACAGCATTTTAAGTTTCTTTCCTGGCTAATGAACAGACTTGTTTATAATGAAAGGACAGAGAGCATCCAGTTTTCTAAACAAGCTACTTCATGGCGCTCTGTTTTGTGGCATGTAGTGGTCGCTAACGGCCTGCATGGTCTCTGCTCAGTCCTTTATTTTTATTTGAAATATAAGGAAAGTCTCCTACTAAATCAAAAACCTTATTTCTTTGGGCCCAGTCTCCCTTACAAGACACGAGGACATGATGGTCTTCCACTACATAAAATCAAAAGACAAAGAAACTGGTTTCCAGACCAATTATCAAACCCACACAACTCACGATGCTTTCTTTCCACACTGGCTTACCTAGCATCACTGCAACCTAAGAGCTAAAAGACAGTTATTTTCTAAACAGAAAGGTTTGTTTCTAAATAAGGGTTCAACAAGAAATAAAATAAACCTGCAAATGTAAGGCTGGGCTCCTGCCATACTTCACATCCCAGGAGGTACCGAACCCCTGGGGACGGATCTTGCTGCATTCCTTCTGTATTTCCAAGGCTCATAGAGGCACTGGGAGGTCCACTGGTGGGATGACGACATGCCTGGCCACTGGGCCATTACCAAAAGGAGCAGATGGAGCAGGCACTGGGGACAGACTCACCTTGACACTCCACATCTGGGTCACCCCAGAAGAGCTCCTGACACTCGCGGCAGGTCCGGCCTCCGAATCCTGGCATGCACTGACACTGTCCTGTGAACTGCCAAAAAAAAATTCCCCGACAGGAGACGTGACCACCTCAGCAACACACTCCCGTGCCAGAGCAGAGGCCAAGCCCTTGGAACATGTTCTGTGCTCTCACCTCGTTGCAGGCGGGTCCGAGGGAGCGCACAGGGTCACAGTCACACTGCTCACAGCCAGCACCACTGGCGAGTCTCCATGTGTTGGGGGCACAGCGGTCGCAGGTCTGTCCCACCACGTTGGGCAGGCACCGGCACTGCCCCGTGGCTGCCTCACACAGGCAGCTCTCTGAGCCCTCGCAGTCCTCCCGGACGGTGCCCAAGTAGTTGCAGACGCACTCTGTGAGCAAAAGATCAGGATGCCTCAATGTTAGCCTGCCCTCTTTACCAAACCGTCTGGAATTTGTGTTTAATGTATTCTCTGAGTCCCCAAAGGTGCAGGCAGATGCCAGGTGTGTCCCACTGCTGAATAACAGCCAGCGCTGCACAAGAGCCCCAGCACACAGGAGGTAACAGGAGCCCCTCATTCAAGCAGCCCAGCTTTCCTCCTTGTTTTCTCCCTCTGAGGCTTGCCAAACAGAGCTGGACTTCACTTACCCACCCAAGGACCCATCTGCCCTGACGGGCTGCATCCAGCCACAAGTGAGAGAAGGATCTGCCACCACCCTGCTCAGCTCCCCAGGCAGGACTCCCTCCATCTGTCCAGCCACATCTGCAGGAATTCTGGTGCAGAAAAAAGCCAAACCCACACCCCATCACCACATCTCTGGAGAAGAGGAAAACAAAGACAGCTAATGAGAAGAGAAGAAAAGAAACCCCCCCTTGCCCTTTCAGCACATGTAAATGCTGTCCCTAGGTTCCCTATCAAACGTAAAAGACTCCCCTCTGCCACAAGCCCTGCTGACCCTGGGCAGCTGCATGCAACTTCAACTGGAGGTAATGAAGTTTCCCCTTCACCCCAAATGCTCCCAAGTTAATTAAGAACTCAGGTGGCCACTGCCGCCCCCATGACATGGCTGGCAGAGGAGCTGCAGCTGTGTCTCCACACTCACTTCTGCAGTCCTGCTGCAGGGCGCTCCCGTAGTAGCCCTGTTTGCAGAGGTGGCAGTTTTCACCCTCCGTGTGATACAGGCACTTCAGGCATGTTCCCGTCTCCTTGTCGCAAGCCTCCGGGTCAGTGGTGTCGATGTTGTTGTTGCACTGGCAGGGTTGGCAGGCGCCGCCAACCTTGTCGGGGCTCCCAAAGAAGCCAGACGCACATTCATCACATCGACTGCCTGTTTGAACAAACAGACATGGTGGGAATTGCCATCACAGCTCGATAGTGCGCATCCCCGTGAATGGCAAGATTGAGGCAAGACAACAAAGGGCATTAACGGGGGGTGGCTGTTAATTGGATCATGCTCAAAGCAACAGAGGCAATGCTTGGTGAGACTATAGCAGCTTGGTGAAGCATAGATGGTACCTGGTTGGGGCACCAAAGCTTGGTGCTGCAGTCCAGCTGCCAACCCATTCATCCCCTCAGTTCCACTGCTGTCCTGCCCACCTCTGCTCACCACCAATCATCCCTCCCTACAGTGCTGAGGATGAGGTTCACAGGGGTGTTGGCATCACCTGCGCAAGCCGCTCTACCCTGGCATATTTACCCTGCTGGAGGCTGCCTCCAGCAGCAACACATTGATATCCAACAATCGATATGAACATATCCCTTCCCACCAGGCAGTTCAACCCAACCAGCCCCACCCCACGCACCCACCAAGTACCTATGTATCCCACGCTACAGACACACGTGACTTGCAGTGTGACTGGATCCTGGTAACAGCCACTGGCAAACTGGCGTCCACTCTCAGGGCCATCAGGGCAAGGGCAGGGGCGGCAGTGGTCACCTGATCCCAGGATGGGGTCTCCATAGTAGCCAGCCTGGCACCTATGCAATGGGGTAGACGGCATGCAGGTGACTGCAGACAAATGGAATGCATCCTTGTATATCTACATCCAGGTTTTCAACCATCATGAAGAACAGAAACATCCTTATACCTTTCCTGTGCCACCAGCGCTCCAAGCAGCTGTGCCCACAAAGGCAAATTTGTCTGGCTTATGCCACTATAAGAGCAGGAGACCCAGGAGAGATGCCTCTCAGAAGGTTTGCAATGGAGAAAGCCTCTCTGAAAGCCCTGGGGTCCCACACCGCACTCTCGGATGCCTAGGCAGCTGCTGCTGGCAGGCTGGAGGCCACAGGCAGTGAAGAAGGGGTTCCCACTCCCATCCTCCTCCAGGACAAGTAGCACTGCTCTGGCTTCCATGGTGTAGGCATTTTCCCCATGGATTCACACCTGACCGAGCAACAGCACTGGAGGGAAACAGTTGCTGTGCCCATCCTGCTGAGGAGAAGGACAGCAACCAAGGAGGTGGCACACATCCCGTACCTCTCGCAGTTGTGCCCTGTCGTGTGGTCACGGCAGCTCAGGCACTCCCCTGTGTAGGGGCTGCAGTCATCAGCGTGGCCATTGCAGTGGCAGGGCTGGCAGCTGGGGAAGCCCCAGAATCCAGGCAGGCAGCGGTCACACTGTCGCCCATACACCCCAGGGAAGCAGTGGCACTGGCCGGTCTCCGCATCGCAGAAGGAGTTGTAAGAGCCTCGGATGTGGCACTCACATGCTGCAAAGAAAGGGTGAGAGGGGCTGTGTTTCTGTGACAAGCCCTAAACACAGGGCCCCGACCACAGCACAGCCCAGAGCCAAGGTTTTAACGTACGTCGGCATCCGCTCGGCCCAAAGCCAAAGGTGCCGGGGGCACATCTATCACACTGTCTTCCAACGACATTGGGACGACACTGACACTGTCCTCCGCTGGGGTCACACACCGAACTCAGGGAGCCCTGAGGGTCACACTGGCACGCTGAGCAGAGAAAAGCATCAGGGGGAATGAATACCACAGTGCAGGACATCAACCACCTGCCTCACCCCATCCACATGCCCTCTCCAAGCAAACCACTGCCCAGAAGCCCCATCAAGCTTCCAGGGGCAGTTTGCCCTTCAAACAGGTAGTTACATACATAGCGCAGTCTCATGTAACAGAGCAGAAATGCTGAATATGATGTTCTTGCAGACATCAGTCATGGGGGTTTTCACAACACTCCTGCTGTTTTCCAGACACCGGTATCTTTGGAAAGTTTCCCATGCGCTGTTTGTGAGCACGTCTTCACCTGAGCCTCCGACAGTGAATATGTCCAGTGATTTGCAGTATGGCATGAGAACAAGCTGCAAAACAATTTTACAATGACAAAGTGTCACTATTGCATAGTAGCCTCCACCAAAATTGTGTTATCTGACTTCGTATCGTCTATTTTTTTTACCTGAAAAACAAACAGACAGAGTTTGGAAGGGAAATTCTATAGGATTTGGTGGAATAGTTCCGATATCTATAAGTATTCTTACCAAATCTGCCAAATTCTATCCATACAAATGAAAAAGGTAGACATTTATGATATACACAGCACACATTTGCCTTCCCAATGAAACTACTCTGTAAGTTCAGGCCTGTGGAACTATCTATGCTCCTGTAAAACACATCAAAAGCCTCTTAGCAGAAAACCAACCCACATAACATTAGACTGAAGAAACATATTCTGCTTCACATTGTTTCAGTTAAAATCTGGCTTCAGGCATATACAACAGTATTATAAAACATTACTTCAGATTTACACAGATGCGTTCTGCAATAGATAAAAACACTTTCAGGCTTTAAAATATACTTTTCCACCACAGCAACCCCAAAACAGCTTTTGCTCACAGAGTCAATGAGTGTGTAGGGGCTCTCTGTCTCTGTATCCACTGAGGAGTACTGGGGCAGCTCCAGGCGGATGGTGTAATTCAGCCCCTTCTCAAAGCACACAGGCCGTGGGAGAACGACGTATCTAGGGTAGGAACAGGAAATAATTCTAACTTCAAATATCCAGCACCAGAAAGCATTTCAGGTGGCCCTACAAACCAATAGAGATAACAGAATGCAGCCAAGACCAGGCAGAAAAAAAGCTATGATGGGAGAGAGTTGATTTGGAGGTTTGTGCAAGTCAGAACTGGAAAAGCTTATCAGCAAGGTAAAGTCATACTTATGTTCACTCGCAGGCTGTGCAAACACTTCCCCCACCCTTTAATCAGTGAGCACAACAAATTGGACAAGAATAAACTTAGAGCTTTGAGCCTACAGACATAATGCTAAATACATTTTTCCAACTTGTTGGAAATTAAATCTCAGCAATTTTCAGAGAGACTACTGCAAACTGACAATGCAATGTTTCTCCGTTTTAATTTTTAAATGTATTTTTTCCTTCTTTTGGCCCATCCAATTATACTGACCTGGAGCCGGGTGACAGCGAGACAACCTGATTATCATCATCAGGAACTGTGTTGCCACACCGGCTACCCGTGGGAATCTTGCCTGGGCGAGAGACGCTGATCACAGCTTTTTCCCACTGATCTGGCAGCTGGGGGGATAAAAAAAGCTGATCAGCATCAAGCAGTGGCCATAAGCTCCTGGGATCATACATAACTCAGGCCAGGATAAGCACATGCATAGACAGGGTGGTCACTGTGCTTCAGGGAAGAAAGGGCTGCAGCTCCAGCATCAATGGGGCATCTACCAGCTGTGGGTTTGGGCTGAGATAAGATTAGGTAAATGCTCCTGGGCAGCCTCCAGCATGACAGCCTGTCTCTCCCAAAAAAACCATGACAAGGTGTAGGTGGTCAGCAGCCCCATCTGCAGCACGGCATCAGCGGAGGGTTTAGTGGCCACCTCTGCCTCCACCACATGTACTGCACCCGAGTATTTCACTGCAGTCAACTGCAGCCAAGCTTTAGGAAACAAGCTGGGGGAATTATGCTCTTCCCTTCTACCCTGCAAATTATCCGCAGTCAAAACTCCATTCCTTTCTTGTGAGGCCTCAATCTGGAGTACTGTGTCCAGTTCTGGAACCCTCAACATAAGAAGGATATGGAGCTGTTGGAATGGGTCCAGAGGAGGACTGCAAGGATGATCAGAGGGCTAGAGCACCTCCAATACAAGGACAGGCTGAGAGTTGGGATTGTTCATCCTGGAGAAGAGAAGGCTCTGAAGAGAACCTATAAAGACCTTCCAGTGCCTGAAGGGGCTACAGGAAAGCTGGGGAGGGACTTTTTACAATTGCATGTAGCGACAGGATGAGGGGCAATGGCTATAAATGGAGAGGGGCAGATTTAGACTAGACATAAGGAGGAATTTCTTCACCATGAGAGTGGTGAGCCACTGGAACAGGTTGCCACGGAAGCCATGGCTGCCCCATTCCTGGAGGTGCTCAAGGCCAGGTTGGATGGGGCCTTGGGCAGCCAGGTTTAGTGGAAGGTGTCCCTGCCTATGGCAGGGGAGTGGAACTAGATGATCTTTAAGGACCCTTCCATCCCAAAATATTTTATGATTCTACCTGTGGCTCATAGCGGATCACAATATCATACTCCATGGAGTACGGGATGTTGTCAATGTAGAATTCCAAGTATGCCCCCTCAGGGACCCTTACAAATCCAATGCCTGTCCATGATGGTATGCGGTCCGGTGTGTACTGGCGCTCTATTATATTTACTCCCTACAAAAAGAGGGAACAGAGATTTAGTACTAATACATTAAAATTGCAAGCCCCATGGAAGAGCGTGAAGCACTAAGTTCTGATGGTAGATGACTTCTGCATCTCAGCCTCCATCATTTGCATCCCAGCATTTTCCTTTAAACCCATGGGCATGCACACTGCTACCCCTCCACCTAACAACACACGAAATGCAAGAAAGTTAAAATAAAACACTGTACTACTCTTCATCCATTTTTCTGTTATAGTGGGGAACTGAATTTGAAAACCTGCTGTGAGTAACTAATTTGCCAGCTACATTCACTGTATGTAGTTTCACATCACACTTGAGGCAGTAGGATGTACTGCAGTGGCCCCTCACCACAAGAAGGATGTTGAGGCTCTGGAGAGAGTCCAGAGAAGAGCAACAAAGCTAGTGAAGGTGCTAGAGAACAGGCCTTATGAGGAGCAGCTGAGAGAGCTGGGGTTGTTTAGCCTGGAGGAGGCTGAGGGGAGACCTCATTGCTTTCTACAACTACCTGAAGCTAGGTTGTGGAGGAGAGAGCTGGCCTCTTCTCCCAAGTGACAGGGGACAGGACAAGAGGGAATGGCCTCAAGCTCCGCCAAGGGAGGTTTAGGTTGAACATTAGGAAAAAAATTTTCACAGAAAGGGTCACTGGGCGCTGGAACAGGCTGCCCAGGGAGGTGGTTGAGTCACTTTCCCTGGAGATGTTTAAGGGATGGGTGGACGAGGTGCTAAGGGACATGGTTTAGTGATTGATAGGAATGGTTGGACTTGATGATCCAGTGGGTCTCTTCTAACCTGGTTATTCTGATTCTATGATTCTATAATTAATTGCAATGTTAACTACCCAAGCTGAGCACTAATTACTTCTGACTACACCAGGCTGCTCCAAACCAAACCACTGATCAGAATAACATACAACAAGCAGATCCCAGCCTTCATGAGTAGGTTGTCATAAATAACTGACATTCTAATCATCGATAGATAGTGAATAGCCAAATAAATACATGGTCACAACTTTCAGTCTGAGGTGACAAGTTTTTATCTGTTGCTCTTTATATAAAGCAAAAGAGGAAAAAGGCAACAGAAAATGGAACATATGGTGTTCAAACTTCCTGTTTCAAATACATATCTGCATCCATGAATAGTTCTCTTCACAGAGCAACATCCTGTGTATTCCTGAGGAGCTTGCTTCAGTAGAAGGGGATAAAATGTAAGGAAATGTCTACATATAGACATATCACTTCAGGATGTCCCCTCAAATATTTCCACACACTTTGAAGAGAGCCTGGGTGTACGTCATTACCCTTCGGCTTCACACAAAGGATCACAGCTCCCAGAAATGATGGCAGGTGGGATGGAAGCTGGCCTTGGCCCTAGCTGAAAATACTTGCAAATCTATGCCACTTCATTCTGCCTTGTGCTGGGCCCTACCTGGGAATTCAGAGTTTTATTCTGCCACCAGATTTGCAAGCAAGCTTTTCAATATTGGTGGGTTTTTTTAATTATTCAGTTTGCTGGACAAACCAGAAGCACATCCCCTCGGTCCACATGACAATGTGGACTTTCATGCCAGGCTCCTCCATTCCCGAGCCTCGGCAAGGCATTGAATACCACCCTCTCTATCCAGGCAGACACAAATGAACCAAAAACCCTGTGCCACCTCACATGCCTTCCGCTGCAGTCCAACTTCTGCTGTGAACAGTCTTCCCTCTCTGTACTTATCTAATAACAAAAAAACCTCTGCTTTGGCTGAAACTGCAAAGTGGCTGCATTTTCCTGAAATAAATAAATGAGGAGTAAGTGCCTCAATAGCAGGCAGACAAGGATCTGCTGCTTTAGAGGACCAAGTACCTCATCTCCCCAACTCCTTGCTGGAGGCAAAAAATAATTGATGTAATTACCTAGCTGCTGTTAATGAATTAAAACCAAGGGTGTGTGGTAGGGAGCGGAGAGACAGAGACCTCATGTACCATGCCAGAAGGCTAAACAACCTAAAGACAACCTCACTTAGAAAACCAAGGGTTTGCACAATCTCCTGGTTTCAGTGGCATCAAAGAGAAGAGAGTGTCAGTGTCCCACCACTCTTGAGACAAGATGGGAAAAGCAGGTGCGGTGGGCGTGTATACAGTGTAAAGGGGTAGAGAGGGGGATGTTAGCAGGAAACAAACTACAGTCCTGATCAAAGAAACAAGTTTAAAAAGAAAAATGGCAGTTTGTCCCCCTAAATTATTACACTATTTATTGATACTATAAATGAAGAGGTACAGGCTGATGGCTTTCTGATACACTTCTGTTTTATGTTTTCCACATTCTAATTGCAAAACACTCAGGGTACAAAACACATGTTTGAAACACCCAAATGGTGAAACAACTTTCCCACAGCTGTCCAGACACACCGGCCCATTAAAAGTGCTACTCACAGGACCCAAGTGGGCTTCCTCCGCCTCAAAGATGTAATGATCAAGCGAAATGAAGTAATAGCCAGGCTCCACTTGGTTGCACTGACGTCCGAACATATGGGGCCGGCATTCACACTGGCCAGATTCACTTGAGCAGCTAAAATAGAAGAGCAATTAATTTACAACACATCTTGGCTATGCTGAGATAGTGTTGGAGCTATTGACACATGAGAAGCGCTCTGGACACAGCTGCGTCTAGACGAGGGATGTTTTGGGGCTCTGCAGCTGGATCTGCAGCATGGTCCTGGGTGCGGTTTTAGCTCAACTGAACTGCTGTTCTCCTAAATAACACCTAGACTCAGGCTTGGAGCAAGCACATGTCAGGGACCATTTCCAGTAGGCACATTACATGCGGTTTCCTCTGTTTGGATGGCTAGAGGATTTCACGGATGCAGGCAGCTCCCCAGGGCCAGACAGTAGTCCTGGGAGAGCGTCACTTGCTACCACAGACATAGCCGAGAGGCACGTCTGTCCCACAAGCTGAGGGCAGCCTTCATCTCCAGGCTTGCAGGCCATGCAAATAGTGTATCTGTTTGTATGGGCTCAGGCAAAGCATGAACATGCATGACCCTGCATGCCTTAGGATGTCAAGGTGCTCTCCTATGCTGCAAAGAACATCCCAAGAGGCCACCCACCAACAGCTACACAGGGGAAAACCATACCTAGCTGCTTCAAAGTAGGATAGACAGAGCCATCACTGGGGAACAGAGGTCTCTCCACAGTGACGTACAGCAGCTCCACTTCCTTCATAACAAGCCATTTTCTTTTCTCAACAAAGCTCTATCCCCAGACTGCCTTTTGGCAGTTTTATTGCTCCAGAGAGTCCACCCTGCATGTATGAAGAACCCTTCTTGCACGTTCCTGGTCACACTTTTTCATAGGAAGGTTTTTTGGTCCACTAAAAAGATAACCTTTTCTTTACATTCAAGTTCAATGTAGAAACTTTTTCTAAAGTCAAAACTCCCTGAGTTCCCTGGAGAATCTCCGGCCTTTTCAGGCCCACATTCTAAGAGTAATTTTTAACTGAAACCAATATTGAAATTTCAAGGATTCAATTAAAAACTCACTTTGTGATGCCTGAAGTGCCCTAGCTGCCCCAGGAGAGCTGGGAAGTCTCCCCTCTGGGGACAGCAATGAATCCACCACCTGGGCTTCAGAGTAGGGATTAAGTTCAGGCAAGGTGTGGCTGCCCCAGGTGCTGCATCCCACACCCTGAGTAAGAGCCAGGAGGCAGCAATTTGGCAGCTGAGCAGAAAAGCCCCAGAGAAGGCAAAGCTCCCCCTTCCCACTTACATTAGAGAGCAAAGCTGGGAGCCAGAACAGAGTTTTCGCAGCACTCCTGTGGCCAGAGGAAAGTACAGCTGTTCCTTGCTCATGCCAGGACGCTACACATCCCCTCCCCAAGTGGTTTTGCAACCACTGGACTCAGTGCATGTGAAACAGGCTGCAAACCCTTGCTTAGCCAAGTGTACCCCAAACTCCTGGAAGTGGTTGTGCTAAGGGAACCATTACAAGCTATGCAGCATAACTGATCTGCAAGCAGGGAGTGAGCATGGAGGAGTAAATAATCACTAATGATCATGCTGTGGTCAGCCAAGGTGTAATAATACACTTGGGAGCAAAGGAGAAATCCAGCTGGCGAGACTCCTACTGCAGATGGGGTGTCCACAGGCTGCGACAACCTATGGGAGTCACACTGGGACCAGTCCCAAACTTCCCCAGTCTGATCCTGCAGGTTCCAGTGGAAAAACCATTCATCTGCCCCTTTGGTAAACTTCTGTGGTGTCAGACAAAAGCAGGATATTTCAAAGGGTTTGTGGAGGGAAGGAAAAAAAGGGGAGTGAAGGAACATACTGCTGTTGCAAAGCCTGGAGTTGGACACACACCTAATGCACAGAAAACTGCCCTGGCTGGAGGAGCAGCCTGGCTACCCAACACCTTTCTGACCAGGCTTTTAAGTCAGGACATTCCATGCTCTTATTGGTGGATGCATCCTCAAAACCTATTATTCCCTCTGAAAAATCTTTACATCCATAACATGTACCTCCAGGCCAACACCCACCCCATGCAGCACCCCTGGGGCAACACAGCAGTACCATGCAATGTGTTGGTGGACAGACAGACTGGCCAAAGGGCCAGTTTGGGAGGAAAGCAAGAGCCAGCCTGACTTTCCATGTCACCACCTTATTCCTACTTTGATCCTGTGACAGCAAAGCTTTGAAGTAGACCACATGCTGGGTGATGGCCAAGACAGATCGACCCATGACTGGCTCCTACCTTGCCTGACCAAAGGCAAAGCTACACTAAAAATGGTTTTACCTGTTCATTTGCACCAGCAGTACAAAAGGGTGGTGTTCAGCATGGAAAAGACACAGACATCTCTGTCATCCCTTGCTACAATCAAGACCCATCACTTTCTCCACTTCAGAGCAGAACGATGGTCTCAAATGTCCCCCTTCACAGCACACTGAGCCCTGGAGGTTGTTGTTGCAAGTGAAGCGAAGCTTGCTGGGGTGAATGTTTACAGGAGAGTAACTGGGCTGAGACTCACTTGTTGTTCAACGCTCCTCCCGGGTCACAGTCGCACGGCCGACATCCATCCATGTCATTACTCAGGCCCCAGTGCTCAGGCTGCAGGAGAAAGCATCACTGGCACTGTAACCCGGTGCCAGTTTAACCCCATCTACACCAAGGGCACATTTTGAAATACTCGGCATAAGCCACCCCAGAGTCTCCCCTCAACAACAAATCCTGCTCCCCTGCTTGGGAAGGTAGACCCAAAATAAGCAACACAACCTCCCCACCTTGCTTTCCTCTGCCTTCTCAAACATCTCAGGGGCTTGAGAAAAACACACATCTTTCTGCCTGGTTCTAAAAGAAAGCTTTAGGAAGACCCCAGTTCAGAGACCTCACTCCAACTGCACCATTTATACCAGTTTGGGCTCCTCAATTTGTCTTTCACCCCAGGAAGCATTCAAGTAGAAACACACCAGATCCCTCATTTTCACAGAGTAACTGCAACAGGTAACATCTCACTCCTTACAGTCCCAGGAATTCATTTCCAAATATTCTTGTCTGCCTTGACGTGTCCCCCAGCTGCCCATAACAGATCATGTTTCACAGCTCCTAAGATCCCAAGTTGCCCACTCCTGCCTGAACACCAGGCGCCTGCTTATAGGCAGTCAGAGAGATCATCCAGCACTGTGCTCCACGCTTTCCACACACCAGCATCTTCTCATTTATTTTTATTTACTACTTACCAGGCAGTGATCGCACTGCTTTCCTGTCACCAGGCGCTTACAATAGCAGTTTCCTGTCTCTGAATCACACGGATTACCCCCGGGATGAGTACCCAGAGGATTACACGCACAAGCTAGATTGGGAAATACAAACAGGCAGGTTTGGAGTAACACTTGACATAGTATCCAACTTACACATGTACGTTAAAGCTCTTCCTAAGTTGCCCAGGAGAGAGTTTAATTGTACATTTTGCTCACCACCCATCCCAGTAAAACTTCCCTGGCTTAGAGACTTTTTAATTAAAAACAATTAAGGAGGTTTCTCCTATTTCCACTGAATGCTCTAGAAAGAGCATCTAGTAAACAAACTTTTTAGGGTGGGGAGGCTCCAAGCTATAGCAAATCTGTAAGAATGTTTTTCCATGAAACAAAGGGGGAAAAAAAAAATCCACCCCACAAACCAACTATTCCAGACTCTAGCAGCTCCTCAAAGAGCTTCTGATCACACATAAATGAACATATGTTTTTACTCACACTGACAACCCACTGGGTCATCTGCACTCAGGCCATAGAAACCTTCTTTGCAGAGGTCACAACGTTCCCCTTCCACAAATAATTTACAACGGCATTGTCCGGCAATGAGGCCAGCAGAGAAATCAGTGTAGCGATCGCAGATGCCACCATTTTGGGAGCCAGCTGGGTCACAGTTGCAAGCTGAGAAGGAAGTATTGTGCATGTTTTATTAACTGCTACAAATTAAAAGGCCAAGTCTCACCCCAACTTAAACTCAATTGCTGTGTAAACAGCGTGTGTCATTCCTGTAAGTATTAGACATAACATGGATTAAAAAAAACGACCAGATAAATCTCCAGATTCTCAAAGAGAAAACAAAACTCAGCCAAGCTCACTCAAGACCTCCAAGACAACCACCTTTCCTCAAGGAACTCTGGGAATACAGCACTAGTTGAAACAAAAAGGGAGTAAATCCTAAATTCTCCAGGGTAAGCTGGGAGGAGGGGTGTCACAGAATGCCATGGCCATCACCACTTTGAGGAACACGACTGCACTTACGCTCACAGACGTCGGGGTCTCGCAGATCTCTTTCCGGGTGCTGGAAGTAGAAGGGCTTGCACTGCTCGCAGTTGTGTCCTATAGTGTTGTGCTGGCAATCGTCACACACGCCACCGCTGGTATTCCCCGTCGTCATGTACACTGCCATGTCAAAGTGGCACTGGCTGGAGTGGCCGTTGCAATTGCACTCTGTGGCAAACACAGAAAGTAAAGAGTCATCCCACAGGAGATGCAAGTTTGCAGAAAAGACACACAAAAGCCAACCAAGGCACATTCAGGATTTATATATATTGTCACAATTCCCAAGTAACAGCGTGTAATGCTCATATCGGACTCCAGATCTACATTTTACTCAAACTCACTTTTGCATGCATTACTATTGCGGCCTTCAGCGGGTCGCCAGGGTAAATCATGGTAGAAATCCATACACTGCTCACAGTTTAACCCTTTGGTATTATGTCTGCACATGCAGTGTCCATGGACCTGTCATTTAAAAAAAGACAAAAAAAAAAATCAAATGGAAAACCAAAGATGAATATATAGTTCGTTATAAAAGAGGAAGGGGAAAAGCACTCCATGCTCCAGTTAACGCAAAATATAGCTAGCACATAATGGATATGCTTTTGCAGACTCTAATGCACATAACTGCATGCCAGAGAACATAAAAGACCATAAGAGCATCCTTTGCTTGCCCAGGTAAGAATATCCTCACACAAATTTGTCCTTTCCTTACTGGAACTAATGCCTGAATGAACACTTTCAGAACGAACAAGGAGACCACAGTTCCACCTAAATAATCACAAAAGCCTCTTGGACCTAAAGGCTACCTGTTTATTAGCTGTTAATTAGCTATTAACATGCACGTAGTTGTATCACCACAAGCCCAGCATCTTTTTTCCAGCCCTACCCTGGTCCTTGAAGCAAAGATAAGATGGTTTGGATGGGCTTTACCATCAACCCCAGATTCTGCTTTTGACATGCACAGAACAAGCATTACACAGACCAACAGTGACTGATAGGGATTACAAGCACTGGAGCCATGATTTTAAAGTCAAAGCCAGTCTTCCTGCTGCTCAGATGGAGACACTTACTGAAAAGGTACAGCATGCAGGTCGCATGCCACCATGTCATGGCCCCTGGGGCAACCCACACAACCTCCCCTATGACTCCACTTTTTCACCCAGTTAATAACTCACTCATTAACAGGGGTGCTATTACTGCTTATCAAGAAAAAATCATGGGAAAACCAGAACCCAGAAGAGATGTGGCACTCCTACAACAATGTACAATGGAGGCAGCAGGATTTTCCTTCAGAGCCTGGTGTTAATTAGGGGTACAGCTTCCACTTCTCAGATGATAACAACCAATACAAATGAATGTCATGTTTGATTCACGAATGTGTTTCACAATTTGATGCCACTCTTCAGTTTTAGGGTAACCCAAGTTGACCCACACCCCATCTCTGGCTCCTAGGGTTATACTCCTTTTCTGCATCCCAACCTTTTAATTTCATCAGCTGTTTAACATAATTAGGAAAAGAATGCTAAACCAATTTTCTCCTAATCTGAGCTCTCTGTGCATGTTAACACAAATAACAGATATGTTTGCTGAGGAAGACTAGGTTTAATAGTCTTCTTGTTTGAAAATTAAGGGTGGGGAGGGTGGGGCAGCATGCGGCGAGTTTAAACACCTTAAAAACCGTACAGAGAGGAACAGCTTTATGCAGAAAAGGTGTGAATATTTACCATTCCTTCTACTTCTTCATTAAAGCCATCCACTGGTGCACACTCACTGGCGTGTCCATAGCAGAAACAGTTCCCACGAACTACCATGTCGTAGATGGCATAGTAGTACTTCTCCCTGATCTCCATTCTTGAGTCCAAAAGATTATCTCCCAGTGTGTGTAGCTTGACAAATTTGACTCTCAGATTTGTGATCTTTAATAGGTCTGCAGGGGACCAGAAAGAAAAACAACAAAACCACAACATCATTTTCAAATTATTTACCAGATATCGTACTGAATGGGAGGAAGCCAGGAGTGACTTCCCAAGCACACTTCCTATGGGCAGATGAGATCAGATTTAATTCTAGCACTTATGTACTATTCACCACAACATTTCATACTTCCAAATTTAAAAAAATCAATCACCTTATTTTATTACAGGATGATCACTGTATAAATACTAATCTGTTTTATAGTAGGCACGGACAGGCACAAACACAAATATTAAAGGCACGTGCAACAGTACCACCAAGCAGACACTGGTTCCTTGGGATTTTAAAATGTAAGAAGGGAAAGGACCTGCTATTGAGGAACCACTGACAAGTGGACCAGGGGCTTTTAGAGTTACGAAGTTTTTGAAAAAAAAATCTTGGTTGGAAACAAGAGACCAGTACATTCTTCTTTCTTACTTGGACATCCTTTTAAAGTAGTTACATTTTGCTGAAAGAAGCAACATCCCATCACTGACCAAATATAAAGATGACATTCCCAACAGAGAGTCCATGGGAAGACAATACTGCACTAACTAGTTCAGTCCATGTATTCACTTTGATATTATGAATCCTAAGTAATATCTTACAGCCTTGAAACTAGGCTTGAAATGCTTTTTCAAGCCCAGGGAAGTAGTTTCTCCTTTAAAAAGTTGGTTAAAAAACCATTTAATTGATACAGCCCCTATCAGACGCTCTTCTGCTGTAGATTTCTTCTTCTCCAGTTAATTTTACACTGAAGGACATGAACTGAAACCAGGAACGAATACTAAATTGGAGGTCAAATTTAAGGAGTTAAGCAGTTTCCTACTAATGCCAAATGCTACACAAGGTTTCTCTTTCTCACGTTCAGCAACAGATCTCTCCACCTTTGCATTCCTGCATTGTCGTGACTGTGCATGAATACTAGTTACTGTGTTTTACAACCGTATTACTGTGGTCTAGCCATGCAGTACTCCCAAGACCAACCATTCTAAAACTGTTACTCAGATGTTACAAAAACTAAAACACAGCCTCCCTGATTTTAGCTAGAAATTCAAAATGATGTAAGTACTTCTGTAATTCTGTTTCTTTGCTTTCTGAATACCGTACAATTACAGGATCACTTCCAAGGTTTCTCTTGGTGACTGCATGTATTTTGGGAAGAGGGGGTCCTTAATGAAAATAAATTCCTGATCAGTTAAGAAAAGGACCAACTCCAATGATGTGTGAGAGAGCAATCACTTGAGTTGATTACACTGATAGTTATTTCCCAGCATGTCATTGTTTGAGTCTGGAAAACAAGCCATACCACAAATGTATACATGTGACTAACAGTTACTGGGGCTAATGCATGGCTTTATTTGTGGCTTCCCAGATTTTGTAAGCAAATAAGTACAGAAATAATTTCAAATGAGCCTGAAAGGTAACTGCATACATACTTTGAATCCTTGGACTGTATGGATCTTCAATTCGAAAAGCAGGGTCTAGAACACGATATATTACCTGCAGGAAAAAATGGTACAATGAAAAATTCAGCTTTAAAAATAAGAGAATCTGTGTTTGTATGGAAAAAGTCTATAGAATAAACATATTGGGGGGAAAAAAATCTCTGACCTCTCCCTCTGTTGAAGGTTCGATGTCGGAGTATCGAGAATCACAAATGACATCATCCACTTTCTTCATGGGTCCAGTTGAAATCCCAGGAAACGAGCTTTCACAGTCGTATGCAAAATACCTATATACTTGCCAAGTTTTTCCAAAATCAGATGATCTTTCTATCAACATTGCAGCAGGACGGAATGTCTAATAGTAAGAAAAAACAGAAGAGATTTTATTCAGTTAAAGATTACTTGCATTTACATTGAGCGCTTTTAAGTGTGAGCAATCCATGTGTCTGGATTTTAAGCTCTCTCCCTCCATTGACCACTTCCAACATATTGAAATACTGAAATATTTTTCTGATGATATCCCAAGCACTTAAACACTCTTACCAGAAATAAACGAATTTCTAGTTTCATGGATTCCAAATCCTTTCTCAAACCTGGGGGTTAAGATAAGGCTTCAAGAATCCAAAAGGATTTTTTCCACTGCTTGTGGAAAGCAGTACAGCATTCTTTATTGCCATACCTCCTTGCCTAATCTGCAGAGGACCCAACAGGCCTCCTCTCCTGCCTTGGGTATCATTTTCAGAAGCTCCTGCTGAGCAGTTTCCCCTGTTGCTCAGAAAAGCCCTGGGATTTCCCACCTCTTTGTCTGACCCTGCTACCTTCTGCAGCATCTCTGCCAGCTGCTCTCTGTGCTCCATTAAGAAAACCTTCTTTAAGGAGATCGAGAAGTTCAGTTTCATCCATTCTTGCCACAATTGACTCCTGCAGTCCCAGTGACCCTACTCCAGATAGCCTTGACAAGACTCAGGCAGGCTGCAATTGCTTCTCTCAGACCACTGTCTTTCTTACACATGCATATTCAACTCCATAACAACTAGCTAATGAGACTTTAAAAAGTTTTTTTAATCTCTCTGACCTAAAAATCTTATGTTTATCAGCTGCATTTCAAAAAGCAGGTATTAAACACCTAGTCCAACCACAAACCTAACACTGCCAAGTCCACCACTAAATCGTGTCCCTAAGTGCCTCATCTACAGGTCTTTTAAATACCTCCAGGGATGGTGACTCCACTGCTTCCCTGAGCAGCCTGTTCCAATTCTCAAGAACCCTTTCAATGAAGAAATATTTCC
Source organism: Piaya cayana (assembly GCA_013389865.1). NCBI lineage: Eukaryota > Metazoa > Chordata > Aves > Cuculiformes > Coccyzidae > Piaya > Piaya cayana. The sequence goes on from WAAB01013902.1 coordinate 140,648, forward strand.
TAATACAAGTCTAAACCTCCCCTGGCACAACTTCAGGCCATTTCCTCTCTTCCTGTTACTTGTTACTTGGGAAAAGAGACTGAAAGTCACCTTGCTACAACCTCTCTGCAGGCAGTTTTTAGACAGCAATAAGGTCTCCCCTGAGCCTTCTTTCTGCAGATTAAACAACCCCAGTTCCCCCAGGTGCTTCTCATAGGATATGTTCTCCAGGCCCTTCACCAGCTCTATTGCTCTTCTTTGGATGCACAAAAGCTGAGTTAAAATGTAGGAGATAATTAGTCTACATGCAAAGAGCAGAGATTTAGCCCTCCAGGAACTGAAACCTCAGCTGAAGGTTGCCACTTGTGCTTGCCTGTAAGTTAGGATGTACAGGACAATCTGCCATTCCAAGACATCTGTTTGTAAAGAAACAATGAGACTTTGTGTACAGATGTTCCCTCTTCCTGAGGACCCTTCCATTTGCCAAATGAAAACTGATACCATGGCCAAGTTTGTTTTCAAGAAGAAAAATCCTTGCTACTAATGGTTAAGCTAATGAACTTTTAGAACATAGCCACCTCAGAGAGACAACCAACCCAAACCCCGCTTCAGTATGACTCCTTCTGCAGCCTCACTGGAGTTCAAACCCAACTCAATCCACAAGTCACAACTCTGCCTTCCTGCAGTTTCAGAAGGAGCTAATAGTTGGCAGCTCTAAAAAAATCAGGCAAAACAATTCAGACAAAGCACAAATCCCAAACATCAAACAGATGTGAAGGACTACAAGGCATCGCATTTCCTTATGCGTTGGGGTTCAAGTGAGGCTGTGGCTTACGTACCTTGAAGGTCATAATGAGATGAGTGAAATGAAACTCTGCTTCCAGGTTCAGCTGGATAGTCACATTTTCCAAACCTGCAGGGGCAGAGAAAAGAAGCTGTGCAGCAGACACCCACTGACGCCTACACCTAAATTCTGCCAAAACTCTTTGCTCTGATGGCCTTTGCCACTTAGAGAGTTAATTAGCAAGACACAGGGGAGACACAGAGGACCTGCTGAAGACCATTACACATGAGATTTCTGTGCATCATCTGCACTGGACATTTTACACCAACAGCACTGCCAGTATTTCACACTGCGTAACAGGGTGCATCATTGGGTGCAGGATAAGGATGAGGACTGCTATCAGAGAGCAAAATTCACAAGCGTTTGCAGGCCTAACACCCCAAGCTCACCAATGACTGGTGGGGACTGTTTCCCACCTTTCTTCACTCACATAAGATTCTCCTATCCATCCAGATGCAGGAACATTTCCTTTACAACCTGGTTTTGAAGTACTGCTAAAAAAACTATTACAGCCCCACTTTGCAGCTGTAAGAGCTGGGAAACCAGTGATAAGCAAAAGCACTTCCAAACTCTGCTGTACCTACAGTCAGGGACTCTACACAGAAAGGAAGAAAAATAGTTACAAATATTATTTTGTCATACGAAAAGACCTCTCATAACAGCTGAATACTAATTATACAGTAGCTAGAAATTTAAAAAAGTAAACAACCCGAAAACGTCAAGTTAAGATTTACACAGAGGAGAAAGGGTAAGAAATTAAAATAATAAACCAAGAAGGCACTTAAATTTTTGACCAGCTGTAACTTTATGCAGAGCATGCAACAATGGTCTCTTCTGCTGTATGCCTGCATAGAAGAAAACATGAATTGGACAGAAAGAATCATTTGTTTTTTATTGTTGAAGGACATTTTCATGACCTTATGAGCCAAGAACTTTTCTGTGTGAACGCTGCCAAGCCTGTTGCAAAAAAACATGAATTATTTGGAATGCTAGAGGGGAGCCACTGGAGACAAGCAGCTTGCTAGTCAAATATAAATTGTTAAAAAAGGATTTCAAGAAAACTCTTCTTTACCTGCCAGCAGAAATGTTACAAATATTACCATTTTATTTTAATGTACAGTAAGACAGCTACTGCCAATGTATTTGCAGGAGTCCCACCCTGTCCAGTTGGTTTAAAGGCTTCAGGTAGGACTGCAGTCTGAGAAACCTCAATGCCTTGTTTTGTGTATGAGGGCATGCCAAAAGCCATAAAAGTAAGAACAGCAGAGGAAGGATTTTTTTTTTTAAAAAAAACACCACTGAACTAACATGCAATAATTTTTTTTTAACTAGACAGCTTTTTTTCTGGCATTCATTTTACTGTTTGGCATATGGATGCAGGAATTCGGGGAGCCCAGGAGGAAGAAAGCAGTTTGCAGGGTAAGAGATATCCCTGGCTTTGCTCTCCTGGGGGTGGACAGGGAAGCGGGAGGTCTGCAGGCGGGATGGCGGCCCCGGCTCCGTGCCCAAACCTCCGCCTTCCTCACCCTCCCTCCAGCCAAGCTCAGGGGAGAGTTCAGGGAAGCCCTGTGGTGCTTCCTTGGCAGCACCACCCCAGGATATTTACTCCTGGAAGGCTGCTCTGCTCCTGCTGCCCAAACATGAGGGAGATCTGGAGCCAGTGTGGGAAACTTCTCTTTAGGAAAGGATTCCTGCAAAGTTGTGAGATGGTTCTTTCACCCACTGAGGCTAGAGTGGTCTTTGTTATGGATTAAGGGTCACTCTAGGGCACACAAAAGCAGCCAGTTTTACTCAGACCTCCTCAAACAGCAGGATCCCTCACACAGTAGTGACAGCAAACCCACAGGTACCCTTAAACACAAGAAGTGGAAGCAGTTCCCAGCCCTGGAAACGGCTCCCAAACAATTCTCCCTACCGTTTTCCGACTGCCACCAGAGTTTCAGGCGGTTTGGAGCAAATGTGGTGACAACATTTTCAATACGATGACTGTCGGGATTGAGAGTATCGTGAAAGGGATCCTCAGAGTCACATATGAAACATTTTTTGTCCTCCTGAAACAACAAAATAATCGGCATTACTGATTTTATCCATGGGGCAATAGTTGTTTCCTGCAGATAAGAGCATTTTCCATCCGTATCACATTCCACTCATTTTGCCTGCAGGAGTCATCAAAGGTATTTTTTTTGTTCAAACGATAAGTGTATTTACCTTTATGAATTAATGCAAATTGTGAAACGGAAAACATGCCAGGAATTCCATACGCTTTATTTTTAGAAGTATGTTTTCTATCAAAATTGCAGTTTCAGGAAATCTCTCCCAGCACATGTATTCTCCAGCAGAAGTTGGAACCCAAGCCAGCATCTACAGAAAATTGCTGAGTTGCTTCTATATAAACGTACTCATGCAAAACTGCATCTTCAACAGTTTGTATAAAACAACACTGGCTTTTGGGAGCTAGCTTGAAGATGTTAAGTTCTCTGTGTTTAAAGATACCTCCAGTGAGCCCCAGTGATTTAGTGACTAAGCCCTTTCGGCATGGGGTTAACTTTACTCTAAATCCAGCTTGTCAAGCTCCTACTTAACCTAATGTCTTCACCTTGGATTGCAACCCCAAGCTATGCACATAAACCCAGTTTCCACACACCACAAGGTGTGCCCATAAAAAACCAGCTGGCTGCAAGTCTAACTGGCACGTGCTGCTTTGGAAAGTCGGTTGCTTCTTTATCAAGACAAAAATCCATTGTGACTATTACTACGAACAGTGCTATTTTGGCATTGTTCTGGTGCCTAAGACAACCACTTTTCAATTTTGGAAGGTACAGTGGGAACCAAACCAAAAAGCAGGGTTCCTGCCCAAACCAGCTGGGAGTTTGGCAGATTGGAGGGAACAGAGGGGGGAGAGAAGTTCATTGCACTGCAGCCAGGGAGCCCCAGCACACCCGCAACACATCACTGTCAAAAGCTACAGGGCATCATTCCTCTAGCAGGTTTATGGAGACAAATGCAACGCTTTATCAGCCAAGAATGTGAGAGCTGGCAGGTTTGCACCACCCAAGCTTTCCATTTCACCAATTTCAGCAATTTCAGCTTCAGTGGCTCCTCCCAAGCCTGGAACTTCGCCCCCACAAGCCCCTGGAGACTCCTCCAGTAGAGAACATGGCAAGAGTAGGGGGGGTCTGGGAAAGACATTCCCTCCTGCCAGCTCCAGGCTCCTCTCCCCCAGCACCACAGCCCGTGCTTCATTCCATGACTTGGTCCTTCTCCCACCAAAACTGAATCCTAGAAGGCACAAAGTTGCAATGCGTGTAGCCAAGACCCATGTAATTAAGAGGATACGTGGCACCTTCCAGACAGATCTTCAATACCATTTTACAGTTCAGAAGTAACTAGGGACATCCCAAACGTTGGACTGGGAATGAACGTCTGAAGGGCACACATGAACATCTAAATTGATGCTTTTTTACTATTGGCAATTCAGCATTTTTCTTGACAAGAAACCATAATGGAGAACATGTTCTACCAAAGATGTTAATTTCGCTAACGTTAATTCAGACATATTCAAAAACTGTTCCAGCAAAGCTAACTCCTGTGTTAAATCAAGTATTAACTCTAGCAGACAGAACAGCACAGCGAAATTAAAGGCAGGGGGGAAAGACTTGGTAACTTCAAGGCACAAACTGTACAAGTGCTCCAGCCCCTCAGGCAGGGCTCCTCCTGCTTCCCGTGGTTTTCCTTCCAAGCAGCAGAATCCGTCCCTATTGTCTCCACAGTAAATTCACCCAGAGATTATCCCCTTATTTTCAGTTCAATAGAGTTCCACTTATAAGTGATATTTTATTCTTCTCCACTACCCCTTCTGCCTCAGAGATTTTAAGGCTGCGAACTGCTTCTCTTTCAAATAGTAACGACCTTTGGGGTTTTTATCACTACCCGGGTCCTACACTCTCCATCGGGAAGTCGTCTACACAGTAAAAGTTTCAAAATCAAACACTAACAGGAGCACGTTCCTCCTTGTTCACCTCGCTAAGGAAAACGGGGGGTCGGGAGCTGATGGCACCCCTGCACCTGGGATGCTCCGACGGGGCGTGGGGTCTCGCACGGGGACATGAGGCTGCCGCACGGGGACATGAGGCTGCCGCACGGGGACATGAGGCTGCCGCACGGGAGACCCCGCCCGTACCCCCATCCCGTCCCAGTGCCCGCGGGCGGCCTCTCCCGCCGCCTCCTCACCCCGGGATGTCATTCCCAGGCAGGCAGGGTGTCCCGGGCCGGTGCCACCCGTCGGGGCGCTCACCTGGCGGTGCCCGATGGTGCAGGAGGGCTCGGGCTGACCCGGGGGTGCTGCCCCCACGTCGGGGCGCTCCCCTGGCGGCGGCTGCCGCTGCAGCGGGGCCCGGGCTGCCCCCGGGGCGCTCACCTGGAGGTGGCTGACGATGCAGTAGGGCTCGGGCTGGCGGAGGCCGCAGGTGGAGGAGGCGGAGAGGCGAGCGGCGCGGCCGATGAGCAGGTCTCCGGTGGCGGGGTAGCAGCTCCCCTCGGCGCAGCCGTAGCTGTACTCGGGCTCCTGAGCCGCCGCGGAGCAGAGCGCTGCGCGGCCGCGGAGAGAAAGAGAAGCATGAGAAGGGAGCGCGGGCAGTCGGGGCGCCCCGCGGGGTCCCCCGGCGCTGCCCCGGCGGCAGGAGCGGGAGCGGGGCGGCAGTTACCGAGGAGGCAGCAGCACAGGGCGAGCGGGAAGCGGCCCATGGCGAGCAGCCGCACGGGACGGTCCGGGACTCCCCTCCGCGCCGCCGCCAAAAGCCGCCGCTCCGGCTGCTCCACGCAGGCGCCCCCCGCCCCCGCGGGGCCGCCCCTCCCGCCACAGCCCCGCGGCCGTCGGGGAAGGGAACGGGAGCTCCGAGGGGCGGGGAGGGAGCGTCTGACCCCGTCCTACCTGCGGCCGGAGGGCTGGTGGGGGGCTGGGGACCTGGGACGGACGGATGGAGGGATGGAAGGATGGATGGGTATACAGATGGACGGATGGACTCCCTTCTCACCTAGGAGAAAAAAAATTCTCCAGGGACACCTGACAGCATCCTTCCAGTATTTGGGGGGGGGGGGGGGGTGGGTAAGCTGGGGGGGGAAAGGTTTTGAGGCAAAAGAGGGGAGGTTTAGGTNTACTGTTGCTGGGAGTGGTGGCCACAACTGCCCCACAGGGCTGGATCTGGCCCTGGCATGGGCAGAGAGCCCCATTGAGCCTGGGGTGGGCTCCGCCAGGCTGTTCCTTGTTATCTGGGAGCATGTGGTGCTGCTGCTTTCCCAGGGACTCTTGGCAGCTGTGCAGGAGCTGCCTCTCCGGTTCCCTGGGCCCTGCTGGGGGACATGGGAGCTTCATCAGCTGGCGGCAAAGTCACCTTGGCACCTGGGGGAAAGGTTTACTGGTAAATAAACACCGAGGAGTGGGTAAAAAGGATGGATGCATTTGAAGAGCACAGCCATGCCAGGTGCAGGCCGGGACAGTTGCCGGGGTTTACACATCCAAGACTTGCTTGTGCACGTGTAATGTGTAAACTTTTGTAAATCTTTACCAGGTACCGGTGTCCCTCAAGAACACTTTGCCCTCGCTATTTGCTGTGCCAGAGTGGAAACACATCACAGTCTGCTGTCCCAGCAAACCCTGCCAACACAGGTAAATACATTCATTCTCATTTTACAGATGGATAAGCAGAAACAGAGAGATACCAAGTGACTTGCCCTAGAGGTTAAACACCGAGTCTGAAACATAACCGAGAACTCCTGACTGAAGAACTCTTGGGGCTGTTTCATTAATGATATCCAGGAAATTAAACCATTTTAAGCTGACAGGGCAGGAATTGTAATACTGAACCTCTTTTGCAACACAGCTTCCTAGATTCACAAAACTAGTTCAGTTTCACAATGTCATATATATCACAGCACAGCTTTGTTTTTAAACTTCAGTACAACAAACATTTTTGTCCCACTAGCAGAAAATTCTTCACTCTGATGTGGTTAGAAACTTCTCTGTTTTATGGCAGATGGGCAGCAGCATCACTCCATATATGACTGTGCAAGAACAGAATGTTTCATTGCCACTGGTTTTTTTTTCTGTCCTATATTTCTTCAATTTTTAATAAAGTTTTCACCTCCGTTTTTGTTTTGTTTTGTTTTGTTTTTTAATTCTTTCTCCCTGTTTCATAGCCTTGTGGAAGTTCTACCCTCCCCTAAACCTAAAAAGGGCTAAACTTACCTCCAGAGCTCCTTGCTGCTGTGATTAGGCTTCTTCTTACCTTGTCACAGATGGCACGACAATGCGCTGTGTTCCAGCCTTGGGGTGACCCTGCTGTGTGGCATCAGGGATCAAGCTAGAGCCATGGACTGGGGCAGCCACTGTCACCCATAACCATGGTCACTGTGGGGTGTCTGTCTTTGTGCTGGGTTAGAAGTCTTCTCAAAGAACTAAATTTCAGAATTTGACCTCAGTGGGACCCACTTGGTCACCCATTTTATTGTAACGCTACAGAGGCTGAATGCCTATCAACTAGACCTGATGAGATAACTTTTAATTAACGTATCTTTAATTGTATGTGGATTTGGTTAAGTGTTGTTTTCATTTTGATTAATGTCATTGAAGTGAAAATCCTCTAAAGCAAGATAGTGATTCCAATCTTTTTTTCCCCAAGAAACAGTTTTCTGGAGCCACTTCCACCCATAAGAAAAAGGGCCAGAGGGAGCTAAAAATAAGTATTTTTGGTCTAGATACAGCATTTCCCCAGAAATTAACTTTGCAAAAGCACTTCAAAAGGTTTTTTTTAACCACTTCCAATGGGGAGTGCTGCACAGTTGTAAACCTCGGAAGCTGTCACAGGATGGGTTGGTGTCCTGTAGACGCTGGTCTTGTCACGTCTTCTCTCTTTGTGTGTCTGAGCATGCTTGGAGGAAGGCAGAGGAGGTCAGACTCCGTGCTGACTTTCTTCTTCCTGTTTCCGCTTTTCTTCCAGTGATTTCTGTTTTCCCCATGTGGATACATCTTCCCTCCAGACTATGGCTGCCTTGTGTTTACAGATTTCTTATCCCTGTGGCCTGTCAAAAGCCATATGGCAAATCTCACAGCCAACAGTGGATTTTAGGAGGAAGGCCTCTGTCAACTTTCTGGCTGTGAATTCAAGTTTTTAAATCCATGAATGAAATAATTTTGATTTATATGCAACTGGGAATTTCTTTCTAGGTGCTTCAGTTTACCTGTTTCAGGTGCAGTGCAGCAGGGCTGCATTAAAGCCTGCAGAAAATCCTTCATTATCTGGAGACCTGCAAGTGAGCACCTTGGAGAGTGTGTTCTCCAAGTAAGAGATGCTCAATTTAATTGTGGCAAAGTCAACCTAAATACACTCATTTGACTATAGCCTAGTAACTCCTAATGAAGCTTTGTGCCTCATAGATAATTTTTTGAAGTGCTGAAATTCAGAAAATAACTAAACCAGAAATTATTCACAAGCCTGTACTCAGGTGTCTCTGTTAGATCATATCAGAGTTATAATTTGAGTCCATAATTTTTGCAACAGAAGGTATTATTTGGGTAGTGTATGTTGCACATTGCCCTGGAGCACAGCTGGTTTGAGTTAGAGGAACAGCTCTGAATTCTCATCCATGCCAGCAATTCCCACCCAAGTCCCCCACTACATAGGAATGCTACTTTGGCTCTTGTAAACACAGAGTGATAACCGCGGAGTTTGTCTCAGTTGGATCAAAACAATGCTTGCTCTTAGATAGGGATTGGTTTACACCATTGGTTACACATGCTGCTGGTGTGAAGACTCTTAGCATTTACCCGTCCTCCTGGTAAAGAGACCCGTGTTCCTGCAGAGCGTTCCATGCTTTACAGATATTCTGTGCTACAAATGTGGTCTGGTTCTGCATCTGAGCACTCTGCAGCAGCACTGGGCTTCTCGTGCCAGCTAAATAAAGTTTATGAAGGATGTTTGCTGTGGGATGGTCCAGACAGGAATGACACAACTGGTTTTAACCAAAGAAAAGCCACTGCTAGTCTGCTTAGTGTCCTGCAGAAATATGGGTGTGATCTTGAAACTGAGGCTTAGTTCCTTTCAGTCTTTTTCAAATCCTAGCTGTTCTGTAGCATTTGCTTAGCCCCGGTCTTCTTCACATTAAATGGAAAAGAATTCTAAACAACAATTTGGGTCAATCTCTGTGTTCCTTATGGTTACAAGAACCTGTTGTGTGAACCCTGACTTCCATGAAGTTTTGCATGTGGGATAAAAGCTGGATAAACTGTTTTTCAACATTTGTGGCTCTATAGGCTCACTGCTTAAACCTAAAAACTGGATTTATTCTCCAGTTGCTGGTTACATTAATGAAGGAAAATGTGAAAAATCTCATATGCCTTTAAAAAAAGGTATTGCAGTAGAAGCATTGACAAATGATCCTTAACAACAGCTTTAACAATGATATTGAAGTTGTTTTCAGCATTAAGCATCTGTGCACTGCCATCCAGTGGGCACTGGGGAATTGGTTCTGTCACCCACATCTAATGGCCCAGTGCAGCACAGGAGACCTTCACATGGTCAAGGGTCCCTGGTGACCCTCTCTGCTCTGCCCCAGCGAAAAAACAGGGATGGAGGAGTGATGGTACCCTGGGGATGCTGCTCCTTTCAGCAGGGAGGGGTACAAAAGCCCATGGTCCTTCATCTGTATTGCCCCATCCTGGTCTGTGCAGCCCCACGCGGGGCTGTGGCACAGCCATGGGTTATTGTAGGATTCAGCAGAAGCCACAGGGTGTCGGGAGCCTCTGAGGCAGTTACCTGTAGTTCTCTGATCAGTCCTCCTTTTGCATTCCCAACCCCCTACAAGGGGAACACCTCCGCTGTGGGCAGGAGTATTTTAGAGCTTTCTCAAAGACTGCACCCCAATTAGTTTATCAGCTGGTTTATTAAACGGTATTTCCTATTCCGATATAAACTCAACTGGACAAAAAAAAAAACAACCACCCAAACCAAACCAAACCAAAACCAAAAAAGCAAAACTGAGAGAAAGTTACATTATTACCTATTCCAAAATACTATATGCACCGTCAGATGGGTTTACAGACAGCCCTCAGTGCTGGGAAGCTCAGGAGGGAGTAGACATGAGAATTAAATGCACTGTACCTGATGGTCTGTCCATATCCTAACTTTTGCATGTTGCATACTTGCTTTCCTGCTCTGTGATTTCATTTTTAATGGCTATCACTTGTTCTTCTAGTTGTCTCAGTTGCTCTGCCTTGTCTTGTTTGGTTTGATTCAGCTCCTGAAGCTTCTTCTCCAAATCTGGAAGAGCAGAGACATGCAATAACTCTCATATTTGTTACGTAAGTAAAATCCAAGGATTAACAGTGTTTCTTCTCCCAGGTGTTTTAGAGGCAATAAGCTCATTTCAAATGGGGAATGTTATATATGCAACTGGAGGGAAAAGTCTGGCTGCTGACCTGCAAGAGAAACATGACAGCCTTAAAGAAATTAATTTCTCAGCATGTGCTTTTGTCCATCAGCTAGGATGGGGCAGGATGTGAAGCTTTTAAAGGAGTTGGCTTAAAGGGAAGCACTCGGAGGACCACTGTGCCCACTGATGTGTGTAAGGCCTAGACAATTCAAATGTAATGGGCTTACCTCTCTCTCATTTACAGGAATGTTTCCACTGGCCCCTGTGAAGCTAGACCAGTGTAAACATACTGGTTATAGGTCAAAACCACAATACCCACTGACTGTTTCCAGTGCATTGGGGTGTTTGGAGTGACTGGGGTGCTTTTAATGCTTCTGCTCAAGGTATTTGCTCCATGTATTTCTTAGGATCCTGTCCTGAAGAATTTTCTCCAGGGATAAAATTTTCTGCCTGTGCTTTGCTGATGTTACATGGTATTTTCAGACATCATGCGAGGAGCGTGTGTGGAGGCTGTGCGAGGAGCGATGCTGCAGCTGCTGCAGTCTCTGCTACCCATGACCCCTCTGCCTCCCAGCCACAGCCCTGCAGGTCCAGGGCACATCAGCTTCAATCTCCACGGCAGTGCACATGGATGACAACTCCAGAGTGTGGGCTGACATGGCTGAGGCATGTACTCAAGCCCCACTGCCTTCTGTGGGACATAAATGTCCCTCTGCATGTTTGAACAAGCCAGTATTTGTACCTGGCTTGTTCTGCCATTGCTCAGAAATGTCTGAAGGGAAACATGCATGGACTGATAAAAAAAAGAGCTACCCTGCGATTCTCAATACCACAAGACATCATTCGGGTAATGCAAGAAAAGACAGAGTGCAAGGAAAGATTTAAGGTCCAAATACCCAAAGCAAGTGTGTAAATCAAATATTCCAGCTAAATCTGCAGCCAAGTTTTATGCAGATTTTGCACTTTCCCTGCTTTTAAACTGTCTGAATAAAACCACTGCAAATCTCTGTGTGGACACTTCTTAAACTCTACACATAGCAATCAATTTATGTCAGAAAAAGTACATAAGCCAAATCAATCTAACTGCTTTTAAACTGCTTGGGTAGCTTCAAGCAGAGATTGTCATCAGTTAAGTTGTTTTAAACCTGATTTCAGGTGAATTGAGTCTGTTAGAGTCTGTGGGTAAGCGTGGCTTCAGTTTACTTCATGACTCTCACTGCTTATGATGGAAGTGAGAATACCACCTGTTATTCGTTTAATTTTTTTTTCTGTCTCTTCAGCCAGTTTTTCTGCTTCTTCCTTCAGCTGCTTCACTTTTTCTAGCACTACTTTTGGTGGTCCTTGGGCTCTTAGCTTTTCTTGAAGAATGGTGTACTTTCTTTTAGTGTCAGCAAGTTCCTGTAACAAAAAGTCATTGCTTAGTTTAAGAGCATCTCATAATTAATCTAGTGTACCAAAGGATATTTTCATAACTTTTTTGATTATTTTCCTTGTATGAAACTTTAAATCTCTCATTCTCTTAAATCTTAAAAAAATATCCCATAGTATATGTCGAGCAATGCTTTGTAAAACCTGATAAAAATCAATTAAACTGCCAGTGTAGTAATGTGTCAAGGGAAGGTGAGGATATAAAGAAAGTATGGCTTAAGATTTTTAAGGTGCCTGATGGCTTTATTTCTTTCATTAGGTCTTTTCTGGAATTTTCAGTTTTTCTATGAGTGTATTCAAATTTAATAAATTATCTGTAGCATTAGTTTGGGTTTTTGTTGGTTTTTTTTAACATTGTTAGCTGTAGTAATATTTACTGGTTAACTCCATTCCATGCTGGTTCCATGCTGTCAAAGCTGCAGTTTAAGTTTCTGCTGCATTTCTTATAACCAGGAAGCTTGGTCATGCTCCAGGCTTTGCTCTGGGTGCCTGGTTCTTGCAGTTTTAACAGATTTCTAGCTGCTTTAATGCATTCTCAAAATTTGGAGCTATTGAACCACCTGACCAACCAAATACTCCAAGTAACTCCTAAAGCATTTTTCTCTGAAAGAGAATGGCATGGGATGAATGGCCGGGCTGCTTCCATCACTTACATATTTTACTATCTGGTTTTGTGATTTATTCTGTTGTGTTTATTTGCATCCATGGTAACTATGAGTCTTATACACAGCAGAAGATAAAATGTTATGGAGTAGCCAGAGAAATGTGTATGTCTTCTTTCATTCAAGCAAACAGAAATGTTATTTGCAGAAGCCTCACAGAAAGGGTCATTGGGCACTGGAACAGGCTGCCCAGGGAGGTGTTTAAGGCACGGGTGGACGAGGTGCTGAGGGGCATGGTTTAGTGATTGATAGGAATAGTTGGATTCTATCATCCAGTGGGTCTCTTCCAACCTAGTGAATCTATGATTCTATGATAAGGAAAATGCTTTGAGAAAAGCAGGGCAACATAGTTCTACTTCCAAATAAAAAATACTATCAAACATGAAGGGAATCTTTTTTGCCATAATACCTAGCAGAAGGGCTTACATTATCAATATTCTGGGCTTGCTTGTGTGCTGCTTCTGCTCGTGCTCTGGCCTTTGTAGCTTGATTCTTGTTCACCAGCAGTTTTGCCTGCAATGTGGCAATTTCATCTTCCATCTCAGACTGTTTTGCTGAGAAATCATTCAGTTTGTCGAATGTCTTGTTCATTTGGTTCTCAGCCTAAAACAGAGCAATTGAAGGCTGTAATTTCTCATACAATGTCCATCCAGCTTGCAGAGTGTAGTAATAAAGGATATTAATGCCAACTGATTAAGAAAAGGAGACCCTTAAACATTATGGAGTTGGTGTCATATCTGCACCACATTCTAGTTTTATTTATTTGAGTTTACATTAAGGAAACTTCAAGATGAAGTGGTATGAAGATGTATGTAGTAAATAAATGAAAAGTTTTACAGTGATATACCTGTGAGATTTGTTTTCTGATGCCTCGTATCTCTTCATTTAACTTTATGAAGGTAGTTTTGGAGTGTCGTTGTGACTTCATAACATTTTTCAGTTTATTATTAATTTCATTCACTGTTGGAAGAGTTTGAGCTGCTTTGCTAGAATGGAAAAATAGAAGAGTATGTAGCATTGTGGTAGCAAGAACATATTTCATATGCACCCGTGCTCACATACAGGAATGCTCCCCTTAGCCCAACAACAACCATTGAAATTGTGGTTTGTAAGTTCACGAAGTGAAACCTCAGTGAGAGACCTTGTGCTGAAAGCATATGAGTTGCTGTATTAAAGGGGAGGCTGGATACTGTGGGCTGCCTGGTGGTGCACTGCTAGTAAGGAAAGCTCACTTATGGGTGAACATATTTTCTCTCTCCTAATTTTAAAACTCCCAGTGAACCAGACCCAAATGATCCATTAAGTTCACCATGGAAGTCTGTAGCTGCCTTGGCTTCCTTGACCTAGCAGTCAGAGGAGCCAGGAGGTGATAGAACTGCCTCCTTGCAGCACGTTGGCTCCCACAGCCTGTGCAGTCATGGCTCATTCCTGCTGGAGAGGCCCTGTGGAAGTTGCAATCGTTTGCTGTCATCTGAGCTTTCCCTCCAGTGTTAGGATACATTCTGGGGCATGGAGCCATGCTACCACACACAGTGCCCCTCAGGCTGGAGTCAGCACATCAGTACAAGAATACCCCACTCACTCAGCTTCTTGTGCCTCCAACAGCAGCATCTGAGCTTCCTCCTGTTTTTTGTTTCTCTTGCTCACATTCAGTTTGTACTTCTCACAGGGTTTCATAATGATCCTGATTTCGCCAAGCATGCCTGTGAGCTCTCGTGGAGTCAGAGGAAGGTTTATTTGCAGAACGTAATTTGCTACCTTCTCAATGTCTTCTGGAGGTGCGCTCTCATCTGCAACAGAAATGGAGCTGAGAGTATCCTAAAGCTGCTCCTTCTTCCCAGTGAAATATAAATGATTATTATGGCTGCCTGCCCTCTGAGTTATGTGGCAGAATAAAGCTGACAGGCACAGCAAGGGGGTAAGAGAATTATCTCCAACATTTTGTAATTTAATACTATGCTTCCAGGTACTGCTGTTAACGTTGTCAGAAGTGGCTAAAATGAGGATTTGAACCAACTTTGAACTGGGTTATTAAAATTCTGATGTAGAACTGAGTCTGTGGAAGGTTTTAAATCAGTGCATGGCACAGCTAGATGTGTCAGAGCCCATTTCTCCCCTGGCCTTCCGATCAAAGAGGAGAGACTGGGGTGTGACTGTAGCTTTCCAAGCTGGCCAGTGGGTGTAATCCCTTCCCTGGTGTCACCACAATATTGAGAAAGCGGTTCCTTCGCTGGTTAATGAGACAGGCTAAGCTACAGAAGGAACTGGGGTCAGACTCAGATAGGATGGAAATTTACAGTAGAAAAGAGTGTAATTTAATGACNCAAGCATGCCTGTGAGCTCTCGTGGAGTCAGAGGAAGGTTTATTTGCAGAACGTAATTTGCTACCTTCTCAATGTCTTCTGGAGGTGCGCTCTCATCTGCAACAGAAATGGAGCTGAGAGTATCCTAAAGCTGCTCCTTCTTCCCAGTGAAATATAAATGATTATTATGGCTGCCTGCCCTCTGAGTTATGTGGCAGAATAAAGCTGACAGGCACAGCAAGGGGGTAAGAGAATTATCTCCAACATTTTGTAATTTAATACTATGCTTCCAGGTACTGCTGTTAACGTCAGAACTGGCTAAAATGAGGATTTGAACCCACTTTGAACTGGGTTATTAAAATTCTGGTGTAGAACTGAGTCTGTGGAAGGTTTTAAATCAGTGCATGGCACAGCTAGATGTGTCAGAGCCCATTTCTCCCCTGGCCTTCTGATCAAACAGGAGAGACTGGGGTGTGACTGTGGCTTTCCAAGCCGGCCAGTGGGTGTAATCCCTTCCCTGGTGTCACCACAATATTGAGAAAGTGGTTCCTTCGCTGGTTAATGAGACAGGCTAAGCTACAGAAGGAACTGGGGTCAGACTCAGATAGGATGGAAATTTACAGTAGAAAAGAGTGTAATTTAATGACTTCCCTTACAAATGAGCTTGTCCTAGTTCTCTGCTAAGAGGCACAGGGACACAGAACTGGAGTAGCCAATGCCTTGTGAAGTCCCAACATCACTTCTCTTTTCGGTTTGCTTCCCTTCATAGATAAGACCTTGAGTGATAAAGCACTTGAAACATGTTAAATGTTTATGCTAGTGCTCCAAAGTAACTCACCAAGAACTAAATAGAAGACATTAACTATGCAAGCAATTGTGCATTCCTGAGAACTATTTTCTGTAGAAATATATTAATCTGAAGTTACCATTCACATCAATGCAGAGTACAGCAAATGTAACATAACTGTGCACACCTTGGCTGTTATAGTTTTTAAACTTTAATTTACAAAACAAAAGTCATTTTTTAAAAAAGCTTTTGGAATTGTCAGTAAATGTCATACATCTACTGAAAAACATAAGAGGTAAAGGTGGAATTTTCAATTGCTATTGAATAAAAATTATTAAAGGTTGAAATTGAGTTTTTCTTCCAGTCCAACAAAATAACTTAAATGTTCCTGATCAAAGGAAGTCCTCTCCTCTGCCCTCCCTCCCATCTGGATGTAGAGGTATGAATGCCACAGGACTGCCAACATGCAATCCTTAGACATTTGTGAGATTGGCTACATTCAAGAGATTAAAAAATTCCTGCCATGTTTCAAGTCCTTTGATGTGCATCTCGTAAAAAAAACTTAGGATCTGTTTCTTACAGCAGTTTTCCACAACCATGAGGGTAGAAAATGTTTTAGGGTATATATGGTTGTTCTGTTATTTTTTATGAAAGCTGTGAAGTTCTACCAGAATCCTTTGATTCCTCGAGTTACAGCTTTACAGAGACTATGGAGTGGTATGTGTCCTAATTCCCACGCTCCCTACAGAGAGCCTCTATTTATGGGCCTGGAAGAAGGGGGAGGAATAACAATGTGAGGATGCATTGGATGTGCCTGATCATTATATGTTGTATGATATTATCTTACTCAGATAAACCAGGAACTGAGGGAATAACTTGCATGCTTCAAATTAAGCACATTAATAAAAAATGACAATCAGAATGTAAAAGATCTATTGGAAAATCAATACAAAGTACTGTCATATGGGAGAAGGAAGGACTAGGGAAAAAGGGATTGAAAAAGACTACACAGATTGGGAAGTAGATAAAAAATTTCATGTGTATACAGCAATTTCATTTTCTGGCTATTATGCTATATTATATTGGAATATATATTAAAAAAGCACTTTGCATATTTACCTAACAAGAAGTCTTTCACTTTTCGGATGAACTCCTTAGTGATTTCTCCATCAACTTGAATTTGATTCATAGCCTTCTCCAGTTGCCCATTAAATTTGGAGCCTTTCAACTTGTTGTATTCTGCCATACTTTTAATGCTTTCAACCTAGAAATATTATAAGAAATAGCAGTGCCATTTTCTGGAGGTTATCTGTCATTACTGGAATCACTTGATGTGGCTTTGAAATGTAGCAGGGGACCCCTTGAGGAATTCCAGAAGTTACTACATCATGACCTTCACCTGGCCTCAGAAAATGCCTGAATCAAGCACAAATCCTTCTGTTTCTAAAAGAAGGTGCTGACTTCTTATTTATTGCAGTACTGCAGCTTATCGGTGATCAGATTCAGTACAGAAAAGGCACATAATTGAATTTGACTTTTCGCACAAGACTTGCTGTTAAAAATACACTTCAGAGGGCTCAGATAAGGAAAGCAGAGTTCAAATTTTGTCTTTAGAAGTTAGATTTTGCCATTAATTTAGTAGATGCTTAGTGAGATGGTTTAGTGGTGGACTTGGCAGTGCTAGGTTAAAGATTGAACTCAGTGATTTTAAATGTCTTTTCCAACCTAAATGATTCTATGATTCTATTCCAACAGTGTTTTGCTTTGCTGGGGGCTTTGCCTTAAGGAAATGCAAAGGTACTGCCTCTCTGCAGTCTGCAGAGGGAAGAGATTTGTTGTTTCTCCATGCAACAGTTCAAATTGTGATGGTTTGCCTTCTGAAACATCTCAAAATACTTCACTCATAGTATCACAGAGCTGCCTGAGGCTGATGAGTGCCAAAGGCAATGTCCCAGCAGCTCACCATGTCAGCAGATGCCTTTTGCTGCTGCCCCTCTGCGTCCTGGGGCCCCAGGCATGTGTCCCGATTGCTCATTTCTAAACCCTTGCTCATTTCTAAACCCGTTAGCTGTGATGCAGAGTGTCGAGTGCATGTTAAAAAGAGGAAATGGATGCCTAAGCACCCTGCAGGGACAGGACAAAGCCACAGCAGAATGACATTTCTGCTGGAAAATGTGTTCTGCCTATATCTATAACAGGCACCATCTCTGATTGTTAAATAAGAACAAGCTGTCTTTACTGGCATTTTGGAATTTGTCTGTTTTGTTTCCTTGGCACCTGTTCTGTTGGCCACACTTGGCTTGAGTTATTTTTCATCACTACTGTGCAGTACAGCTCACTACTTGATGCCTTTCTAAACATCGCCAGGGGCAGAAAAACTTCATCTTGAAATTATTTGCAAAAATTATTTAAGAGCAAATGCAAGAGTAATATGAAGTTGTATAAATAGAGCTTAATTCTATGCACAGCAGTAATTCCACTGCGATAAGCATGGACCATACTCAAGCTACTGACAAGTGGTGCTATTTGAATCTTTCCCAGTAAACATATAGGCAATACTAGCCTGATACCACTAACTTCTACAGGCACAAGGCAGCATGACCCGTGAGATCTTGGCTGTGGTGAGGAAGAGGAAGGCATAGCTAGAGGCACAATCTCTTGGTGGGACTGGTGCTTAATATTCCTAGTACTGAACTGTGAGAGGTCTGTGCTGTTGGGACAGCATCACTATGTCACTGCTCTTTGTCTAAGGAGCAGTTGAGATTTTTATAGATTTGTGAGCTCCCAAATCTCATTCTCCATCCATTTCACTGAACAAATGTAGGTTTGATATACAGCACCTGATTCTCAGACTCCTGCAGGTGAGTAGTCAAATTATTTAACAACACAGCAGTCTCCTCAGTTTTCCTGAAAGCAGCAGTTGAGAGAGAAAGAGCTCCGCTGCACTTTGGGCCACCACACTGCCTGAGTCCATGACTATCCCGGCACAAAGCTCCCCCGCAGGCGGCTGTGACACAGGGCTGGTCTCCTGGCAAACCGCAGATCTGCAATAAGGAGGAGACTTATGTCAGGACTCCTCTGGACACTCCTGGGGAAAGGAAGATGTTTGACATCATATGAACACTGATCATAGGATGGGATTTCCCTGAAGAGATGGTGGTCTGGTCCCTCCGAAGACAGGTGTTACTGTCAGTTACAGGTTTCCCTGCCCCATCTTGAAGGATGCAATGGCAGCTCGTGGCATCAAGTGACCTTACAGGAACCATTTGTTGGGCTCCATGTGTTGCTCTAAGATCCTTATTTTACTCCTCCATAGCAAAAGGGATGAAACTGTCCCATGACCATTGCAGCCCATGGATCAATAGCTTATTCTAAAGGATCCAGATCATCACTCAAACAACATGTACCAGGTCTAGCCCTCCATATAGTTTGACAAAGGCCTAGATGAATGATCTGTACCAGATCAAGTATTTATTGATGTCCTGCAGGACAGAAATCCGTTCCTATCCCATGAGTGATGCAAAAGATATGTGAGCATTCCCCATCTACTCCAGGGCAAAGTTGCTCTGCTTAGTTTAAGTTACCCAAGGAAGGAAGTTGGGATTAATCTTTATGAATTTACAGTGATGTCATCTGGAGATTACTTAAACAGTTCCTTGTGTTCAATCTGCCTTGGAAGCAAAGGTTTCCAGAGGGGTAGTAGTAACCACAGCTGAGAAGTGCAGCTGTTTCTGACGTGACTGCATGTCTGTGCCAGGGAAGTGTCATTTTCCTGATTTAAAAATGCATGAAAGCACCCTCTTAAAATGAAACCTACTAAAAGAGACCAAAAAAGAGAGATTTTTGTTTAGCTCTCATTCAAAATTCACAGTGTCTACCTTTTCATTCAAGTTTTGGATGTTTGGGCTCTTGATCATCTTGAGCTGTTCCAGCATGTTGCTTGCTTTCAAGGCATGATGACCCAACATAGTGAGCGCATGGTTCCTGGTGTGCTCTGAGTATCTTACAGTAGGATTTATCCCACTGGTCTTCTGTTCTGCCAGTGATGACACTTCAAAATATTTCCTAATGTTGTTGATGGCCTCTGTAGTAACAGAAATAGGGTTTAGTACCAACTGTGTTGTGGTTGCATTTAATTCTTGAATTTTGGACAAATTGTGAATGACAAATTATTCAGTTTGTTGTCACTCATGTTTGATTTGGGACAGCGTGGTGGGACAGGAGCTGTCATTTTCTCAGTCAAGCTTTTAAATCTATTAATCAGCCAGTTGCCAAACAGGAATAGTTCTTGATATTCATAAAATCTCTGATCTGCATTCATTGGTAGCCCATGCATTGCTGCAATGGTTGACTTCATAAAGCCCCTGTCATTAATGCTGTTTTGAAGTTTAGAAAGGAGAATTGTTTCTGCCATTTGTAAAACTTATGAATGATCAGGAAAGCATTTGTCCTGTCTATTCAACGTAGCACCCAAAAACTAAATGGTCTGCTGAACTGAGGTCAACATTTAGATTACAAATGGGAATTTATGTGTTTTCTCTGGCTCTGGAAAATCCAATTTCAGGGTTGATGGGTTTTTTTTTTAAAAAAAAAGCATTTTCATGATAAGCTTGTGGGTCAGGCAAAAAATGCTTTACAGCAAGAGTCCTTCTTGTTTGTTTAGTGTAAATTTTCCCATAAGCAGAATCGGAAAGGTTGGAGAATATTACTTTTTTTTTTTGCAGATTAGCAGCCTGAGGAGAGGACTCAGGTCTTTTGCAAAACATATAATTTAAAGCTTCTGCTAAGGCTTTCCAGATCTCCAGGGAACTCAGAGTTATCCCCAGATTCCCAAGAGGAATCACGTGGAATGAGCCAGAACTAACGTGTCAGCAGTGAAAAAGCACTGGAGATCATTGATTAATGCCCCGCTTTGAGGTAGTAACCAACACTAGGTGAAGTCAATGACAAGACACTTGACAAGTCCTGTGTTCTTTGAATCAGGCTCTGAAGGCCTTGGACTTGCTTTGATTGAAGCTGTTATTGTGTGGAACCAGCACTATTTATTTCAACTCTTGGAAACAATGTACAGTTTACAGTTAGCTCCTAACACAAATTACCTGGCAAGAGCTTGCTGTAACTCAGTATCTAAGCCAGAGACTGTGCAGCAATTCCATTGCAGGAATATTTTACAGTGGTTCAGCTCTCCGTTCAGTGGCCAAATGCATTTTTCATGCTTGGTTTGTGATGGAGATGTAGAGCTTCCAAGTTCCTTTATGTTAAACACAACATCTTGGCACAGGCTTGATTTACAGCCTAGGACGCTGTGTTCACTGTGTCACTGTACCACAGCAGCTGCAAAGCCAGGGGCCAAGGCTGGAAACCCATAACTTAATGAGATCTCATGAACTGCAAACATTCTTTTAAGGACACTTGTATCTTGTTTTTTCCTGTGATTTTATTTCATCATTAGATATTGATGTTTCCAGGTCAGCCAGCTCAATGTACACATGTGCAGAAATCTCTGAGTCCTGACCTCTTGTAGAGAGATCAGTAGGAGCCCATTTGCCATGTGCATCTAGGTCACAAGTGTCAAATGTGCCCCAGATGATCCATGTGGCCAATATCCTGCTCTACCCTAGCAAAAAAATGAGGGGAAAAAGCAGGCAGGTATGGCTCTGTACCTAGGATTTACTGCTGGTCCCAAAATGAAGACAATGTGAGGGAGCCAGGCTTTCTGCTGGATATCAGAGTAGCTAGTTATCTTGAGAGAAATGTTATTTCTGTGCTGTTAGATGCTTGGTAGCAGGACCAATAAATATTTGTGGTCCTGGCCAAAAACTCAGCCTAAATTAGAGGTCTTCCTCTCCCCACACCCCCATGTGCTTTTTATAGGGCTGTTTATCTCCTGAGGCTGAAAGATGTAGTGGGTTTGGAACGTGACCAGAGAGCACTATGGATGCTTCAGCTGTGCATCCACTGACCTCCTTGGGATTTATTGTCTCTTTGTCTTCCTGCCTTTCTCAGAATCTGCACAAGATGCAGCTGTATTGGGAAGTGGAGGCTGGGAGAGTTGTGCTGACCACTCCTGTGGGGATCTGAGTAGAAGAGCTGGCTCCAAAGGCACTGTGAAGTACAACAGGGCAGGGGAACCCTAAGTATTAACTAATTCCTTTTTCCACTCTTCCCTTCCCTTCTCTTTGTATTCTGTTGATTTTTCCTTCTTTTTTTTTGTCAAGCTTGACTAGGCCAGTCTTTTTTTCATCCTAATGAAACACAGAGGAACTGTAAATGGGAGTGTATTGCCTTTAGCTTGTCTCTTCTGTGGGCCACATCTGTATTCTAGTGGTTCATACCTTGGCAGCTGTCTCTTTGGAGAGTACACTGCTGATAACTTCCTGCCACTGTGGATGATCTAGCATCTGTTCGAGATCCCCAACTGATACACTCCCATCTTTCTCCAGGAATTAGTCTGTGACATTGGCATCACTGCTGTTAGCAGCTGATTGAGACTGTGCTCAAGCACAGACAGTGTAATTCTTTCAAAAATGCCAAGGATCTCAGTTCTGACTTCACTTTTTTTGATGATGGAGAGCTAGTTTCTTACCACATAAAGTCATGCATTTTCCCATGGGAGCACTAAGATGTTGCACTATTACTCTCTGCTTTAATTAAACAAACTATTGGTATACTGCATTCTTTAAGTGTTGCTAAGAGCCAGAGGAGTCAAGCAGAGAAAAAAATCCTTTGCTGTTCCACTGTATGATCTGAGAGTCTATACTGTGAAACTGAGGGGTTTTTAAATCCTGATGTAAACATCTGGATTCATGAGACTTCTGACTGATGTGACCTTGGCACATGCACCTGAAATTTAAGATGCCAAAAATAATGGCATTTTAAGATAAAATGGGGTTTGGAAGGTCAGTATAAAATGCTGCAAATATTTACATGTTTGTGCTACCATAGGAAGATAAAATCTAGGAATCTTTGAAATGTTATACAGTTCGACAAAACACACATAAACATTCTACAATTTCATGGAAAACATTCACCTATTTCAATGAATTGCTGGCTGCCTTACCTTTGAGGTTCATGTAATGAAAACTCTGATGCAGATGTATTTTCTGTTGTAGCAGTTCATTCACTAGGTCAGCTTCTTCCTCAATATCTTCTATGTTCTTGTTAAGGTCAGGAAACTCATATAGTGTATGGTGAAGGGGATCCATTTGTGCAACTTTTTGTCTGCAAGGGAAATACAGAAGTTATGCAGAAATCAGTCCAGATTATTCTTAAACTAGAACTGAGATGCACAATATTTTAGGGGACAAGAGATAAATTTATAAATGAGCAGAAATATTTACTTCCAATGGCTTATTTAGAAAACACTTAGGATAAACTGGAAAAATCCAGCATTTAAGTATATGCTTGTGTGGGAACAATAATATAAATAAGGATTATTTTCTTCACAGATCTACTGATACGGTGACTAGGTAGTCCAGCATCCATATACTGATCATAAGCGAGACTTGATGGGTAGGGGTGGCTGGTGGAGCCCAGGGGAAGGCTGCTTTCTCAGCCAAGGGATTTTTTTCAGGAGCAGCTGAGCCCTTACTGAATGTAGTTCTGAAAATCCTTGATGCCTGAGAGGGCCTCCAGTGAAAGAACAGGATGTCTCAAAATTCTTTCGATTTCAGAAATGGCATCTTCAAAGGCTTTGAAGCGCATGTCACAGCTGGGCATTCGTCCTCCTTTATCTTCGAGCTTTGCAGCAAACCTCATTAACCCCTGAACAGTCTGAGCAAGGGCAGTAATTTCAGTGTCCCACTGATCAAAACAAAGATGACACTGATGGCAAGAGGGAAAGTCTTTCTCAAAGCCGCGACTGCACTGGTCACAGAAGCGACCGGTGACACCAGTGCGGCAGTTACATGCACCGGTGGTTTTGTCACACTTGGGCTGATTGGTTCCCTTTGGGTTGCACTTACACGCTGCAAGAAAGGGACAGCAAGTTACATCCAGTTTCCATGGGATTAAGGCATGCAAAAGGTACAATTGTGCATTTCAAGACAATAAAAACAAACCAGTGTTTGAGTTAGAGCAAAATGGGACTGCCTGGCTAATGGCTCTTCTTCATCTCTAACTCCCATGGTCTCACCAAAACCATAGAAGAAGTAATACAGGTAAATAATATGAACAGTTTTATCCATCCCATACACAGACATGTATGGAAGCCTGCTTCTCTAGTTGTACATCCCATCTCTCCTATGAATATAAAAAGGAAATATTTATTTTGAGGCAGTTTCTAATCCCATTCTCCCCACTTAGTAATACTTACAAATACAATGCGTCTGGGGATTGCCAAAGTAATTTTCTTCACATTCATCACAATATCTTCCACTGTAGCCTATCTTACACGGACACTGACCTGTAAACTGTAAAGACAGTTAAAATGAAGTAACTTCCTTCAGAGTCCTGTTATACATTATTTACTGGCTTTCTTTTTCTCTCTGTGACTTATGTCATATAGCTGGATGGGGACAGCAGGGACACTACTTGCACATAGTCTTTGAATGCCATGGTTTATACAGTATTGGCTTTCCCATCTTTCTCCTGAAGGTGTGAAAACAAAATGGAACTTGAAGAGGTGTTTTTACTAATATGAAAGATTTTGTATAGTCCAGTCTATAGACTCTCTTTGAGGACTCATCCTCTGACTCTGATCTGAGAGAGGATTCTTTTCCTTTGCAAAACAAATAATTTTTCTTATTTTTGCTGGAGCAAAGTACTCATCTTAACATTTAAACTTCTAGCTACATGATCTACTAACTGCAACTGAAAACCTCAAGGGTACATTATGCATGTTGCCCTAGAAAATTTATTTTGGAATTCAGCTGTTAAATAAAACTGCAGGGAATTACAGCTCTCATAATTGGTACAGTTTAGAAAAGCAGTAGTAGTCCTTGAGGTTAAGAACTAAATTTACTAGGGAAAAGAATAAATCCATTATATAAAATGGAAAAACCAGAAACCATATTGAAAGAAAAATGTGAAATCACATCAGCAAGAGCTTGGGATAAGATTCTGGTGCACTGAAGTCAATAGCAAAATTGCTGTTGAGTCCATAGGACCACAATTTTACCTCTCTGTTCTGAAAAGCTGTTTACTTTTTCTTCATTCTAGCCCTAAAATGTGCACAGGAATTAAAGATGAGAAAAGGTACTCTAGCAGTCTGATAGATCCATGATTAACGTAATGGGCACAGCTGCTACTTTATGAAAATAAGCACTTAAAAAAAATACTCGTAAGACACTCAGGTCCAAGCCTGGATTGCCTTCTTTCCTACACAATGGAAGTTCTCACAAGGCATTTTTTTTCCCTGTGTGATATTCTCCTACAAAGTATTTTCAAGATCCACTTGACAAAGGAACACACAGGGGAAGAGAAATTGCTTACAAGCAGAACATTATCTGAACAGCACATTTGATACAATGACTCAAAGTCTGATTGCAGCAACTAAAAACTTTGTTTTAGGGAAAGCAGGACAAAAAGAAATCCTCATTTGTAAGAGGGTCCCCACCATGCCTTGCCAAAACACCACCCCCCAGGTTCCCAGAAAGTAGAGTAATTTTCTTGCCTGGTTGCACTGGTTATTCAGGGCGTTTTTTGGATCACAGTCACAGATCTGACATCCTTTTCCACTAGCCAGGTTCCAGTAGCCAGAGGCACACTGGTCACATGTGGTGCCCACCACGTTGGGTAGGCAAGGGCAAGCACCAGTGGCCGGGTCACACAGACAAGCTGTGTCCCCTCCGGGGCACATGGCAGGGTGAACACCCACCGGATTGCACATGCACCCTGGAAAGAGAAGGACAACAGACGATAATATAGGCAGCTGATGGACAACCAGAGCTGTATATAAAGCCCATGCTGCAGGTTTACTTCCAGTAATCTTGAACACATTTTCAATCTCATAGTTTCATATATACTGCTTTGAGCAAACTTACTGGGAATGTTCAATACTTTTAATACAGGCACAAAAAATGAAGGCATAGTGAATTTTGAATCTTATTAGAATGAAATGTTAAATATGCTGGGTAGGGAGAAGCTGATTTACGGTAGGCACTATCCAGCGTGGGAAACCCCATGCCAAGTAAATCGAGTAAGATAAGAAGCCTTCCTTCTAAGGAGCCAAAAGTTCTTGCTTAACTATTTCTAACAGGCGTTATCTGAGAATGAATAAGGAATGGTCTTAAGCTGTATGTTAGAGACTTCCAGAAAAAGTTTATAAAAAATAGCTACAGCTGCCTGGTTTGTGGAAATTAGACTCTCAATAAGGCACATTTGTGAAAATAGTCTTTGAGAAACGTTGTGAAGAAACTTACTCCTTGTTTTTTCTTACACTTTTGTTTTTCTGTTAGAAATGCTGAGTTATTAACAGTGTCCTCATGGAATCTATTAAATTGCCTGAATGGTCTCGTTCTAGCCACTTAATGAAAACAACTGATAAGGCAGGGAGCTTAATAAGGGACCATCTTGCTAACCAAGCATTCCTTAGCTGGCATCAGCCAGCAACATCTTTAAACAATGATCTTTGATTTATTTAGTTGTGATTCCTTTGCAAATGGGCTGAATGCACTTTTATTTTTCTAACAGAGTGTGCTGACTTAATTTCACAAAAGATTATTTCCTAGGAGTGATATTCAGTATGAGATTTTGTGAGGCCTGGATGATAAAGAATTTAGTAGATGCCATATTAGCAGTTACTTGTATCACTGGATAGAAATTTATTCATTATTCTTATATTTCACTCTATTGATCCGCTACAGTTTTACTGTCCCACCAAGAGCTAACCTCTCCCTGTAGCCTTATTTCTTTAAAACTTCTCTTGGTAGTAAAACACAGTTTCAGTGCTGCTGCTTACTTACTTTGACAGTTTTGACTGAGGGCTGAGCCAAAATACCCTGGTTTGCAGAATTCGCATTTTGCTCCATGGGTGTTGTGTAAACACTTGGTGCATTCCCCGGTGCCTTGGTTACAGGACTCTGGATCTGTCATATCAATGTTGTTGTTACAGGAACATAGAGCACAGTCAAACCCGAGGCTGCCTGGGATTTTGTAGAACCCACCAGGACACTCATCACATTGATTGCCTGTCAAGGAGGAAGGTAAAAATATTTGCTGGATCATGGGAATTCATGTGAAATGTGTGATTTCCACAATACTGTTAAAAGATTCAAACTATCTGTTCAAATGCACATGGCCAATGGAAAATATTTACCTGTTTGAGACTGTTGCCCTTTAATCCTATCTTGAGTTTAAATAACATCTCCCACTTTGTAATCTGATGGAAACTTTCCTCATTTCAAGTCATTTTTACCAAGGAGGTCCTTTCAGTAGAAGTAAATAAGTACCCCCTCACGCCATAGCACCAAACATATTATTCCAGGAAAGTTCTTTCAGTGAAGTAGTCAGGGTTGACCATATTTGCAGGATTTTCCCTGGGGCCTTCACCCCAACAATGTCATGGGAAGGTGTGGGGTGCCCTTTCCCAGAGCTCAACAGACCTGCCCTCCTTTCCATAACCTCTGGTGGATCCTTAGGAGGTCAGACTAGCTCTGGGATGCTCTGTCCTTGCTTGCTGGCATTGTAATAACTTCTGCATGCCATCCCAATACCTGTCCTGATTGGGGTGCTACCTCTCCTCCTCTCAGAAACCTTTCTGGGCAGATTGGTGTCTCTGAGACTTCATCCACTGGCTCTTCCTCAAGGAAGGACTATCTGTTCCTTCGCTGTGGTCCCCAGGACCAGAGCTTTTCACAGGCTACAAGAAAGTCAGCCCAGCGTCACAGAGGTGACCAAGAGCCTTGCTGGGAAGGAGCAGGGGGAAGAAAGTCCAGAGCTGAGAACTGCAGTAGTTTGCAAGGATGGAAGTCATGCGGGTAAGTACCAACAAGGAGCACTTTGGCCCTACAGCAGTTACTCAAGCAAAATTACTCTTGACTTGTACAGATGACAGTATTAGTCTAGTTTTCGGCAGTGTTCCCATTAGAGTTTGCATCCATCGCCGGAGATCCTTCTAATGCCCAGAGGAAGAAAAGTATTTTCAGTTTTTCATGAAGAAATTCAAGCTAAGTCAATGAGAGCTTATAAAGCATGGCATTGGTTTACTACAAAAATAACTGCATTTGAGGCAGCTGAGAATGGAAATATCATTTCTAAAGTGAACATTTGAATGGTGGAACAGCCACTTTTGGGCATAACATAAAAGCCAGTTTCTTCTATATGAAGAGCAATTTTCTCTGATTAGGAAATCCTATTGGCTTTTTTGGATGCCTTTTTCTTTCTGATTTGGGCTTCCAACACTTGTTTTTCAGAAGTAATGAGCGACTGTAGTTCTCCCCCAGGGGTCTCCACCAGGATATGATAGCGCCCGGGAAAGAAAGAGGTTTTCAGGGAATGTCATCAGATTAATTAATGGCTTTGCTTTATCCACTAATTGCACAATTCCCACTCTTCTCAATCTGGACTTCCCCATCCATATGGGTGTTAACTTCTCTTGTCTATTTTATTACCATTATTTCACTTGACATTACTGAACAGGGAGGTCCTGGAGGACGGTAGTTTTTCTTTCCTACAGTAATTTTAACATAATCAAACCCAGTCCTTGCTTTGCTTCATACCTGAATACCCCTCGAGACAATTGCAGACAATTTGTGCAGTCTGGGAGTCCTGGTAACAGGAATGTGCAAAGTAGTTATTGCTTGTAGGTGTCCCAGGGCACATGCACGGGCGGCAGGGTTCTCCATTCAGTGTGTTTCCATAATAACCATCCACACACCTGTAAAAGCAGCCAACACAAAGCAGCAGGAATTGTCAAATGCTCCTTTCAGTGCCTGCAGGTGAATCAATTTATATGTGTGTGTAACTAATTTAACATTCCAGGTTATTGTAATGCCATTTCCATTAACAGGTACAGAAATATTCAGCTTCAAATGTGCTTGTAATTGGAAAACCAGAGCTTTGTTCCCAAAATCTGGAGTAAAAAGAAAAAGTGTTTTCTTTTCAAGGAACATTGCTGAAGACTTTCACTTACTCTAGAACAATTTTAATCTAAACGGTAATATATAAATTCCACATAATCTAGTCTGTATCTAATTTATATATATATCACACATGCTCCACATAGACAGCTAAAATCTGCCATTTTAAAATTCTGTGTATTCACCTATCACCATATCTATTCATCTATTTCCATACATACACACAGAGGGTGGTTGGCATGATGTGAGCAAGTCCTGACATGGGTGAAAAATCAACTATTCATCAAGAGCACTCAGACAATATTGGGTATTTTAGACACAGCATATGTATTGAAATAAACCATGTCCTGCCTGACACGTTCTGTAAACTTGAGGTGACAGCTATTTTAAGGCGGTGGTGGCTGCACTATTACCCAGACAGGCAGAAGGCTTTGGAGCCTCCTTGGGGGTTCAGCCACTCCTAACACCCTGCATGCCTTTGTTGCCTCCGTGTCCCAATCCCTGTGGACCCACAGCTGTAGATACACTGCAGCTTCTGAAGCATCCTTGGTCTTTGATCTGCTTTACTATGGCAAATGCGAACACAATTCTATATATGTATACAAGCCAGGCTAAAAGCCTTGGATATTCAGTTATCCTCGCCCTGGGGTCTGGAGCTCCTGCAGAGGTGCAGGGCAACAATTAGTTCAGTCTCTCATTTTTAATCTATTTGCCACCTAGAAGCACAATATCCAAAGGCTGTATTGTCCAAAAGCACTGTAAGAAAAGCTCAATAGATTTCGTGGGGAAATCCTTTTAAAAGTGAATGACAAGGCAAAATCCAGACAAACTAAAGAAAGCAGCTAAAGAATTTAATTCTGACATCTATGCTGGACTCTGATACTGCTGCCAGGGTATAGGATGAAATAGAGGGCTGCTGCTTTGAATGGTGCTGAACATGTGGGAAAAGTCGTTTGCTGGTCATATGGAAATAGTACAAACAAACAAATAGGGCATATTTATTTAAGCTCCTCAGAGATAATTGCAGGTAATAAAACAAGTGCTTAGCATGAAGTTTGCCTCTTGGAAATTTAAATGTTGGCAAGACTCAGTGTATCTTACATGCAGCTCTTTCCACATATTTCCGAGCTCATGGTGCCGTGGCACCCACATCTCAAATGTCTTCTTGCAGGGAGCCCACTGGGGTGCTGAGTGTGTGCTGTCTGCAGTCTTCCCACAGGTGTTAATATCCCCCTTCCCACATACATTTAGTGTGGGAAGTTATAACAAATAATTAATTATAACTAATTGTTACCTGCTACTCAGGGTTTAGGCATGTTTTTCCAGTTAAGGCCATTGATGCATTCATGGAGATGTAAGCAGGCCCCCAGCTACACACAGATTTCAGAGAGCATCAGTGTTTGTGTGAGCTTTGCAGCACTGCCCATACATTTACCTTTCACAGTGGCTTCCAGTTGTAAACCCATGGCAGTTCAGGCACACTCCAGTCACTGGATCACAAAGCTCTGCATAACCGTGACATCGGCAAGGGCGGCAGTAGGGAAATCCATAATACCCAGCTAGACATCGGTTGCAGTGCTGACCATCCACCTCCTGGCGGCAAGAGCACTGCCCTGTCACCTGGTCGCACAGTGTGCTCAGTGAGCCTTGCGGGTGGCATTCACATGCTGGAAAACACAGAAAGCAAAGCAGCGTCCTGAATGCATTCCTACCAACCTCAAACATCACTGCCACTGCTCAAAGGCAGCACAAGCAGTGGGGATGGCAAATTCATTATTTGTGGAAGCATTTTTTATATTTGAATTTTTATATTATTTTATACAATGAAATCATAATGATGAGTTCATAAAATCCATAATCATGGATTCAAAGCCCTAAGAAGTTGGGGTATGCATGAAGAGCCAGATACTGTTACTGGTGCTGGCTGCCAAGTACTCACGATAGCAGCCGTGGAAGCCGAAGCCGTAGCTGCCTGCTGAGCAGGTGTCACAGCAGCGTCCCACAACGTTGGCCTTGCACTGACATTGCCCTCCCAGTTTACTGCAGCTCGTGTCCAGCGACCCTTGGGGATTGCACTTACATGCTGCCAATGGGAAAGAAAATCAAAATTTTACAGCAGCCAGAAAAGTAGGAAAGTTACTGCTTTGGTCACCTGGTAAAGCTGCATCTGATTTGAAACGATCTCCAGAAAACACACCAGCACTGCTATGGTCCCTGTCACACTGCTTCATGAAGCATATCAGGTGTGATAAGGCCTCTGAGACCCATGCCACCAAAAGCTGTCTGCAGCACATGCAGGGTTCAGCAAGCCATATCCTGCACGTCCATACACACCACATGCTGCTACACTAACCTTCACTACAATAGGCTGAGAGCTCTCAGTCAACACACCCTACAAACTCATAAACCAGTAACTGTACTGAAGAGCTGCCTGCACAGGTTGCTGCTTACCGGCTGCACCATTGTGAATCCTGGCTGACATGCTCACTATGAGCCGTGTGCACGCTTCAGGCAGTACGTGAGGTCCAACTTCTGATGCAATTTCAAAACAGCGATATTTCTGGTACTCATCTATATCCTTCTCACTGCACAAGTTCTCCACAGAGCTGATTCTGGGAATAAGTCCAAGCTTTGGCATTAAGAAGGAAAAGAAAATATATTTGCTTAGATATACTGAAAACCAGAATTTCCCACATTCTCTTACTGTGCTCTGCATTGCAAGGACAGAGGCCTGTAGCGCTGCATTTCCAAATCTGCCATTGCACTGCTCAGTCATCTAAATTCACATTTATTCTGAAGATCTAGACATTCCCTGAGTTCTTTCAACAAAAGACACTGTATTAAAAAGTCAGACTATAATAAGAACTCAGATACATGTTCAGAGCTGTTTTTTGCTTCTAAGAGGAGCCATGTTGATGACTCCAAAAGCAGTATCTGGCCAATACTTTTCTTGTATTACTGAGATAGAGAAAAATCAGCTGTAGTCTCTATGCCCAAGTATGGCCAGCCCTTGTCACCCTAGTTCTTCAGAAGTAATTAGAGGAATTGACTTAAAAATATTTTTCTCAAGAGAAGGACCCAAAACTAACACCCAGTTCCTGACTTGGTGGGAACTTAGGAAATGTCTGTACCCAAACAGTACAGAACTAATTCCACTTTTGCAATGTCATCTCTAAATATATCCATGATTTTTTAATCAGATTCAGACAAATGACAGAGATTTTAAAATAAACCTGAGTGATTAAGAATTGCATGAATTTATAGCCCTAATCACAGCACCTTGTTGGCATGTGTGGAGTGTGCTCATAACAAATGAGCAGCATGTAGTGATACATGCTCTGACTATTAACACATGCAACAGGTATGGCTTGATGAGTTATTATGGTATTGCTCCATGAAAATTAAAACAGAAACAGTTCTGGTTTACCATACAAAAACATGCTAACACAGTGCCAACAGAGGTAACCAGAAGCACACTCCTCTGAGTTTTTATTAAAACACATTATAAATGGTTTTACACTATTTTGAGTCTGTGTAAAAATAAAATAATCACATTAGTATAAATACAGTATCAAAGGAATTGTGATAGAACTACTCACTGAGTCAATTAAGATGAATGATTTTGCGTTTGTATCAGAGGGCTGAGAAAAATATACATCCACAGAATATTCTGTTCCTGGCTCCAGGCAGACTGGAGTTTGCAGTAGTGCAATCCTGTTCAGCAGAAATAAAGCACAGTTATGGCAAGGAGCTAGGACAAGGCAAGTTTACTACGTGCTGTGACTGCTCCTTCCCTTCTGTGCCTGTATCCTAACACCTGTAGCTCCAAGCAAGCCCTGTTGCCATGAGAAGCCCAGCCAGCCCCACTGCTTGCAGGGTTTGGGAAAGCTTCACGACTTCTACCTGGATGACTCACCAAGTACAATTTAAACCTGGTGACAAACTGAAAATGGCAGGTTTCACTACTTCAGGCAAAGGAATTTGCAACTCACTGTTCCTATTTGTCCTTTCCTGTCCCTGCTTGATCAAGACTTCAGTCACATCCTCTTTTTTTTTTACATAGGTACAAACTAAAAGTAGGCTAGGACAGTGATTTTAACTCAATATTTCCTTTCTATACTGAAATAGCTGCAGTTGGATCTTTGCCAAAGCAATAACTAACCCCAGCAGGATCTCAGGCTGCTCCCCTGGCTTGAGCAAACCATTGCCAGGCTGAGGACTGGAGCATCAGACTCTTCTTTAGAGCCTACATGGTGTTGTGTTGTGACAGCAACAGGAAAGACCACACATGTGTTTCTAATATTCCCATTTTCCCACACATTTATTGCTCTGCAGTGTTTCAGTAAAAGATTTGTATGCAGAAAGTATGGGAATAGTCAGACCTCTTTGTAGCTGGGAGAGGCAACACATGTGGCTCCTGTGAGAGGCCCCTGTTTTTGCAGCGTTGACTTGACGAAATACCAGTGGGCTGGATGGCAACACTTGCTAGCCAGTCTTCCAAGGACTATAAATAAAAGATACAAATTATGGTCATTTTTTCATATCTGGAAAACCCACTTTCTCTTTGCCAATGTTAATTAAGCCCTCTGAATGATTGCACAATGCAGTGACAAAACAGTTCCTTTGTTCTTTATGGAACTTGGTGAAAAATGCAATAACTAATTGAAGAGCAAAGATGGAAATGGGACCTCAGCTGGTGCAAATGGAAACAGCTCTGTTAAAGTCATTGGAGTTGTTTCCTTTTCTAGCACTGTCTCGTCCCAGTGATATCCTTCATTAGCTGCCTCCTCTCACATCTAATGAGGAATAATAAACATAAAAGACATTGCAACAGAAGTCTTTAAAATTGAACTGTTTACTCTAATCCTCAGAGGGAAAAAGTTACATCAAACAAGCCCACAGCAAAATTGTTCTCATGTTTTAAGACACCGGGAGTGTTGTTTGCCACAGAATGACAGCAACAGAACAGAATACAATAGACAGAAGGAGGATCTGGAGTGGTGGAATTGTCCCAGGGTGCTGCAAAGCAGAAGAGCAAGGCGTTGGTACAATTAAAAACAAACATTGGTACCATTAAAACACTTGCCTGAGCTTTTGAAGGCATAGGTGCAGATGTGGGTTTAACCAGATTTGGGTCAACAGATTTCTCTAGACATGTCTTCATCATTGAGAAATTTTCCAGGCAAAAAATAAATGTATTTTGGTTATTTTCTTACAATTTTCATGTCTCTCAGGCCAGCTGGAGCAGCTGGGAGTCTGGGTATCTGTAAAAGCCCTGGAGATATATCTGCTCAGACCACTCCTCCCTGTGCACATTTTCCTGGCCAGAAAATACCAGCTAGAAATACAGAATGCCCACCTAAAAGGAGCTGTATTTTGCACATGTCAGATTTGTGAAGGTACCAATAGAGAAACTCCAGAAGATGAAATCTTGGTGGATACTTAGAAAACACTTGTAGTGCTGAGTTTTCAGATTTGAGTGGAAAGTGTTAAGGGGATCAGTGGAAGGCATTTTACTTGGTTGATAGGGATGAAAGGTAAATAGGTTTAAATTTAAATTTATATTTATATTTAAAGAGTGTGACAAGTTGCTGCATTCTATTATTGACAAAATGGGCCCTGCGTATATCATAACATCATGAAACATAAGAATTAACAACTACCTCAGGCTCATAACGAATTGTGATATCAAAGTCCATAGCAAAAGGAACATTGTTGATGGAAAATCTCAACCCAGCGCCGCCGGGAACACGGGCAAAGCCGGGTCCCGTCCATGTGACAGACCGATTGGCACTGGCCTGCCTGAAAACCACTGACACAGCCGAGTCCTGTCCAAACTGCACCACACTCTGAAAAGACATTTTGACATTTTAAACAACACATAGAGTCAAATTACCAAAAAAATTAACTCAGAACAAAAGAAAGGAAATAGTTTTTGTTGTTTACTTATTTCAGCCATCAGTCAGGCTCATTTTCTGAAAAAGCTTGAGATTGGCAATCTACGAACTCTCCCAAATGTGGGATGTTTAGATATAAAGAAAAGGTTTCTACAGCTTTGCAACAACAGCAACAAGAGGGACTAGACTACTCCATCCATCTCTGTATATTTGACATCTTCAGGTATTCACATAGCAAGCCTTAAACAGGTTAAGCTTGATTTCGTGGTTGGACTTTTCAATATAAGCTGAATAAATAAATATCAATACTTACAATTACAAAGCTGACAACATTTGAACGTAGTAGAAACCATTTTAAGAATGGAAAATACTGGAAATGTTTTGCAGGGAAAATGCAAGAAAATTACTTTACCTTTCATGTGCACTCTTGTCTTCTAAATGGTTCATCCAGCCTGAGCCTACAATGGCCCAGGACATAGCAGAAAAAACCCATCAGTGTGAATTACAAAATGATTGGCCCAACCGCGTACCAAAAAAATGGATTTAGTTTGCATCAGGATTGTAATGTGTAGGACTGCAAATCCCATGTGCTCAGAAATGTCCTTGCCATCTGTTGCAAAATAAGATTATAGTATTTGGTGGAATCTTAAGTAACTATTCAGGTACCAGTTTACCTGTTCCAGTCCCAATTTTCTTACACTTCGTTTCTTGCTCCTGTTTAACACAATCTTTCCGTTTTCAACTGTGAACTCATAGCCTTGCTTCTGGAAGAAGATGTCACACCTTGGAAGAGTGCTTGGTTTAACCTATGAAGTAATAAGAGAGGGGCAGCACTGTCTCAGCAATTATGAATGGTTGATAAGCAGCTAAATTAAAATCCACATTCTTAAAACAAGCTCTATTCTCTGCTGGGTGAAACTGTAAACTATGGCCCAGCAGCTGAAAAACCTTTTTCCTCATTCCCTTTAACTTGCACTTCCTCTCATAAGCTATGTCCCAGACATCTGTTTTCCATTTAATTATTGGACTCCAGGATGATTACTGGTTGTGATTATAGCTAAATATTTGTGGATGTGACCTGCAAATAAACATTTTTTTATTATTCCTTTTCTATAGCTTCTGGACAACACATCCGAGAAGAAATGTTAATAAAAACATAGGCAGCGGAAGGGATGCATTCCAGACTTGTACTCTGCATGGGGAACAACCACCCCCATATTGAGAGGAGAGAGTAAATAAATAAATATTTTTTCCAAAAACATTACAGATGGATGCCAAATTCTTGAGAGAATTAGGCTACTATCAGTGGCATTATATAAGGCAGAAGGAACGAATCCAATGGAGTAGAGGGGAATTTCGTTCTTCCCCTGTTGGAGACTCCCAAAAATATCTAAATTCTTTATAGCTGTTGGCAGCTCAAACACTTTCATCTAATTTAAATAATTAAATTAATTTCTTTAATTCAGGATAGACCAGCCTACACTTGAGGAGCAGCAAGGACAGCCTTGCAGGATACACCATACTGTAGTGACTGTCCCTTGGTAATACCCACAGTTATGGAATAGTCCATGAAAAACAAGGATGAATTGAGGACAGTCACGAGACTTGCTTTGTATCCCCCTGATAAAAAACCCACTACAACTGCTCCCCAGGCAAAGGCTCCTCTCCTCAGGCTCAGGACTTTTGCTGCCACCACATGGATCCCTTCTCAGTACAACACCTAAAAATCCAACTACATACCAAGGGTGCAGAGCCAGAAAGGGGCTTTGCATGCTCAGCTTCATAAATGTAATAATCCAGGGGTAAAAAGAAGTAGCCAGGTGCTGGCTCATTACATTGGCGGCCCACGATGTTGGGAAGACACTGACATTGACCATCCTTTGGTGAGCACCTGGGATAAGGGTTAGTAAAGGGAGGATGTCAGAGTGCAATATGGCTGGATCCTCACAGCACAAGAGTAGCTCAGCTCTACCTTTGTTACAGTTCTGCTTAATTTCTTCTGTTGTCCCATTGCTTCTCCTATTAAATTTCTTCCTACTACCCACTCCTCCATTTCTGATGTTGGACTTATTCAATGCTACTTTTTCATTGCTTAGGAGACATGACCTGCTTTAACTTTCTCTATTCATTCCATATCTAAAGCAAAGATCCTTTTGTCTCCTGAACACCCATTCCTATCTCTTCTATCTATTCTTGTATCTATTTCTTGTATCTACCCACTGGATCATCGAATCCAGCCATTCCCACCAATCTTTAAACCATGCCCCTCAGTACCTCATACACTCGCACCTTAAACACCCACACCTTAAACACCTTAAAATCCAGCAGTTTATAAAAGTTTAAACCAAGAAAGAAAGAATTTGAAGAACATTAACTTACAAGTTACTGTGGGATCCACCAATATCACAATCACATGGAGAACAGCCATACAAGCTGCTGCCAAGACCCCAGTATCCCACCTGGGTTAAAAAAGTGAAAGATTTTTTGTGGCAAAAATTAAGTACGTAAAGCAGAATGGAACTTATTCCCTAGGATGAATGATGCTCAGGAGCATTACTATGCTGCTCCCTGTGCTTGGCCATGGGAGATTGCTTCTCTTACTATATTGCATGGGTACCTAGCCACTGCAAGAAGAGACAGATATTTGCCTACTTCTGCAAGCAAGTTGCTCTGCTAATGATAAGGATGGCCTGAGGACATGATTTTGTATTTCCTTTCCTTCCTGGGAGTGCTCCTCCTAGTACAATTTGACTGCACAAATGTTTGCAAGCAGTAAAAGAGAACCAGATGTGTCAATGCAAAATGGGAGCATACAGCTGTAAATTTATTTTGAATTTTCACCAATTATTTATTTTTCTGGCAATGAAAAGGTGGGAGATGGATGAGGGGACTTCTAAAACCACATGCAGAAGTCATAACAGAAACTGGGTACGTACAAGACATTTTTCACAGCGTCGCCCCATGGCAAACCGCTGGCAGAGGCATCCTCCGGTGGCAGGATCACAGGTGGAGAAAGGCAGACTGCCAGAGGGGTGACAGTTGCAGGCTGCAGGGAGAGAAATCCATGGTTATCTCTGCAGGCCTCGGTGATGGCAGCGGAATTGCCTTTTGCTTTAGATGTGGCATCAGCGTGACAGGCAGCCAGTATTCTCTGGGTGGATGCTCTGGGGATGTATGTGCCCTGGCACCCTGTAGCTGATGTATCCCCCCACCCCCAACCCAAGCTGCTGAAGAGGCTACTGCTTTGCTGAGTCACGCACTGGAGAGGGGCCAGACAGAGGTCTGGTGGCCACTCCATATCAGCGGCCATATCAAAGCCCAACTGTGCAGCAAAGGTAAGTAGAGGAGAATGAGTGATTATGTCTCCGCCACTTGTATGCCTATCAGGATGACCAAACTGGCCCATGGTCAAAGGTATGCGGAGGTACATCATAACTGTAGAACAAAAACAATACTCAGAGGTGATCCTCAAAACAAGAGTATTAATAAGATTTGTGAATTGAAATCTATATATGTTATACTTGGCTATGAGTTTCTTGTGATGGAAACATCCTGATCTATGACCCTGGAGTTCTCTGGATTCCTACACATTGGTGGGGGTTGGGCTGCAATCCATTGTGCCCCCTATCATTGGTGCCACTGGCAAGACTGTGCTGACCGGCACCCCAGATGTTATCACTACAGAACAGAGTAAGAGAATGAGAGGAGCAAGCACAAATGGGAGCTCCCACCCACCAACGTCAACAATCTATGAGCACCAGAGTGTTTGCAGAAACTTCACTCACAGCAGCTTCGAGGAAACATCTAAAGACTCTATCACTGAACTCCGTATAGGTTGTATAGTCCTTTCCAAACCCTTATAGGATGCTAATTTTGGCCTAGACTTTAGGTGATATTCTTGACTTAGAATTGTAACATTATAGGTAATAAACTAAATGTTTAAATACAATTCTGGGTCCTACTCTGTCTACCTTGGGGTGTGACAGCAGTCCCTAGACTGCCCTCACAGAACGGACCATGTGCCCAGTAGAGACCCTCTCCAGGGGAGCAGGGGCACTGGCAAGGTCTGGTGCAGTGGTTTGCCGCGTGCTTTGCACTGATCCCCACTGCACAATCCTGGCATGTTGCTGAGTACCATGTGATGGGCAGCATGTCCTCATAGACCCACAGTGCATTAGGGAGGGATGTGTTTTTCAGTGAGCCTTGTTCTGATGAAGTGCTGACTGGAAGTTCTCCTGGCTAGGCAGCAGCTCCAGCCATCTTAGTGCTGCTTCATGCAGTGGAAGAGTCTGAGTATTCTAATAGCAGTTCCTAGGATCCCCTCTGTGACTTTTCATTAACCCTTGTGCTGACTTTGATGCTGAAATAATTTTCATGGCTTTTAAATTCCTTTTTCAATTAAACTGCATATTTCACAATACTTCTATTAAAAACAGACTGATGTACTATAACATACTACGTATTCTGCAAGCAATTTTGCATCTTTTCCATCTCAGATGCTGTACCAGGTACATTAAATTACATTATAGTGGTCAATTAGGTATTTCATGTAGCAGGTACTATCTGTGCATTCAGTTATCTTTGTCTCTTAAAAATGCTTTGGAAAGAAGAATAAAAGAGGTGGTTTACATACGCTGGCAGCCCAGAGGGTCACTGCTGCTCAGCCCATAGTAGTTTGCCTTGCACTTGTCACAGCGGACACCCTCCACGTTCTCCTTGCAAAAGCATCGACCTGCAACCATTCCCAGAGCAGAATCTGTGTGGCTCTCACACACGCCGTTGTGCAATGCACCTTCTGGGTCACAGTTGCAGGCTACAGGAATGGTCAAGGAGACATATAAAAAGCACATTTAGATGTAAGCATGAAAACAGAATTATAGAGCTGCCAGTAGGCACTAATTCAGGATTCTTGTAAAGATTAGAGACATTGATCCATGCTGGCTGTGTTGGATGCTTTGCACTCAGTGCACAGCTGCTGATAATAAATTTTATGAGAATGCTTCCAAGATCTGCTTTTTCTCTGGAGGAGAGTTACAGTGTTCACTTTGATAAAAATACACCCTTTTCTTTGGGTACAAATAGGCATCACTCATCCACTCACTACCTTCTCCTGAGTATCTGGGGAGGAGGGGGCCTCCACACTTCTAGGGATGCTCCCCTGAAAGCTGTAGGGTTGCAGAGGTACCACACATAAACCACCTCTCCATAGCTGGTCTGAGTTGGCTGTGGCTGAATTATTTACTGGAAACAATGTGTTCAGGACTGGACACTGGCTTTGTGATGCACCTCATTTTTTCCTAAGGCACTACCCATTTCTCACAGCAGAGCAGACATCTAACATGCTACTCCCCTGGATAATCATCCCTTAGCTTCTTAAGTACTTTTCCTGCCAATCAATTATTGCAATTAAATTATACACTGAATATCTTTCCCATCCTGCATTAATACCGAATTTAGCTTGCCTTTCAGAATAAGGGCCTTTTTTGCCTGAAAGACTATTTCCCTTGCCAATGACAGGTATCTAGCAAAACTTATTCCTCCCATAAGTTTGCACTTCTGTAATCCCTGACTACCACAGAAACAACAGCACTACTGCTATTCATATTTATACTGATGTTGTTCAAGAAAGATGATAGTCTTGCTGTATTTTTTAGCTCAATTTAACAATGACTTGGAATATGCAGCTCTTTTAACAAGGCAGCTAAAGGTTACTATCATACAGTAACTTTGTAAGTAATTTTGGATGTTAGAGGTTTGATAATACTTTTAGAATCATGTGAATATTTAAGCACAGGGATGCCATAGGCTCAGAGCAAAGAGAACCAGAGTGTCCCTGTTTTGAGTCATTCTTAGAGCAGCTAAAAAAAAGGGAAGCTTACGGAGGCAAGCCTGAGGGTCTGAGATGACTTTGAGTGGATCCCGGTAAAAGAAAGGTTTACACTGGTCACAGTGTTGCCCCATGGTGTTGTCCTGACAGTCCTCACAAACTCCACCACTGACCCCACCACTGGCCTGGTACACGACCACGTCAAAGTGGCATCTGGCAGAGTGGCTGTTGCAGTTACACCCTGAAACAAAAACAAACAGTGGGGTATTTTGTACCATAACTCCAGCTGTTGTGGGTTTGACACCATTTCAGTCTACCATTAACACAGGGTTACTTGTATCTGTATGATTTCAGTGTGCTAGCCTCTCAAGCCTTGTGTTTTATGACTTTGGGGGAACATTGGAGACTCATGGTAAAACTGGGCCCTACGCTTGGAAAAGTGCTCATGCTGGTGAGTGTGCCTGATACCCAGTAGGGAACACTGCTCCATTGAAAAAAGATTGAGCTGAATATTTGTTAGGGATCATAATATGTTATTCACATATATCCTACATTATTCATTACTGCAGAAATCAATAATTTACCCTCATCTAAATTCTTTCAGTCACATGAAAGTCCTTATGCATACCAATTCTTTTTCCTCTATTTATTGTTTTTTTTCTCTTTATGAGAAACAAGAACATGAAACAGCTCTCCTTGTACAGCAACATAGCACTGATGGATACAGGAATCTGTCTCTTTTCTAGATGAGGCATGGAAAAGTCTCCACTCCAGAAACCCAGCCATCCCATTATGCATTGAGCTAGGATTGTGCTATGCCCCCCCATCCCACCAGTTATTAAAAGAGAAGATAATATATTTGAGTTACTTTTGCAAGCATTATCTCGTGTCCCTTCAGCTGGCCTCCAGGGAGCATCATTGTAGAAATCTTTACATCTTTCACAAGACAAACCTTCAGTGTTGTGGTGGCAGATACATCTCCCATGGACCTGCAATGTAGTGAGAAAAGAGAGGAGGTGAGGTGACAGGAGAAGCAGGAGAGAAGAGATACCTGCTTGAGATATGCCAGCATGATTAGGCAAATTCAAAGCTCTTTGGCTCCCCCAGCTGATATAACTCTCAGTAATTTGAGTAAAAGATTTGGAAAATACCTGCAAATTTTAACCAAATAGTTTTAAAATCACTGAGCAACATTTAAAAAAATTACTTATAGAGATATCAAAGGAGGCTTAAAGCTTTTAAATTCTGTCTCTTTCCCTACATACCCCTGTATTGAGACACATATTTTCCAGGAGAAAAAAACCTCTTGTTCCCAGAGGGGTAAGAATTCACAGTCGTGTTCCTGAATTTTTTAATAATCCATTCTTCATGGTTTAGCTTTGAATTATCAGCTATTCTTTGTGCCAATGCCTTGTCTCCTGCTGCAGAGTGCCCGAGTGCAGCTGGAGTGTGGAATGCACCCAACAAGTGGCCATTCAAGTCTGCACACACCACAGGCTACTTAGTACATTACATTTGCACCATTACAGCTCTGGTATTTTGCTGCTATTATCAATGTGTCTTGTCCCAGTTGCTTTTGAAACATCACACTAGTGCTAACAAAGACACAGCTTTTGAGCAATCCAGCCTAGGATTTTAAAGGAAGAAACTGTTTTGAAACTTTTTTACAATTTGGAGTTGCAAATGGTGAATCCAATGGTCATCAGATAACTTCCTTCCTCTCCCTCCCTCCACCTCTTCGTTTCCCCAAAATACCAGGTACTTTGCCCTTGTTGGAGACAATGTTAATGACACACCATCCCAGGCTGATGGAAAACATCTCCTCGCAGATTCTGCACAGGATCACACTGGCTGGCATGGCCATTGCAAAAGCAGCTGCCCCGCACGACCATCTCATAGACAGCATAGTAGTACTTCTCGAAGGGATCACTGTGTCTTCTTCCAAGCAAAGCATCCCCAAGGGTGTGAAGTTTAGTAAAATTGATCCTTAGGTTTGTCAGTGTAATGAGCTCTGAAAGGAAAAAAAAAGTAATCAAGAGCCAAAGTTCACTGAAAAATGAACAGTGTCAGATCTTCAACTTGGATCCATCATCAAAGAATTCTCCCTTGTGAAAAAAATCAGTGAAAAAGATCTGATATTGGCCAAGACCAGTAAACCATATGGTGTGAGTGTACAGACCCACTCTTGGCACACAACTGCATAAGAATTAGCACCCTCCTTGGCATGGCTCCGGCTGGGGCCAATCTGTATTTCCCAGTCAATGTCTTTATGAGTTAATGTACAGCTCTGGGACTGCTCATCCCAGAAGGAAAGATAGTTCAGCTGCATACATGAGCTCTGCAGAGCTGCGCCATTTGACCTCAGACCTAGAGAACAGGATTGTCCCATTTCATTTATTAACGTCTCTCTATGATTTGTCTGTACCTAATATTCAACAACATTGACTTCTACCAGCTGAGCCTTTCATCCTTTCAGTGTATAACACAAGCAATGCCAGCAAAGTAGCTCTGGAGAAAACCTGTACTGTCCATACCTTGGATATGTGGCACATATGGGTTTTCTATTTCAAAGCTGGGATCCAAAGTTTTTAAAATAACCTGCAAAATAAATTAATACAGCTTATAGGTCATGGAAGCTATTTTTTTTTTTTTGCATGTAAAGGCTGTCATCTGAGACCCATTAGTTTGCCACTTTACTGATTGCATAAAAGAAAAAGCACAAGGCTGTGGCTCTGATTCAACAAATACTCTCATATTTTTAGACTGTCCTTGACTGAGCGAGGCAAAAAGACCTTTTGGTGGATTAATGTTTCAGAAGGAAGGAAAAGCAGTGCCTCAGAGTGATGTAGAGATAGGACCCACCAAAGATATCAAAGGACAGGCTCCTGCCTACAGTGCTAGAGGCTGATGGAGAGTCAAGGTCTCTTATAAGGGGGACTTCCATGTGAAGTTGGAAACCAAGAAAGAGTACTTGATGGTTTTTACCAGATGTTTTATTAACTCATTTGGATGTGAAATTTAGGGCAAAATACAGTGCTTGTTGTTCCCTCTTACTTCAGTAAAGTCAATAAGCAATTCATGTCTCAGAATCTGTGTAAATTGATCTGATGTATACAGAGGACAGACCTTTTCCAGAAAAATAGCTATGTATGATCTGAACTTATACCAACACAGATACTTGACAATACCTCGCCCTCGGTGGAAGGCTCGATGTCTGAATATCTTGAATCACAGAAGACACCTCCCACACTTTTTGCTGGACCAGTAGAAATGTTGGGAAAAGAAGCTGCACAGTCCTGTGCAAAATATCTAAACACTTTCCAGGTCTGACCAAAGTCAGTGGAGCGCTCAACCAGCATTGCTGCAGGCCGAAATGTCTGCAAGAAACATTATTTCAAGCATTGCTTAACCAGGCATTGATAAGACATCCCAGAGTTTTTTGCATTGACATTTCTGTTTGGGGAATGCCAACAGCTGGCAGTTAAAATTCTGGGTTTAGGAGCCTGTAGGCTCACTACAGAGCTACCATGTTTGCTACATGATTCTCTGAAAAAGTTAGATTATTCTTTTGAATGATTCTTTAGCAAAAGGGAAGGGTAATCTTTTATATAGATACAAGATTACTTTCTAAGTAAGGAAGGTAGGAATTATGTAGAAAAAAATTGTAATCATCTCGATCAGAATAGATATGCATGAGAAGGCTGAAATAAATTTGAAAAAGCAACTGCTGTTCAGAGATGTCTTAAGTTTTTAGGGTTTAATTTTGCAATTTTTTTCTGCTTTAATTATCACATTTACAGAAAATAGAACCAGAAGGCCCACAAAGAGGAAGCTATTCAGTCTATCCTCCTCCCCTAAGGCAGGATCAACTATAACTTAACCATACTTGACAGTTGTTTATCTAACCTGTTCTTACAAACCTCTAAAGATGCAGCTTTCACTGCCTCTCTAAGCAATTTATTCCTGTGGTTAAGTAATTAGTGTATAACTTCACATAAAACCTCTGGTAGATGTTGTACCTTAAAAGTCAGGATAAGATGGCTGAACTGGAATAAAGTTTCTAGGTCCAATCTAATGCTGACATGGTCAATACCTGAAAAGAGAATGAAAATGAAGTGAAAAGCACAATACCTATGGTGGAGGGGTTGCTGAGATAGCTTTCCCATGAGGAATTTAAAGATGCCTTTTCCAGCACAGCAGGTAAGCTCTTTGGGGCATCCGCTGTGAACAAACCCAGCATGTGGCTGGATGACTCTCACAGAGACAAAGTGATGTGCTGCCTTTCTGTCACCAGCACCAGCAATGGCATGTGTCACACACTGTGGGAGATGATTAAAGGCCCTGTTTAGACCATTCAGACTGTAAGTGATGGTGATGGTTGAGGTTCTGGATTTATGCCTTCCTGTGTTCAGTTGGATTTTTTAAAATCCATCCAAGTAGTTTTCTTATTTTTAAAAAGAAAATGAAACCTAATA
Organism: Piaya cayana; assembly: GCA_013389865.1. Taxonomy (NCBI): domain Eukaryota; kingdom Metazoa; phylum Chordata; class Aves; order Cuculiformes; family Coccyzidae; genus Piaya; species Piaya cayana. The sequence goes on from WAAB01013902.1 coordinate 185,295, forward strand.
AAAATACAAAGTTTTCTTAACTCTAAACAGATCTGTTAAACTGTTCTATACTGTCAAACCTGAAATTTGTCACAAGCAGAACTATCACTCCAGGCATCCTTCAAAATTGCAACAAATATGGAAAAAAAACTACAATTCACACAGTCTCTCTAGAGAGTTGCAGGAGCTCAGCTGAAAGCCCCACCATTCACATCTGCATGCAGTATCCCAGGGTTTCTGCTGACCAGACTGTGACTGAGACCTCCTTGCAGAAGAAAGATGGGGAGAGCAAGAAAAGATCCTCTCACTGCTGGCCCACAGCTTTGTTGACACTGATGTCCAAAACCGGTAAAAGTTCCTTTCTAAACTCCATGAAAAAACAAGGTTTATGAATTTTAGTTGGATATCCAAAATATCTTATCTTGATTTTTCTGTGCCTGAATTTCCAATGAGTCCGATATTTTTACATATTCACTATATGTCAAATAAAGCAGTCGATACTATTCCTCCTATCATGCCTTCACTAAGAAGCTGTAAGTGTATGTAAATTGATATCAGTGAAGAACTACTACACAGAACCATTGTTATTAGGTGGTAATAAGGATGTTGATAGCCAGGTTTCATCTAATTATCTCTTAAAGTATTTGTGCTTTATGCTACAAGCACTGTTTTTTTAAAGTGGCTATTTGTGGTTTATGCAGTCTGTCGTTACACATCTATAGGCAAATGCACCCTTTTGGCACAAATCACATTTCCCTCAAATGCAGTGGCCACTGTGTATAAAACAGTGCCGCTGCAGGTCCTTGGGCCAGCTTTGAAGCTATTGTGCTTAAAATGCATCTGTAGAAAAACTGATTTTCTGAAATCCTGTATTGTTGCAAATAAACAGGTTTAAATCATTACTGAATCAAAGAATAGATGCAGTTTTGTCTCATCTCTTCATGAAGGCAATGTGAATAAAGCTCACAGTAACATTTTGCAGTAATATTTTCCCAAAGAAACTTACCATTTTCTGACTGCCACCACTTCTTTTTCCTATCAGGCTCAAAAGTTGTGATAACATTTTCAATCATGTGACTGTTGTGCTGTGTATATGGATTATATGGGTATCTGGAATCACAGAGAAAGCACTTCTGTTCATCCTAGAAAAAAAATGAGCAGGATAAAAGATGAATTTGATTTCTTCTCTGAAGATCCAGTGGATGTACACATATTTATGCCATTGCAATACTAGAGCCTATCATGTTGCTTCGGGTGCCTGTGCTTTTGCTCGCTCAGGCTTTCATGTATAAGGGACAAGCCCAAGAAAATCATCTTAAGTACAAACCATGTGTAAACGTTGGCCCCAGTTTGCCCCATGTGCTCTACAAACAACATGCTTTTTCAGTTGCAGAAAACAGATCTCAGTAAGACAAAAAAAAAGTTTGTCAAGGTGTTTGTTTTGCAAATTTTTCTTGGGAGAAATCTGTGTTTTAAAACTTGAGCTTTTATTCCTGTCTCATAAAGGCTATAGAAACTTCCAGCCAGCAGGCAGCAAGGAGGCAGAGGGGATACAAGGGAGGGGACTGCATCTTTCAAGATCTGAAGAAGCCTGAAGAGGAACATTCACTAAATAACTTATGCATTTTATTCCCTCTCTTTTTCATGTTTTCTAGCAGCTTGGAAACCCAGCCAGGAGCAGTAGGCAGGTGCTGGAGTACAAATGGAGAGCAAGGCTGGCTCCAGTGACAGTGTAAGTAGGTGATTTGGACTGACACTCTCACCCCAACCACTGTCAGTGTCTTTTGCAGGCATAGGGAAACTGGAAAAGTTCAAAAACTAGGTAAAGGAGGAAAATCAGGAAGTCAACAGGATGAAAGGGTCTGGTTTGGAAACATAACAAGATGAAGGTGGCAGCAATAAGCAAATACCACAATGTTGAACGAAAGGCTTCTGTCTGCAAACCGACTCTGAAAGCGAGGGTAAGGAGCTCCTATTTAGGTTGATAACAGGGGAACTGAGTGGGAAACATAAGGAGAGGTGACAAGGTTAACACGATGTGCTGGGAGATGACCCACACTGATCCATGCAGACAAGCCCAAGCAGCATGTGTTTTCAGTCAGCAGTGCTATGGGGAAGGAAACGGCAGTGGCTGCACTGGGGGATGCCAGGGGTTGGCAGGGGTGGCTGTGCTGTGCAAATGGACTCTGCAAGATCTGGGTAGAGCCTGGGTGCAAGGACTCTGGGGAAAGCCAAAGCAGAAGGTGATGCCCAAGCTCTGTGCCTGGCTGGCAGGAACGCTGGCAGGGAGAAGGAAGGATGACACAGCATCCCAGAGGGAGCTGAAGGAGAAGGCACAGGTCTGCTGCCCTTGGCTGGGAAGCTGGCAAGGATGCTGCTGAAAACAAGAAGTGGAAGTCAGTGGCAGGAGCTGGGCTAGAAATGACCCAGAAAGGGCTGGGGAGAGAGGCACCCTGCCCACATTCTTAGGATCTACAGAGAAGTATTAGGAATGGTTTGGACATCTTTGTATTATGAAATCACCTGGAAATAATTCACATTTAAATCAATGAAGAGATACTGATTTATAGTTACAGTACAAATAATGTGGTTTAAATGCTACAATAAATATTATGTTATTAATATTATATTTACACATGCGCAATTTCGAATACAAGACAGAAATACAAAAAATACTCTGTAACCTCACGTAACAAAGCTCTGATAAGGAGAGTTCAGATTATCGAAGCATTTAGCAGGGCTGTGCACACCTACTCCCTGCTTTATGTAGACGCATACAATATGAGACTCAGTCAACCTGTGTTTAAGGTTTCTCCATAAAAAACTTTGTGCCCCTAAACACAAGCGCATGTGTGTCCACATAAGGTAAGTCTGGCAGATCCCATTTGCCTCTGAAGTGTGCAGCTTTATATTCTCCTCAATACTGAATCCTCTTTCTTTTCCTTTCAAAAAGTGCAATTATCAAATCAAGTCATAGGGCTAAGAATCACTGAACTTACATTTAGAAGCAATAACACACATTGAAGACTGAAAGTTATTCACGGTGCTTCTTTACTCTATTTTTTTTTTATCTGAGTTTTCAAAAAGACATCACAACTGAGTCCTGGCTCTTGGCAGCTTGCCACATTGACTAACACAAAATTCTACAAGTAAGGTTTGCTCTCCTCATGATGACTGACACAGGTCATCAGGAGGGGAACTTTTTGAGGAAACACTTGGCTCACAAGATGCAAAGCATCCTGGCTTGCCTCCAGCAAGGCATTCAAGAACATCTCGTGAGATACAGAATTGAGTTGAATGGGGCTCTCTGATATACCTTGGGTGATACTAAAGACAGCTGGTATAGCAGATCACATTGCCAGAGCAGAAGCCTCTATCTCTCAAGCTCTGCAAAGCATCAGAATTGGTAGCTCTCATCCTCTTCAGAAGCCAGTCACTGGGGGTCATGATACGTTGAAGCAGCATTAAATCACAGGGATTATTGCAGAACAGCTGTTCCTTTTCAAGAGTCTGTATTTACACAATTCAAAGGATAAGTACAGACAACTGAAAACATTAATTTTTTTACTGCTCTTTAATGTCTTCCTAAAAAGAGAAATTAAAAAGGCATTTATCTAGCTAAGGACCAGAAAGACAGTGTCTCTGATGTGCCTCTTTGTGCCCATCTACAAAACAGTGCAAAGCCAACGAGTTAGTGCTCAGGATCCACTTGTTCAAACAACGTGGGGAAAACCTGCTAAGGGCAAAGAGTGGCTCACAGCTTCTTTTAGAAGAGAAAAGAGGTACTTAAATTTTTCAGAAAATTGCAGTTGCAATGAGTGACTTAGAGCAGTGCTTGGTGCTGTCTCAGCACAGCAGAGGTCAGCACAGTAAACGTGTCAGTGTTTTCCCAGGTCATAAACTGTAACGATTTTCAAATGCTTATAAATTAAGTTGTGTTTTATTAACTTCCTCTTCAACCTACAGTTGGTATTTAGTGAAAACATTTCTATTTGCAACAATTTATTAGTTCAGTGTGGCCAAGTCTTCCAGGACCTGCAACAGGGGTTACCAGCCCATGGCTCCTGCACATCCACTTGTCGCCTACACATCTTATCATTGCAGCCAGGTAGCTAGATGGATTCTACTGATCACCCACACTTTGGATCTGCCTACCCACCCACATGGTCAAAGACTGGACTGGCCATTAGGTTTTCCCTCTGTACTTGGTTTTCTGCTTTTATCAACATCAATCGGATTCCAGATGAAAAGACATGAGAGGACATGGTGTGAATCACTTAACAAGCTGCCTCAGATCTCAGCACTGTATGGGACACGTCCTCCAGTGAAGGCCACTTGAAACAGTGCCTACAACCTGCAGGATGGCACTTCTCCTGCTAAGCACTCATATACACAAACTGTGATCTTCACCTCTGAGGCACGGGTGGGAAAAAGACTTGCAGAGCAAAGCTCCTTGAGAAATCCCTGTGCCCATTTGCACCTCATGGATGTTTCTCCCTCTTGAGAAACTACACATCACTGTGGAGGCTGTTTGCTGTCAAACCCTCCATATGTGCTGCAATAACTCATAGTCTTCCACCAGACTGATGTCACACTGTCTGATGATCATTCAGAAAAGATAAACAGAAACTTCCTAGTTTGGGAAATTTCCTTTTACAGATGAGAATATTGTTATTGAGCAGGGTTCACTTTGTTGAAAAAAGAAAGAGCAAACCAACCTCCAGGTAGCCTATAATGCAGTACTTCTGAGGGTTGTTCATTCCACAGGTGGATGAGGCTGTTAATTGCTTGCTGCGACCCAGGAGGAGGTCCCCAATGGTCGGGTGGCAGGACCCAGCATCACAGTCATCCTGTGCATGCTGAAGTCTTATCAGCACTGAGTGCAAAAGAAGATCAAAGAACCATTAAATTGTTTTCTATATCCAGCAGTATTCACTAGAAAAAATCTGTTGCATACTAGCATCAGAATAAAACTGAATTATCCTTTACATCGTTACTGATGCAAGCAGGGAAAGACTAATCATAAGGACTATGGGAAGGCAATAGGCCCCTTTGGGATGACATCCTACAAGGGAAGTGATTCTGTTCCTC